>WNWU01000002.1:16071451-16123458 GCA_012654045.1 Ptyas mucosa | reverse complement strand
AGAATAGAATAGAATAGAATAGAATAGAATAGAATAGAATAGAATAGCTCTTAAATGCATTAACTGCATTGCTAAGGAACACTTCGAAATAAAGAAATGAAGACTGAGATATTAAACATCATTATTTGGCTCAAAATAACAAATACCAATTTAACAATAGCACTTAGACTTACATACTGCTTCATAGTGCTTTTACAGCCCTCTCTAAGCAGTTTACAGAATTAGCATATTGCTAATACCCCAACAATCTGGGTCCTCATTTTTACCGACCTCGGAAGGATGGAAGGCTGAGTCAACCTTGAGCCGGTGAGATTTGAACTGCCAAACTGCAGCTAGCAGTTGGCTGAATTAGCCTGCAGTGCTGCACTTTAACCACTGCACCACCTTGGCCCTTTTTTTTTTACTACATTTTTACTACATAAAATGATGCACTTTATATATTTTTCTAATGATATAAATGTTTTGTTCCTAGGAATCATTTTTCAAGAAGTTCAATTGCAGCAGGAGGTCAAAAAGGAAAATCATATTATACAATCACCTTCACAGTCACCTTCCATCATAAGGATGATGTTTGCTATTTTGCTTACCATTATCCTTATACTTACTCAGCTTTAATGGTAAATTATTTTAATATGAATACATTCATAATAACAATTTATTTCATTATTTGATGATGATACCTTTAAATAATTATACTGCTCAATATTTATCACAACATTCAAAAAGTAAAGTTCTGTATTATGAAATAAATAAAAATTGAGGTTAAATAATCCTATGGAAGCAATGTCTTTTACAATATTTTACAAACACGGTAAAAAGTTTAATATTTTGCAATGATTTTAAGAATTTCAGAGCAAGAAGTTTGTTTGCTTTTTGTTTGTTTTGTTCTAGTTTGCTTCAGGTATGGTTAAAACAGTGTGTAGTATATAATAAAGACAAATATGATCAAGTGGTATCAGTGTAGAAATAATCAATGTAAAATTGCTGACAACGTAGTAAGTAGACTTCTATATGAGTATTGAAATACCCAAATACTGATCACGTAGGCTATTCCCAGTGTAACTTGATTTTTGTTAAGAAATACCGGTATGCATACCGTGGACTGTTATTTTCCACTAGTTAGGAGAATTTGATTTTTAGGGAATCTTCTGGAATAGGGGAACATCTACTTGATCTTAGTCCCTTTCTTTAAATGAGAAGTTCCTATCCATTCATAGAATAGAAAACCTGTATTTAACGCTTCTCCTTAATATCCAACAAAATGGCTTTTACAGTGCAGAGCGAAAATTTAAATTGCAGAAAGGGAGGATTTACCAACATTTGATCTTTTTATGCTGATAAAGGATGTTTGCATTGAAATGGGAAACAATGAATGGCAAGCTTTGAAAATAAATAAGATTATTTTAAAGGTTCCTTCAGGTGACAGATCATACTTTTTTTAGTTTGCATATATAATAATAGTAGTTATACTAGCTTAGATTAAATGCATAGAGAATTTCATTGATGGCTTTCCATTGTGAAAAAATATTTACTTACAATAGTTTAGTATTTTTATACACTATTGCTAATGATGATACTACAAGTTCCAATATTATGAGTTACCTATTCCTTATACCTTAATATAATGTATGTTTACATCTTGTACAATTCATAAACTCTTTCTTACTAACAATGCAGTTTGATAAATTCAAGCTTCATTATTTTAAGTAAGTTTTTGCTCCTATAATTATTTTTATTCCTTCATTGCATCTGTGCACTAGGACAATACTTAAACAATACTTAAAATATTAGATGCAATATTATAAGGGGTGAGTTTAGAAATTCCAATAAATATTTTAGCTAGGATTTTAAAATGTTTTATTAAAAGATAAAATCGGCTCCGAATTTATGTACTTATTTTTCATGATGAAGATGCATCTCCAAAAATTAGAATCGACAAACAATCCTCAGCAGATATATTTTCGGCAACATCTTTTATGTGAGACTCTCTCTGGGAATAACTGTCCTGTAGTAACTATTACAGCCATGCCAGAATCAAATTACTATGAACATATTTGTCAGTTCAGTAAGTATGGCCTTTTCCTTTTGATTATATTCAGAAAGTTTCAAATCAAATACAACCTGTGTTTCCTTTGATTTTCTACTGTTTTGTTATAATAATTCATTGGCACACAACAGAAAACATTGGTCACAACCATTCTGTTAATTTGAAGAATGAAAGTTTGAGATATGCTTCAGGAACAGTCGAATTAGGTGGCAATTTTGTGATATTTGTGAAAGAATACGAAAACCAATTACACACTTCACTCTGTGTGGATAAGCCTCTTTCACGATAGAGAGAGAGAGGTCCACTCTAAACGCTATAGACTTGGAGCAAAAATATTATAACAGGTAGTATCAAAATTAGCTATAACCTTGCCAACAAATTTAAAATTCAGTGGAATTTTAAAATAATGCGAGTGCAAACAGATTCTTCCCCCTTCCACTGAATTGGTTCAAGGAACATTATACCAATTATAATATTGTGATATAATATTATGCTGATTATACCTTGTGCTTTCATAAACTCTTATGCTGACTGGAAGACTAAAGTATTTTATCTTTATGAATTTATAACAAGCAGATGTAATGTGATTAATCTGTCAGGGATGTTCTAGTATATTTTTAAGATCTTTTCAACTCAGTGATGGTATATCATGCTATTTTATTTGTGCTGTTTTTAGGAAATCGTCCTTATATTTTCTTATCTGCGCGTGTACATCCTGGAGAGACAAATTCAAGTTGGGTTATGAAGGGAACTTTGGAGTATCTTACGAGTAATACTCCTGGTGCCCAGAGTTTACGAGAGTCCTATATTTTTAAAATTGTACCAATGCTTAATCCTGATGGGGTCATCAACGGAAAGTAAGTTTTTAATTGCATTTAGCAACAGAGTTCATTCTGCTGTAGTTATCCCGAAGTAGCTGTACTTGAAATATAGTTTTTCTAGATCAGAACTTTTCTGCAAAATGTTATCTTCTAGAATCTTCACTGGCTAATACAGCTATGTTATTTTAACTGAACAGTTACTTTTCTTCACTCACATATGTGCATTTATACTTTTTAGTAAGTCCAATTTTGTTTAAAAATAGCATTTTAAGTACATGTTCAGAATCTACTTTCCACAATGGTTTCTCATTTTCAATTATTGAACCAAAGGTAATCGTACTGTATGGTACTTTATGGTGTAATTAAATCAAATATAATGCTAACTCATCTCAAATGAAGATACACCTATTATTAAGCGCAGTGTTGTTACTGTTCCTCCTTCTGACAACCTGCATTCAGGGATGGCTTCCTGCTGTTTTTTTATGTAGCAATCCGGGGAAAATGAAAGAGTGCTTTTTACTACTTAGCCAATAAGGAATGCTAAGTTTAGAAGAGGAATAAGTGCTATGAGGTTGGCATCAGAAGTGAGTCTTAAAATTACCAAAGGACCCTGTAAAGTGATATCCTAGAGAGACAAATGTAAGCGGAGTCATTCATTCATTCATGGAATTCTGGTAGTTGAAGTCCACATATCTTAAAGTTACCAAGATGCTGATCTAGATAGTGGTGGCTGTTGAAGATTGGCCTGGTCTTGGAAAAGTTAGAAAGAAAATAATCTCAATATTGATAGGCCAGATCTGTTACCAAAGTGATAAGAGGGAAAATGTGGTTTAAGCTCCAACTAAGCAAAAGGTTTGAGCAAAAGGCTCAAACAGAATCACCCTAATTCATATGAGTATGGAGGTGGGTAGGTGGGAAAACAAAGCACAGCTAGACTCATAATATTATATTAGTATAGCCAATACAGTATTTATTTCAGTTTTCCTATGGAGTTTATTTTTTGATTTGTTTGCATAGTTATTCTCACAGAATGCTTATAAACAGCTGGTAATCCTATAATGGACAGGGTAGTGTTACACTGCTTACAGGATGGTGGAAGACACCTGAAGCAGATGTTGATATGTTCCAGAAAAGTATACCAAAACCCATCATAGGACTTGGTCCACCTTTTGCAGATGATCTCTGGTGAGGGTTGAAGATGACAGAAAATAAGCTGTTAAACTGACAGACAGAAATGGCTGGCAGCATCTTTAAACCCTTTCTTTAATTCTAGATGGCAGCATTTTTTAGAACTACAGAGGGATCATACACATTAAGAGTATTAAATATAAAGCATAAATATGCATAGAGCAGTTTGGGCTACACAACTGAATAGACGAAAGTTCAGTTCCATTGCAGAAATATCTCAAGCCACCTTGCTTATCTTTGAATGGACAAAGGGAGGAGGGAGCAGTGGAATGAGCATTCTGGTTATAAATTACTATATGCTTACAAATCTTGTCTGGAAAAGCAAAACAGGATGCAGCCTATTTTTTTAATTTTAGAAATTGTTGAAATCATGTTTTTTTTTAGTGAGTTTTCTATTAAATCCCAAGAACCCATAGAATGTTCCAATCACATTTGCAGTAAAGGCTGACTTCAATGGGCAAAATGTACTAACAATTCCTCAGGGAAATTCTTAGTACAATCTGCTTTCTTTGTCAATGACAGGTAAATCAGGAAAGTCAATTTTTCTGCTATTGCGTGAGGCTTGTTACAACATTAAAAAGTATTTCAGCTAAACCTAGGAATTTCAGTAGGAGATAATATCCGTCTAGGCAAATAGCTATTAATATAAAGCACATTTTTATTTTTGAATCTATAGAATTTCCTTTCATGGATCTTGCTCTTATATTGTATTAATATCTCTAAGATTTAAGTATAATCCTTTGTATATTCTGCTCAATTCAGCAGGATTTATTCTCTGCATAATTTCTCCCCTGGGCTGACTGAAGCCAAGTATCCTAACCCTCATGTTATTAGACTGATTTCAGCCAAGTCTGCTACACTTAACACAGCTGTCTTTTATTTAAAAGTAATAATGAACTGTTCAGTTCTAAGACAGAAGCCTCATCTGCTGAGCTTTGACAAGGTCCAGCAGAGTTTCTCTTATCCTGAAATGGCCTAACTTTATTTATAATGCTGAGGAAAACCGCCTTGTTTTTTGTTTTCTACAGAATCAGGGGGCTCGTGTTTCTTTCATTTCCGTGATGTAAATATCTTTTGCAGTATCTACCGTGTTTCTCCAAAAAGATGACCTACCTTGAAAAGCCTATCACGTTTTTGAGCACAGGCAGTCAATTAAGCCGACCCACAAAATCAGCCCTAATTAAGACCACACCCATCCCAGGGTGTAGGGGGTGGGACGAGGCACACAGGTAAAAAATAAGCTAGGGTGAGGATGGGGGCATGGAGCTGCCCTACTTACCAGGCCTCGCACATCCCGACACCTGCCTTGCCTTCTGCGGCCACTTGCCACCACTCACACACATCGCCCCAGCCTCTGTTTCACCTTCACCTGCTGGAAGGCATCTGCAGCCGATAACAGAGCTCTGGATCAATCCAGAGCTCTGTTATCAGCTGCAGATGCCTTCCGGCAAGCATCTAAAGGCAAAACGGAGGCCTGGGTGATGCGTGAGTGGCGGCAAGCAGCCGCAGAAGAAGTGGGCCAGCAGCAGGCTCCTGCTGGGCGGGGCTGTTGATGCCACCGCCACGAGGTGAGTCAATAATTAGAATCCTCCAAAAAGAAGGCCTAGCCATTTTTGGGGGGGTCAAAAGAAAATAAGACCCGGACTTCTTTTTGGAGAAACCCAGTAGTGTCATGCTTTGAAGTTCACACAATCAAAGAGCATCTATCTCTCTGGTTTAAATTTCATGGAAAGCTAAATGACACAATTCATTTGCCTTTATTCATTTATTCAGAATCTGAATCACTCTGAGAATTAAAGAGTTGACTCCTATTTTCAATGTTACATAATTGAGAGTTTCAGTTGACCTTTCAAAGTATATCAGACACCTTCAGAACAATGCAATTTGTCATTTTAAAAATGATTGGGTAAATCCAGATTTAGTAATGCTTAGTGTGTACCCTGTGAGATCAAGTAAACATTATAAAGGTCCTGCAATTTCACTGTTTCTATTCTAAACTTCAATAAGTCTGAATGTAAGGCTGATGAGATAAAGGATAACTTTTTCTGCAAATGAGCGCTTTCTGAAATGCCACTCCAGCTATAATACAAAAACAAAAAGAAAAAAACATAAAATTGGTAGAAACCTAGAAAGTAAATCAATGAAAAACTATTTTCTCCTATTTACAGATTAAACTATTGTCTCCTATTCACAGTTTAAAACAGTGTCTGCTGTTGGGACCATTTGTCAAGAGTGGTTTGACAAAAGAATATGGAATACAGGGGTGTTAGCTTTGTCTTTCTTTCCACCAATTTAATTCAGTTTATCTAACTTAAAATATTAAATGTTTGAAACAACACTTTAGATCAAGAGCATCCAATCTTGTTACCTTTAAGATCTATAGTCATGCTGGCTGGGGAACTCTGGGAGTTGAAGTCCACGGGTCTTAAAGTTGCCAATGTTGAACATCCCTGCTTTAGAAGAATTCCTTTACCTTGATACACTTGCAGTGAAATTGTTAACATCCATACAAATTTTAACACTCCTTTTCTTGGAGAATGAAATAGTTAAAACAGAAGACTTTTAAATTTTTGTTTTATAGTCATCGTTGTTCCTTAAGTGGGGAGGATTTGAATAGGCAATGGCAAAACCCAAACCCGGATCTCCACCCCACAATTTATCATGCCAAAGGTCTGCTTCAATATTTGGCAGCTATAAAACGTTTGCCATTGGTAAGTATGTGTTTCTTTAGTTAAGAAAAAAACCACTTAAAATGTGATCTTTACATTTAAAGGATGTGCAGGTAATGGCAATTAAAACTCACTCAACTTTAATTCTTTGTAAAAGTATTGCTTAAGGAATTGCTTTCTTGCCCATGTTACTGGTGGTTTTAGAACTGTGCTGGAGAAAAATTAATAACAGTGAAATTAGTTACAGTAACCATGAAATATGGCAGGAATAATTCAGCTCCTATTATATTCATCTAAGAATATAAATATTCATATATTTATCATTTTAAAAATGTGAAAGAAGTAGATATATGAACAATCAATACTATGTACTGTTTCCTGACTTGATTTTTAAATTTTCTTTAAAATTAAACAAAATATGCCTTCATTAATGGTGTAGAACACTGTATTGAGCTGTAAATTCACATTTAACCCCCTGAAATTATATTCTTCAAGAAATTTGTGAAGAATTATAACTGACAAGCTTGATCTAAATTGTTTATTAAAAATTATTTTTAAAATGTTAATGCAAATAATTTAAATTAATACATCCATCGGAAGATTTTACTCAAGGGTTTGTGTCACTGAATGCATTCATTTTCTAAAGGTTCTTATTGCTTGTTTCTAGATAAATGTATATATATCAGATATGGATTGTTATATCTGAATTGCATTTTATGTTTTATGTGCACCTTTAATTTTTGAAAAATACTTTTTATAGGTTTTTTGTGACTATCATGGTCATTCTCGCAAGAAAAATGTATTTATGTATGGCTGTAGCATCAAGGAAACAATATGGCATACTAATGTTAGTGCTACCTCTTGTGATCTGATTGAAGACCTTGGTTATAGGGTAAGTAGATGTTTGTGTGTGTATGCAGGCAGATACATCCCTAGGGTTTATGGTTTGTGTTTCTTTTATCAGTACTATTTTCATTGAATAATAGTTTGCTAACAATATTGTAAACAGAGGTTAAATTCTGACTAATATTTAAACAAAAAAAATTGGGAACATGATTAAAACTCAGCTCAGAGTATTTATTTTATATTCCAGAGTTTTCATTTAAAACTGCCAGTATCTTCAGTACCATGAACAATCAGATTACAATAACCAAGCAAAGACACCCCAAAGGCTAATGAATTTATAATGGCACGATAAAATCAGTATCTAATTGCTGGGAGAGCTTAAATAGTCAGGAAATGACTGGGATAGATGAACTAATATCTGATTCAGTATACATCAATTTTACATGGAAGCAAAAGAATGCTGTATAGAGGAATAATAATCAGTCCAAAATATTTTTTAATTTTGTTTTTAAATCAACATTGTGTAAGTCATTAATTGGATAGAGTTCATCTAGCATGGAGTTTAAAGGAAAGGAATTTAAGAGCTATATCCAACCAAGACTCATTCTAGTCTGGCATTTTGGCCTCACTTTGGTTAGTCATATGCTTATAAATTGGAAATGGATTCTTATTTGTTTCTCTACATATGGCATTTGGATGACTATCCTTCTACTCAGAAGTAACTTTAAGTCTTCAAGGCTAATAATCCTTGATACGCCTGTCCTCTAATCCCCTTTTAAAGCAATCTATGTTAGTGGCCACCAGTGTGTGAAGAAAAAGCATTTTCAGAAATCTTCAAAAAATACCATGCCATAACAAAGTCCATAGATTTTCTAGTATCTAGACAGACGGCACACTTTCTGATATCAGAGCTATTCCATATTTGGTTCTGCACTCACCATGCAGAACTGCTTTGTAACTTGGACTTCCTCTTGACATACAATATATTCCCTTATCATTCAGAGGGAGATATCTGTAGTATTCTTCAGATCTGTGGCACCCAAATTTATATTTTAAGGATATATAAACCACAAAGAATTTTTCTATAATGTTTGTTGTTGCTTATTTCTGGTAGACTCTCCCTAAGATTCTGAGCCAGGCAGCCCCAGCATTCAGTATGAGCAGCTGCAGTTTTGTCGTGGAAAAATCAAAGGAATCTACAGCACGCGTTGTAGTGTGGAGAGAGATAGGTGTTCAAAGAAGTTACACCATGGAAAGCACATTGTGTGGATGTGATCAAGGAAAATACAAGGTAAAGTAGCATTTTATATTAATGCATCTGAAGAATTAAATTGGTACTGTCTAGTACTTGAATTCATTTCGAAGGAGCTCGGAACTATGTCAGCTCTTGCACATCATGTAATTTAATGAACAGAATCCTAAATAGTTAGCATTCTTCTAATGAAGAAAACCATTCACATATAATCTAGAATGTGCATTCACATATAATTTATATATAGTCTAGAATATGGAAGATGCCCTTGTGTTCATTTGGTCATAAAAGTTATTCAACCATTGTTTCTGTTTTCCTTAAAAAGCATTCTTTGTGGTACAGGTAGTCCTCAGGTTATGATGGCAATAAGAATGGGTATCTAACTGCATCTGCATCTAAGTGATGCAGTGGCAAAGTGTGACATTATGTGACTGTATCACTTAATGATGGCAATTTTGGGCTGTCCTGGTTGCTGCGGCAATCTCAAAATGCATGCATTGTTAAGCAGGAAGAGGGGGTCCTAGATAAAGAACACAGGGGCATCACCAGGAATTGCTGCAGGAGCGGGCGGAGGAGGCGAGAGCTCACGAGGGCCGGTCCAGGCTCTACATAAGTCACGGGAGACTAGGGGAGAGATTGGGAAGGCTGGTGCAGGATTCATGGGAGGTTAGGGGAGGGCTGGTGCAGACTGTGTGTGAGTCACAGGAAACCTGGGAGGACCAGTGCAAGCAGCACATGAGTATGGGAAGCCAGGGGAGGGATGGGGAAGGAACTGAAAAGTATTATGCAGTATTGCTCACTTGAAGTATACCTGACAGAGAATTGGGGATTCATATGCCATTCCTCCATTTCTTCCCACAATCTTTTTATGTTGGAGAGGATTTTAAACACATCCAGTTAAATTCATAAAGAATCCCCCTTTAAATGTTCCAATTTTGTGCAGGAAGTTGAACATATTAAAAGTGTTGGCAGCATTTGCTACCTCTACTTTTCTTTCAGTTACGCATTATGAGCAAATAGTGAACTGTATACATGCAGAAACCAAATTGCACTGAACTGTTTAATGCTGTATGTTTTCTCATTAGGGCTTACAAATCGGGACACGTGAACTGGAAGAGATGGGAGCCAAATTCTGTACTGGTTTATTGCGTTTGAAAAAGTTGACATCACCACTGGAATATAATCTGCCATCTACTCTTTTGGACATTGAAAATGAATTGATTGAATCTAGTTGCAAAGTGACAAGGTAGAAAAAAATCTTTTTTAAATTTTTTTTACCAGAGACTTATTTGGATTTAAAAAAAAAACACTATAGTGGCAGGTAGCTTTTATTGTAAATTAACTCCAAACAAATTAATGAAATAGGAATCTGGATCCAGAAATCAAAGTATTGCTTGCAAACTGTAGCCAAGGGATTACATTGTTGTGTTTATGCATACACGTGAAGAATGGCCAGCACCTGTACTGCAATAAACACACACTGTTTTGATCTAGATAGCTGAGAGTGGTCAACTACTTAAATTCTAAAATATAAACTTTGCGAGATACGATATAATTGTTTTCTAATCTTGAATCTCTTTTAATACCTAACATTACAGGTTAAGCTTTACATTACAATGAAATCCTGCGATAAATTTTGGTGAAATGTAATATTAAGTCAATGGTGCCAAAAATGCTTTGAAATGGAACCTCATTTTGGAGTATCTTACTATGAGCTTTGGAGAATAGTGGTTTCATTTATTCATTTGAAATATTTTAATGCTTTTTGCTTTGGAGGCACAGCAATATGAAATATCTGTGTGTCTGTGTGTGCGCGCACGCGCGCACACGTCTTCAACTCAGGGTTGACTCCTGGTGATTTGTCTAAACCAGTCCCTCCAGATTTCTTGACAAGATTTTCAGAAGTGATTTGCGATTCTTCCTAGGACTGAGAGACAGTGACTGGCCCAAGGTCACCCTGCTGTCTTCATGTCCAAGATCGTGTTATAATATTAGGTCTCCATATCTCTAGTCTGGTGCCTTAACCACTACACCAAACTCGATCTCTGCCCATGTGCATTATTTTCATTTTCTCCCAATGAATAAACTTTGGGAGTTGGGGTAAGGTGGATAGGATTGACTTTGTAATAAGCTAATTAACTTTTACAGTAATTCCACTTCTATAAAATTTATTTTCGAAGAAAATTGTCTCTTGTAGCATGAAGAAAGCCTAATACTGTGAAAGAAATTGGTGCTATTGAAAAAATATTTTGATTAGCTTTCTAAAATTCAGTTGTATTTGTTCTTGGTTTTTTTTTTAATTAATTGGTGCAATTCAGCATAAAACATACAGTTGTGCAGGTCTTCAGTATACAAGTATATAAATGTTATTTTCCCAAACTTGACATTCCTACCTGAGAGACAAATTAATGATAGAAATAATGTGTAAATAGCAAATGATATCTATATTAAATGGTTGCATTTCCTGTGAATTACATTCCATTTTAATTAACCAGAGCGTTTAATATGTTTGCTGTAGCCCCACTACTTATGTTCTAGAAGAAGATGAACCTCGCTTCCTTGAAGAAGTGGACTATAGCGCTGAGAGCAATGATGAGCCAGATATTGATTTGGCAAATAATGCTGGAGACTATGAGCCTTGTCTTCAAGAAGATGGACTCTCTGACTCTGAAATTACGAGGACACATTTGCCTTGAGACATTCTTGGTACATGAAGGAGCAAACTACTGTGGCTTATTTAAAAGGAACATGGTGGGTTATTTCACCTTGGGGTTTTGCTAAAGTAGATAAACTGCAGCCAACCCAGTTTGAAAACAATAAATGCTTCTGGCTTTTAAAACAATTGGCATTTGTTTTATTTGACCAATTTAATTTTTAACTTAGCATTGGAATTAATTTGTCCCTGGATGCTTGCTACTTAATGATGCATGGCTTTTTGCTTTGGTCCACATAATCAGTAAAATAAAAAAAGTAATTTCTAAGATGTAATTGGCAAATCAGAAGGTAGGAGTTAGCTTATTCCTGTAGCATAAGATGTTGGGCTAGTTATTAAAATTCACATACAGTTTTATTGGAAAGATTTTGCATTTGTGTGTGGGGTTTTAATTCTGTTTTTTGTTTGTTGGATGTAACACAAGGATTTTTTTAAAAATTAATTTATTTTGTACTGAACAGATGAAAAATAGACGTTCTCATTGCTACATATTTTAAGCCTTAGATTGCATTGACATGGTTTTGCTACAGCCTTAATTTAAAATTGGCAATATCCACATTTATAGTTGAAGAAAGAATTATACCTGCAGAAAGATTTTATGTATAGAGTAACATTTTGAGAATGGAAAGTCTCACATTCAGCTGTACTTGCAGCTTTTTCTCCTTGTCCCCTAGTACAGTTACGTGTCATAATATTTCTCCGTGTGAAAACACTCCACAGAAAATACAGGAGAGAGAATTAGGCATGTATCTTTCCTTCCTGAAATGCAGAACTTTTTTCCCATGTGAAGGAAAGTCAGTTATGTATCTCTCAACCTATGTTTTAAGATGGTATCATCCATCAGCTTTTTGTGGAAAAAATAAGCCTCGTGTACCCATGCTGACTATAAAGTATATATTTATGTTAACACTTATTACCTAAAACTCATAACCAAATTCTTTCTGAGGTTCATATAAAGCTTGGAGAAAATAAGTGTTCTTTGTAAGCATAACAATTTCATTGTATGTATATTTCGTGATACGAATTCTAGATCCTTTTCCACATTTAATATAGCCAATATGAGCTCAAAGTGCTCTGGATACAAAGCATATACTTTTATATATATTGTGGATTGTGGAAGAACAATGGTGTCCATTTGGGTGGAAGTTGCTTTATAGTCTCTTGAACTATGTAATCCAGAGAAAAATTAAGCATGCTGAATTCTAATTTTAAAATATCTAAGCACATAGAGCCTGTGTATATTACATTTTTCAAATGTCTGATGTCTGCTTTATCTCCCTACCTCCTGAGTTCTATATTTTATTGAAATATTTAAAACGAAAGATGATACGGCATTAGAACTAATATAAGAGGATTGAAGGCCAGATCTTTGTAGTATTAGCCAATCTGTTTCCTGGAATAAATCCACACTCCCTTTTTTGTTTCCTTTTGTTGGTGCTTATGCTAGAGGGGATGGTCTGGATTTTTCTTAACTAAAACAACTTGCCTCATGTAAAGGGAGATTATTTTATCACTGTCCCCTCATTGCCAAAGGAAGCAATTAACAGAATCAAATCAGTTTTAAGAGATATATGTTTAGTTTTCTGAGTTCCCACCTCCCACCCAAGCTAGACATATTTCACAGTTAGATAAAATTAATACAGGAAGTATACCAATGTACAGGAAAATATAATATATTCATTGATTTTTTTAAAAAAATTAATCCAATCCAGAACTTTGCTATTCATATAGGATATGTGTTCTGTCCACAAGGAAAATGCAGTCATGCTTTGAGTGAGACAAAAGGATTTATGGTTTTGGTTTTCTGGAATTAAAATGAATAAATAAATGCCTTCTAGCCATAGTAGCATTTTAGAACAGCAGATACCCTAGACCTGCATTTAAATTGTGGATTAGATTATAAAAGGATGCCCTTTATCAAATCAAGGAGGATTGTACAGATGTACTGAACTGATCCTAGGTGTTTTTGTTCTTTGTTTGGTTGTAAAGAATTTACTGTGCAGTAAGGAAATGAGTGGATAATTAAACCATATTGATATAACAAGGTGTATTAATTTTTCCAGCCTCTTAACTGAAGCAGATTAAAGAGTCTTGTAGTTAATCTTTTGAACTTTATGAATATTTTCCTATATTTTTAAATCTTTGAATGTATTTTCATATAGTTTTGTTTTTACAAAATGATTTTGATGCAAATATGATATGAAACACCACATATATTAAAATATATACATTTGAGTTGTACTTTGTCAACTTCTGGGACTTTCATAGATGGACAAAGAAAATTATGTATCTGTAATGCTTATTTCTTTTAATGAAATCTTCCTTTTTAAATATTGTACTGTATCTCACAGACAAAAATATGTGCCAACTATCAGATGTCAGTTGTATGTGAAATATTACTTTAGTCATAACTGAATAAGGACAACAAAGGCTCAAATTAGACTGGCAAACATAACGTAGTTTGTATAAAAGCCAGAAAGCCCAAGTTTTATTATAAGAATCCATTGTAATCCTGTAATTATAAATTGTGGCAATATTACTGTGTATGACCTATTCCCAGAGAGATAATTTATCAAGTAAATGTATAATAAAATAATTATCATCATTTGATTTCTCTGCATATTGGAAGAATGGGTCTCGGGAGGGAAAATGGAAAATCTTCAATATGCAATGTCATGTCACAGTTTAAGAATAAGTGTTCATAAATTATTGACAAAAACTATTTTTGGATTTAGATGTTTAAAAAAACTTGAATAGCAAATTTAAGGGAGTTTGGATTTATGTGTTTCAAAAAAATCATATTAATCCTATCTCAAGGCTTGTACTATATTTGAGATCTCTTGCCTCAAAGCCGCAGAAAAGTGTGAGATCCAGAGACTGGAATCTTTCATCAGTGGTACTACAGGTAGTCCTTGACTTACAACAGTTCATTTAGTGACTGTTCTAAGTTAGAACGGCACAGAAAAAACTGACTTACAACCATTTTTCTTAATTATGACTATTGCAGCATCTACATGGTTACCTGATTAACATTCGGATGCTTGACAACTGACTCACATTTATGATGGTTGCAGTGTCCTGGAGTCACATGATCTCCTTTTGTGACCTTTTGACAAGCAAAGTCAATGGGGAAATCAGATTCACTTAACAACCGTGTCAGTAACTTAACAACTGCAGTGATTCAGTTAACAAAGGTGACAAGAAAAGTTGCGAAATGGGGCAAAATTCACATAACAAATTTTTCATTTAGTGTTGTGGCCTGTCAGCAGCCTGTGCAGTTAGTAGCTGATTCCGACAGGGAGGAGGCTGGTGTGGTGCTGTGCCAGCAGCCTGTGCAGCTGGCACTCGAGTCAGACAATGAGGAGGCTGGAGAAGATGTGCCAGAGGCGGGGATTCAGCCAGGGCCTTCAGAAGCTCCCATAAGTGAAGAGGAAGAAGAGGAGGAGCCTCTTCTCGATGTACAAGCACACAGAGCTGCCAAAAGGCAGGAGTGGCTCCTCAGGAGATCTCCTCTAGAGTAAGGCTTGGGGGCTAATTGGCCACTCCCTTAGCCTATTTAAGGAAGGACGACTGAGGCAATTTGCAGGGAACAACTTCGTTCACTCCTTTATGTCTTGATCTTAGTTCTCTGCAAATTGCTCCTGGGCTTAAGGAGGAACGCCAACTGAAACAATTTGCAGGGAACAACTTAGTTCACATACCTTCGTGTCTTGTCTTGCTTATCTTATCAGCTTCCTGCAAATTGCTTCTGGCCATTCTGCCAACCATAGTAAGATTACGATTATTTATTCTTTGGATTCTTGTAGGCTGTTAAGAAAGTTAATTAACAGCCTTTGTTTGGAAAAGACTGATTTAATTTAGTAAACTAAGGTTTGTACAGATTTTGTGTGTGCTGCATTTTTTGGGGTCCGTAGCTGGGGCAGAACACTTAGCAACATAACTTTTGGGCTCAATTGTGGCCGTAAGTCAAGGATTACCTGTATAACTGGAGATCCCAAGAATGGGTCTGTTGGGTTCTGTTCCATAGATTTAAACATTAAATAGAATTCTTGCCAAATGTATAGATAAAGAACAAGAACATCAAATTCACTTCCTGTTATGGCTCCCCTTTGTTATGCGTACCTGCAGATAAGAGGCAAAGAAAAGAAACGGCTGAAACCCCTGCACACTTAAAAGCAGTGTAATTTCAATTACATTTCAGACTTTTCTTCTTTTAGTTTATACAGCCTAACACTTCTGTTGTTAAATGAGACAGTTGTTAAGTGCATTTTAGCCCATTTTACCCCATTCTTGCCACGGTTATTAAGCGAATCACTGCAGCTGTTAAATTAGTAATCTGGTTGTTAAGTGAATCTGGCTTCCCCATTGACTTTGCTTGTCAGAGGATTGTAAACGGTGATCACATGACCCTGGGACACTGCAACTGTCATAAACATGTTACCAAGCATCTAAATTTTGAACCAATGATCCTGAGGATGCTGCAACGGTCTTAAGTGCGAAAAACAGTCATAAGTCACTTTTTTCAGTGCCATTATAACTTTGAATGGTCACTAAATGAACCGTTGTAAGTTGAGGACTACCTGAATATCATACTATACTAACATTCTGAAGCATGAGTCTTTTTCACCTTAACGCTTCTGTTTCCAGATGGGAAGATCAGTTATATGTATTATTAGTCCTTTCAAATTCTGAGAGGACTAGAAGTTTAAATCAAGGATTGGAGAATTAGAACACATAAAATGCAGCGTTATTTTTTAGAATTCTGATGGTTTCATTTTCTGCAACACAAAAGTTTATATGGCAGTGAAAATGGTACAGCAGGTGTTAGGAACTTTGGGTCAAATATGGTGTAGACTCCACACATTATAAGAAATTGAGAAAATCCACAAATCAGAGAATACTTGAGCACAATGTTGGCGAACCTTTTCAGCACCCAGTGCTGAAACGGGGTGTGTGTGCACACGTGTGCAGGAAACTGGAAGAGCAGCCCCCCGTTGTGCATGCACGTGCTGGGAAGATGATCTGGTTTCCAGCGCGCGCATGAGCGCCGGCCACCTGGGCTTCCGGTTTCTGGTGTGCATGCATGCAGAAAGCAGCTGGGCGGTGTGCATGCACATGCCAGAAACCAGAAGATCATCTTTCCAATGCGCGCATGCACACCGGGCGGCTGCTCTTCCAATTTTTGGCACTCACACATGCGTGAAGACCAGCTGGCCGGCACACCAGAACCTGGAAAACCAACTGGCAATGGCTCACATGCCTGGAGAGATGGCTCTGCGTGCCGCTTCTGGAACACGTGCCATAGGTTCCCCATCACAGCTCTGGCATATTAAAGTACAAGTTGTCTACCAATAGTAAAGGAAGTTTCTTTGCATGTGAATAGAATATCAAATGGGTACTACAGCAGCACAGGGCTTAGAAATATTAGTACCAACATACATTAAAATTGGAATTCTTGGACGGGTACTCTATTTCTATCAAAGCTTTCTTAAAGTGCCTCTTTGAAGTGGTGTTGCAAAGTGAACAATGTCCTATTTCTAAGGATCAAAGCAGAGTATTGCTTTTCTATAAGCTAATAGTGGACCAAAGCTACAATCATTGTATTGTAGGGGATATTGCTGGGGATATTAAATTTCAAGTTTATATAAAACAGTAATGCCAGTTATTTTAGTTTTTAACTAACTATTTATATGTTCCATTTACATATCATATCTTCAGAACGACATAACCTTCAAATTTGTCCTTGTCTGTCAGCTTGCACATCAGGGTTGGCTTGCAATTCCATTCTTTATTTCCTTAGCTTAGCTAAAGTTTAGTTTAGCTTCCAGAAGTTGTATGTGCTCATCACTGGATGTTTTCAAGAAGAGGTTGGACAACCATTTGTGTGAAACAGTAGAGGGTCGCCTCTCGAGCTGGAGGTTAGACTAGAAGACCTCCAAAGTTCCTTCCAACCCTCTTATTCTATTTCTAGGTTATTGTCACCTGTCAATAAATTTGATTTAGCCTTTTTGTTTCTTTTCATTTAGACAGTTCTATCTTAAGTTCTCTCTCTAGTTCAGTTTCCTTTACAGAAAATATTCTTCGTAAAAACCTCTTCACCCATGTTTTCAATAAAAAAACCTATTAAAATGAACTCCCAATATTTTCTCTCTGCTCATTCTAATTTATTAAAATCGGTTTCTTTCTATCGCAATAATAGATTTGGAGACTAACAAGTGTGCATACTGCCAGTATCTGAGTTTCAATACACATCTTCAATGGGAAAGACTTTGCTAGTCTAGAAAAAATATATACCCCCAACAGCCTACGCCTTTGGAATAAAAAAATGTTTTGTTCTTTAGAACTACAAGACACCAAAGCAAGAATCTTCCTGAATTGGAAGCTGGGTGCGTCAATAGCTCCGGTGAACAGCTGGAATTAAATCAATAAGTGTAAATGGAGAGAGGGCATCATCCTGTGAAATTCAAATAGGACGTGACGAGTGCCCATTATTCCCATAAGTATTTAGATTGGTTTTGGAAGTTAGGGCAAAATGAGTGGACAATGGGGGCTAACATTTAAAAACACTCATAAATTGAGAGCATCTGAAGATGATGTTTTGGTGTTAAAAGACTTGTTGAAAAGGACAGAATTATTACTGAGAAAATTAAAAGAATTTGATATACTAGCTGCTACAGTCTTAAAGAGAATGTCTGTAAAATGATGTATAGATATTTATCGCTAGAAATATTGTCAAAAATGTATAAAGTCGGAAAAGTAAACACCAGAAGGGTCTTATTGCCACACTTGGTGGATTATAAAAAGTTAATAATTATTGGCCTAAAATATATAATGTTAAGTCAAAAAAATGTGAAAGTCAATAGACAGTTTAGACTGGAGACATTTTTGTTAGGGTTTATTAACAAAAGCTTGGGAAAATGTCATAGTACTTTGTTCTCATATGATAATACCATCAAGACTTCTATATGTTCAACACTAGAAAGATATATTGATACCTACAATGGAAGAGTGGTTGTTAAAGCTAATGGAATTTTATTTAATACCAATTGGAAGCCCCTTTTGGGACTTTTTGCATGAACAAAAAATGAAATACCACATACGTATTTCATACTTTCACATATGAAAGTACATAAGTAATATTTATAGATTATAAAAAATAAATGCTGTGCTATAATTGCAGGACAAGAGTTAAATTTGAGTTTTATGTATAACAGAAATTGAAAGTCGTTATTTTTATATTTTTTATTTTATTGAACCTCAGTCTGTTATTTTTTAATTCTAGCTATTCTCTCTTGACTATTGCTTTCTTGTTATTTTTTTTACTCTTTATTTTTAAAAACTCAATAAATATATAGATATATAAAGGGAGATCCAAGGGAAGTTCAGAGAAAAGAAGCAAAGGCTTTTTTATTACGAGAATTTTCAGCCATTAGCTAGAATGCATTCAAATTTTGAACTCTCTCTGTTATCACACACAATTTTTATTTCTCTGCACAAGTAAGGCATTATGTACAATATCTGGCTTTCTTAGCTTTAATTGTATATAAATTTTGAAGCAGAGATCCTACCCTAATGTATTCATTGGGTCATCCTGTAGTCTACTGAGAACACTGCATTTTTGTAAATTGGATTTCAAATAATATATATTATTATTTAAAAAAAATAATTTTATGTATGTCTCGTGAGATTGATATATCTCCCAAAAAAGGAACAGTAGGGCTGAAAGAATTGAGGCCTTTGAACTATGAGGCTGGAGAAGACTCCTGCGAGTCCCTTGGACTGCAAGGCGATCAAACTGGTCAATCCTAGAGGAGATCAACTCTTGACTGCTCTTTAGAAGGCCAGATCCTGAAGATGAAATGCAAATACTTTGGCCACCTAATGAGAAGGAAAGACTCACTGGAGAAGAGCCTAATGCTGGTAAAGATTGAGGGCAAAAGAAGGGGGTGACTGAGAACAAGGTGGCTGCAGTGGTGGGTTGTTACTGGTTCACTCCAGCTCGGGTGAACCGGTAGCGGTGGCAGGAGGCCCCGCCCACCAGCCCGGATGTCATCAAATACAATCTGGGCATGCGCAGAAGCTTCTGCGTATGCACAGATGGGGCGCGTGCGTGAGTGAACTGGTAGCAAAGGTAAGTAAAACCCACCCTTGGGTGGCTGGCTGGAGTCACTGAAGCAGTTGGCGTGAGCTTAAATGGGCTCCAGAGGATGGTAGAGGACAGGAAGGCCTGGAGGAACATTGTCCATGGGGTCACATTGGGTCGGACACGACTTCGCAACTAACAACAACAAAGGGCTGAAAACTTGTATCTTAGAGCCGTAGTGGCACAGTGGTTAAAATGCAGTGTTGCAGGTAAACTGCCCGCAGCCAGGAGTTTGATCCTGAACTGGCTCAAGGTTGACTCAGCCTTCCATCCTTCCGAGGGTGGTAAAATGAGGATCCAGATTATTAGGGTCAATATGCAAGCAATGCTATACATTGTAAATCTCCCAGAAAGTGCTGTAAAGTGCTATGGGGTGGTATATAAACCTAAAATGCTTTGCCATGCCAGGCTATATACTGTATTCTAGAGGACCTAGAGATTGTATTATAGATTTTTTTAAAAAAGTTATACTCCAGAAAGGAAGCATTGATTGTAAGAGCTCTATTTCTCATAGACTAGGGTCCATTGTATGATGTCATGAGAAGCATCTCCAGAAAGATATTCGGTGGCAGGAATTATCCAACAATTATATCAGAGGCCGAGTCAGCAAAACCAGTAGGCTTCTGGGAGAAGATATTTGAAACCTTGCGCCTTTCATTTTTTTAAAGTGATCCATGCTGCTACAAAAGTAAAAAAGAAATAAAATCGCAACAATATAGGACTAACGAGCCAAAATATTGAAAGCCATCACATATGAAGACACTCTGATTCATATTAATTGAGTTCACCATCGATGTCATTAGGGAAAAGACCCTTTCTTGTTATCCATCATTCTGGGCGATTGATTATGTACCATCAAGTCATAGAAATGATCAGATTTAAATTTAGGCCTATAGAACAAAAATAATATTTTGAACTTGTAACACACAAATATATATGGTTCATTCTTAGTGATTGTCCTTAAACACAAACCAGGAAGGAGTTTTTGGAATTTTTGTACTGGACGAGTTTCCATACACTTCAAAAATGGCCAGTGCAGAGTATTCTGTTTTAATATCTTTAGTATTTTAGACTTTTTAAAAAAAATTTATTTATATGCCGCCCTTCTCCAGAGACTCAGGGCGGCTTACAATGCGTTAAGCAATAGCCTTCATACTTTTGTATATTTTATACAAAGTCAGCTTATTGCTCCCACAAACCTGGTCCTCATTTTACCCACCTTAGAAAGGATGGAAGGCTGAGTCAACCTTGAGCCTGGTGAGATTCGAACTTACAGTAATTGCAGGCAGCTGGATGTTAAATGCTGCCTTAGTAGGAGGCATTAGCCTGCTACGCCACTCAGGCTCCTTAGGTGCCACTTTAAAAACTTAAGATGGTTACTGTGGCAGGAACTATTACATTATATCACGTGCACCAGTCAAACAGACAAGGCATCCCTGAGCATAATCTGGGTTTCCAAGATTTGTTTTTTTTTTTACTAGAACAAAATGAGCAGATGAAGACATTCTCAAGGATTCTCTGTTAAATTTGAAATATCTTGTCTGATATTTGTTGTATTTTGAAGGGTCTCCATATTCTATGTATGACTTCTGTTCAAGCGTTTTGTAGTCAGACTTTTGACTTGTGCAGCATTAGATGGTTAATTGACATAAAGTAATGATTGTCTCTCCCGCTATCCTGAGTTCTTATCTTTTTGTTTTGTTTTTCTGTTTTTATCAAATGTTTCATTATGTTTATTTCATTATGTTTATATATTATATGGCACCAAGTGTCATGTTTTGTGAGTTGGGAGGCTGTATAAATTTGTTTAATGAAATAAACACCCTATTTGATATATGCATATTCATTTTCCTCTTAACTGATCTCAGATTGTTTCTTTTCATTCTATTACCAACTTATCCAAAAGTGTCCCCTCCTTAAATGAAGGGGTTCTTCATTACAAGGAATAAAAGTTCGGTTCCAAATTTCTGAATAGCATACAAATGTAAATAACCGGCAATTTTTATAATGAAAAGTTGATGCAGTATACATCAGGAATTCACTGTTGAGAAACAGAAATGAAAATTAAAAGAGGGCATTATGTTTCAGTCTTTCAAAAGTCCATTTCTAATGTCAGCTGAATTTCAGTACTTGCCTCCAAGGCTGTTTCTATAGTAAATAAAATAATGGAAAAATAATGTGCAGTATATGATCAAAAGTACCCTTAGCAGCCATTAGAAAGGCACTAAAAACCTTGAAGTTTTTTTTAATGTAAATGCATGAAATTGATACATTCTGTTGTATTGTGTGTATTGAAATTGTACATAACATAGAAAACATATCCTTGCTTTGATGAGTTAGTTACACTGATCTCTAATGCAGTACATTCATATTGTCTTGCACTTTTTTATTTATTCTACTTTTTTGTATTGATTTGGCTTTCACTTCAAAATGGCTTTTTGTATAGAAACCAACAGATGGAGTGAGATGAGAAGATAGATGTGGATTCATTTTACCATGGTTTCAATTTAACCATTATTATTTTTTAATTAAATGTCAGGGTTCTTGTGACTTTCTCCCATTTTATTATCTGTTCTTTTTCCAGACTGGCTGGAACATCATGGGGTCCTGATGCTAACTCCCTATCAACATCAGCCTTGGCTTTGGTTTATTCCACAGCTGAATATTATGCCAACATGTGGCTTAACAGCGCCCACACCCAAATGGTTGATGTCCAACTCTGCCAGATAATGCGTATCATCTTTGGCACATTGCATCCTACTTCTGTATACTGATTACCAGTACTTAGCAGTATCATACCACCCAGTAGTGGGTTCGCTACGGGTTCAGAACTGTGAACGCAACTGTGCAGGCACTCACTTCATTTGTGCATGGCGCTTATGTGCATGTGCAGAGCCTTCTGCGCATGCGCAGAGTGTCCATGATGACATCCGGGTGGGTGGCCAGAGCCTCCTGCCACTGCCATTGCCACTACCGGTTCACACCCACCACTGATACCGCTCCACATTAGAAGACAACAAGGTCTCATTCGGCTATGGTCACAGATGCTGAACAACAAGACCCTCCCTATTCACCGGGATAACGCATAGCCCATCACAAGATTGAAATCCCATAGGCCAGCTTGGAAAACATCTATTCACTTAACATCTACCAGTTTAATGTTGAGAAATCCTGGAGAAAGGAATGGTCCAAGGTATCTTCTTGTAACCTGACCATTAGTGTTCCCTCTACCAAACCACCTGTTTTTGACCAGCCTCGCTTTGTCTGGTCTAAATAGAATAGAATAGAATTCTTTATTGGCCAAGTGTGATTGGACACACAAGAAATTTGTCTTTGGTGTATATGCTCTCAGTGTACATAAGGAGAATAAAATACATTAATCAAGAATAAAAAGATACAACACTTAGTGATAGTCAAGGTTTCTATCAAATTCTACTAGGAAACAAATAAAAACAATATAAATTGAAAGATACAAACGACATGGTTATAGTAATAATTGGGAAGAGATAGATACTAGTAAGGAAGAGACGAATAATAATAATACAGTCTTAGTAAATTATTTGTCAGTGTTGTGGGAATTAGTTGTTAAGCAGAGTGATGCCATTCAGGAAAAAACTGTCCTTGTGTCTAGTTGTTCTGGTGTGCAGTGCTCTATAGCGTTGTTTTGAGGGTAGAAGTTAAAACAATTTATGTCCAGGATGTGAGGAGTCTGTAGATATTTTCACAGCCCTCTTTTTGACTCGTGCAGTATAGAGTTCCTCAATGGAAGGCAGGTTGATTGCAATTGCTTTTTTCTGCAGTTCTAATTATCTGTTGAAGTCTATGTTTGTTTTGTTTGGTTGCAGAGCCAAACCAGACAGTTATAGAGGTGCAGATGACAGACTCAATAATTCCTCTGTAGAACTGAATCAGCAGCTCTTTGGGCAGTTTGAGCTTTCTGAATTGACGCAGAAAGAACATTCTTTGTTGAGCTTTTCTGATGACGTTTTTGATGTTAGGCGTCCATTTTAAGTCTTGAGATATGATAGAACCTAGAAACTTGAAGGACTCTACTGTTGATATTGTGTTGTCTAGTATTGTAAGAGGTGGTAGTATAGGAGGTTTTTTTTCTAAAATCCACCACCATTTCTACTGTTTTGAGCAGCATGAGTATGCAACTTTCTTGGGGCTAAGCCCATAATTGGATTTAAATGATTTACCTGAAGGCCACCCACTGAAAAGCAGGTAATGCCAAGGCTAAGGTAAACTTGATTTAATGCAATTTAATTTTAAGCTTAATTAAACTTAAATTTGACTAATAAAAAAAACTAATTTTATTTCTCTGCATTGATTTCACCACCTGTCATCAAAGTCCCTGGGTGATAAATAAATACCAAAAGCTAATAACTCTTTAAAACACACAAAGCATATAAAATGAATAAAATATATTTTAAAAGAATTAAACTAACAATCTAGCAGATGATAATTTAAAAAAAACAGTCTCCCTTTTTTCTAACTTCAACCAATTGGAAGGTACTTAGGAGGGAGGCCGTCAGAGATAGCTCTTTCCCCTTTTTAATTACAGAAATCTTCATGTAATTAAGAAGGAGATTCTTACACTTATTTGATAGTGTAAAAAGATCTATCGAAAACTGTTTCAAATCTAAGACCTTGAAAAAAGAGGATTTTTTTGTAAGAAAAACAATTGTTCAATAACTAACAATGATAAAATCACTGCTTGAGATACCAAACAGGACAGGGCAGGTTTTAGATTAAAGTTTTGAAGTTCCATTATATTATAGAACCTGGAAACAAATTTGACAGCAAGATCTTACACTGAATGAGGCTGTTACATCCTGGGACTAATCCTGGAAACTCCATTCTTTTCCTTCAGTATGAAACCCTACTGAGTTGGCTTTGTGTGTCTAATGTAAATAGCACTCTAAACCAGAGGTCTCCAAATTAGCAACTTTAAGACTTGTGGACTTCAACTCCCAGCCATGAAGGGGCATAATCCTCATTAGAATATTTTTTCATCTCTGAATAAGCATAATCTTGCTCCTCTTCCAGAATTATGCACTGATTTATCATCTACTCTAGGTGGCAGTCTTGTCCTATTTGTTCCTTCTCACCAGCAAGTTCAAATTTTCTTTGAGGACAATGGGATAATAAGTGCCTACAAACCCTACAGCATTTAAAGCAACCTTCCTCAGTCTGGGTGTCCTTAAATTATGTGAATTTTAGCTTCCAGAATTATTGTGATTGTGCTATCTAGAGAATTTCAGAAGATGATTTGGGTAAAGCCATATGAGTTTGAGTTATAGGTTATCTATACAGGATCCTAAAAAGAATACGAAAATGGTCTTTGAGAGATTGAAGGAAAGAAATCTCTGCACTTTGATGTTAATGTACAAAGGCAGAGCATGTATTGTTCTATTTATTACAATGTAAAAGGAGAGAGAGAGGGAGGGAGGGAGGGAGGGGAGAGAGGGAGAAGGAGAGATCATACTTGAACTTTTCGAATTAAGGATAATCTGGAATTTTTTTTACATATTCTATTATTTTGCATATGACATTCTGTGGAAATTATATATATAATTAATTCAACTTTCTAAGTGTATCTCACCCATTTTGTATCCAAATCATTGGAATGGACTGAGCGGAGATAGAAAGATTGGCTCAGTGATGTCTCTAATCAAGTGGGAACTTGAAAATTGAACCTCTCTCCAATTCATATAACCACACAAACACACATGGACATATTGCTGTATGTATAATACACAAATCAACCATCACACTCATTTTTACAACTATGGCAACTTTATGACCTGTGGACATGACTCCCTCTAGGGCTCTATGACTCCCAAAATTCCTGAGCCAGCCAATTTTTCCTAAATTTTCTCAAACTTGGCAACTTTACTGGCTGAGGAATTCTGGGAACTAAAGTCCACTGATCTTAAAGTTGCCAAGTTTGAGTAATACAGGTATAGCTAAACAGTAATTTTGTGATCTATTGATACAGTGACTTGTAACTTACCAGGATACAAGTTATCCCCTGAATTTCTTCGTTGGGACTATTTGATCTCTTTTTTGTGTTGCATGCAATTCTCCTTCAAACATTTGATAATGCTCTGTAATCTGGAAGAAGGACATCATCTGTGGTTAGGAACACTTACAATTCACTAAAGCAAATGTGTGAATACATACAAGGGCAGATGCATGTGATCAGCATCTCCACAATTCTGCTGTTTAGGCAGCACCAATAAAAGCAAGCACCAAGTAAAGAACATTTTCTGTGGTAACATCATAAAGTATTTTGTGTCTATTTTCTTTTTTCTTTTAATTGCAAAGGACAGTGAGAAAAAGAAACTTTGGAGAGAATGGGTTTTTTTTTTGAAGATGGATAAGGAACCAGTTTTATAGAGATGGATTATATCTAAAAATGGCTAAGAAGCCAGTTCTGTTTAAGAGATTAAGGTTAGAAACCAGGAGATTGTGAATTCTAAAGCCGCTTTGGGCACAAAAGCAGTTGGGTGACCTTGGGCCAATCACTTTCTCTCAACCCTAGGAAAGAGGCAATGGTAACTGCCTCTGAAAAACCTTGCCAGGAAAAGTGGAAGGACTTGTCCAGCAGTCTCCGAGAATCAGACACAATTGAATAGAAGAAGAAGAAAAAGGACGCAGTATAACAAAATATAGCAATCTTCATCTGTGTCCTACTTGCTGTGGTTTCTATAGTTACTTCAGATGAATTTCTACTGCTGGTTAAGAGTCTGCTTCAAAATCGATAGGTTTAAATGGCTACCAACCAGGTTCTCGGTTGAGAAAACAGCATGGGGGTAGTCTTTGTATCATATTAGCAAATCAGAAGCCTATAGGCTTAGTTGCTTCCCAGGTTCCTATATACTGGCAGGTTGCAGATTGCATGTAAAATAAAGTATTGATTACGTTGTGCGAGAATTACGGAGAGAATCTTCTTGGTAATTGGAAGTAGGGAAGTGCACCGATTACAAGATATGGATTTGAAAACAATTTGGTGATCTGGAAAACAGTATGACTGGAATAAAAAAAAAATCAGAACCTGCTCAGGTCATTGTAAGGCTATGTAAGAATTTATGAATGGCATTCCCCCCACCCCATCCAAATCCTTTAATAAAACTGAACTCAATCAAATAACTATTTGACTTTTTAAAGAGAAAAAAAGCTAGTAAATTGAAGTAAATTGAAGGCTTCTGATGTTAGAAAAAAAATATTTTTAAAACAAATTAAAAGGCTTATACTTATATATATATATTTTGACCAGTTTGGATTAAGTGTACTTGTGAGAATAAAATTTTATTCTGGATTTTTCATATACAGTATGTTTATTTTAACTGAGAGGCATTAAGATGAAATATGCTTGTCTAAAATAAATAATGTTATCTCCCGGCCCACTCGTCTCCAGTTGACTTCTGCAAACGGTATGATGCTGAATGCCAGCAGATTACTATAAGGTTTATTAAAATGACAAGTGAGAAATAAGTTAATCCTTCCATCAAATAAAATTATAGAGAAAATTTAGGTGGTCACTACCGCTGCTGAATGGCAATGATAACATTTAATAAGGTCCTTCCTACGCCTTTGGGGCTAAATAGTTACAGGTGGCTGTTGTGTAATCACAAATTCTCAAATTGGTTTGTAGCAAAAACTGAAAGCAACACAATTTCAAAATAAGAATACAAGACCTAAAGAAGTGGAGGATATGAAGACATAAGCAGCAAGGAAAAGGTTATTTGTCCCATTTCTCACAGTGTGTGTGTGTGTGTCCTGATGTACCTGAATCCAGTTATTACTTAAGGGTTTAATTTTTAACTTTTAACTAGCGGTACTTCTTCAGTTTTATTTTCTCTAATGGATCAGTTAACTAATTCCCTATTTTATAAATGTTCTGACCATTTTTAAATGTTCTGACCAGTTGTATATTTAACATTTATATTCAGCCCTGATCTTTAGTGTCTGGGCTGCGTACTAGGTCACTACAACATTTTTTAAAAAGGCAACAAAAAACTGGATGGTATTTCCTAAATTCGTCATTAAGTAGCCAAGACTTACTGTGTCAAGATGGTTTTAATGGATTTCAAAATGGCAGAAGAGAAAGGGAGAGTGATGCTTCTGTGGACAGTATATTCCACTATGGAAGAAAGAACTGAAACGGCCTGTTTCTGGCCCCTCCCATCATTACCTCTCATGGAAATAATCAATCAATCTTTCATTACAGTCACAGACCAGAATTAAAAATTAAAACATTGAAATAAAATAAAGCAGAACAGAACAAGACATAATAGTACATTACAGTTAGTGGTGAGATCGTTGATGGGTGGCCAAAATCTGCCTAATTTTATCAACAGTATAGCAGAATTTAGCTAGGTTTGTTCCTATCTTCCTAATTTGTCCTATAGCCGTGATGGCGAACCTATGGCACATGTGCCACAGGTGGCACACGGAGCCATATCGGTGGGCACACGAGCGTTGCCCTAGCTCAGCTGCAGTGGGACCGGAAGTCGGGAAACAGAAGGCCTCTGGGGGGGTGGGGAAGGCCATTTTCGCCTTCTCCAGGCGAAAGAAAGACTCTGGAGTCTGGGGAGAGTGAAAAACAGGCCTTCCCGGCCCACCAGAAGTCATTAAACAGGCCATTTCCGGCCTGCAGAGGGCCTCTGGGGGGGGGGAAGGCCATTTTCGCCCTCCCCAGATTCCTAGAAAAGCTCTGGAGCCTGGGGAGGGCAAAAAATGGGCCTACCGGGTCCTACCGGGGGAGTACGGGGGGAGGAGGTCGCATGCGCATGCATGGGGCGTGGGGCACATTGAATTATGGGTGTGGGCATGTGCATGCACAACCCCCCATGCTCCCCCCTTGCTTTTCGCATGCGATGGCAAAATGGTTAGCCATCACTGTCCTATAGTTTTAATGTTAGCTGGTTATTGTACAATTAATTGGAAACTATTGTACTTTTTCAAATACTTTACTATCTAATATAATAACAATAAAATGAAAGCACTATTAATGGTTTCAAGTACTCATTATCTCTTCTTTTAGAAAATTCAAGTGGCAGAGTGCCAACGAAATCAGAGAGCCAGCAAGACTGCTATGGATGAGAGGTAGGTATTAGTATGCTATGCAGAAAATAGATATTTGTAGAAGAACAAAGCAAAACAAACAAATTCAAAATAAACACCAGACATAAAAATATTAACTCCTGAGGACTGGGTTTGCTTCAAGAACTTGAAACAAAAAGACAAACATTTGGTCAAGGAGGGATGCTTTGCAAAGAAATAGTTCAAGGAGCACACAGCAGCTAAAATTAATTCCACTTTTGCTTTGCTTTCCATAGAATCATAGGGCTGGAAGGGACCTTGAAGGTCTTTTAATCCCCTACCCATGGCAGAAATTCTTATACCATCTTGAACAAACGGTTGTCCAATTTTTTCATGAAATCCTCCGGTAACAGAGCACACACAATTCCGGAAGACAGGCTGATGGACTGTTCCATTGATTCCAGTTGATTTTAAACTCTGGGGGCCTTGTGTATTGACTCTTGCAAGGTGTCCTACATGGGGCTGCCCTTGAAGGTCACTGGGAAGATGCAGAAGTCCAGAATGCAATGGTGGAAACAGTGGTTGGTAATTGCACTGGCTAGTTAACTTCTGGGTGCAATCAAGGTGCTGATTATCACTTATTAAAGCCCTTCAGGGAATAGAGGCTGACTAACTAAGGGACTGCTTATCTCTGAATGTGTTTGTCTGCTCTGTATAATTGGACAAAGTGGGCATGTTCCAAGTCCCACAGATTAAATGATGAGATTTAGAAAGTGCATCTTCTGTAACTTGGGGATAGCATCTCTCGAGAGGCACGTAGTGCTTAGCCCCTGCAACTGTTATTAAAAAGTTTTTGCAGACCTCACTTTTCCCACAGGTTTTGCATCTGGGTGGATGGTGCACCTCTTTTGGTATTTTTATGTTATTTGATTTTGTTCAACAACAAAATTACTCTTTGAAGAGTAATGAGCAGCCCACTCCTCACTTCTCTGAGCCCCGCTGGTAAATCCTTGCATTCTCTTTGGGTATGGTATGTTTGTCTGCACTGGGGATCCCTATGGTCAGTTAGAGTAGACTAAGGAAGCTACTTCAGGTAACGGATACTTTGGAAAAGTGAGTAATGAAAAGCATGGTAGGGAGGTATAATTATAACCCTAAGCCAGGGATGAAATGCTCCTGGTTCGGACCGGATTGCCCAATCCAGTAGCGATGGCGGCGGGTAGTTCGGAGAACCGGTAGCAAAAATCCCTGTGCCCCCCTACCATGCTCAGCTGAGTCGCATGAGCATCAGAGGCTTTTTTTTTAACTTTTAAAAGCATTTTTCTACAACCTCTTCTAATGAAAAAATGCTTTTAAAAGTAAAAAAAAAGCCTCTGACAATTGCGCGGCTCAGCTGGGATCCTCAGAGGCTTTTCAAAGCATTTTTTTCTGCAACCTCTTGGTCGAAGAGGTGGTTAAAAAAATGCTTTGAAAAGTCTCTGACGATCCCAGCTGAATTGCTTGATCGCCAGAGGCTTTTCAAAGCATTAGAAAAAAATGCTTTGAAAAGTTTTTTTTAAAAAAAGTTGGCCACGCCCACCCAATCACATTACCCCCCCCCACCAACCCACGCCCACAGAACCAATAGTAACACATTTTACATTTCACCCCTGCCCTAAGCCCACACCTTATTATCTTCCGCTTTTTGCATGTTAATTAAGGGAGGATAATAATGACCTATTTGGTTGCCAGCCCACTGAGTTTTTGTTCAAATTGAGGATGGGGGGGGAGGGAGAGGGAGAGGGAGAGGGAGACCATCCTGTCCTTCACTCAGGCAGCAAACTATCATAGGTTGGATCTGCCTCTGAAATATTTTATTTTTGAAATGAACATGCTGCAAAAAAGGAGATGATGTTTATTTGAGGTTGAAATAAATAGTATTGGTTTTCACACAGGGTGAGATTGGCTGAAATTTGTTTTTTTTTTTCAAGGCCAGAAAGTCAAAAATCCCAACTGTAGTTTTACATGATTGTTAATCACAGCAGTCAAGCGCTCATTAAGAGATATTTCCACTAGGTGCTGAATTTTTTAACTTAAGTTTCTGTATTCTTGATTAGCAATTGCTTTCAGAACTGGCAGCAAATTACACAGCAAATTATCAGCAGCCCCTGGAGAGATTAATCTTACTTTGTCCATGCGTGTTTGAGATGATGGATGTTAACTGGGTACCAGACAAAATGACAGAGATTTATAGGCATCAGGCCACCTGGGACATAATGTCTGGATTCATTCATCATGTTGAGTTATATTCATATTGTCCTCTAAACAAGGTTTACAAGCCACAGTGGTTGGGATGGCACCTACCTTACATGAAAACAAAGTAAACTAGGTGATGGCATAGTGTGATACATGAACTTCATAGATTTTGGTTCATGCATACTTTTGCAGACACCATTCTAGGAATATAAATTTGAGTCATTGTAGGTCCAATTGCTATTCTTGTGAGCTTATATTGTAGCAGAATCAAAGCATACCTAAAGTACCAGAAAACTGTAAGATCTATTTACTGAAAATATGCATGTCTTCCATTTAAGAAGAATCATGCTGTAGAGTTGCAAGATGTACCTAGGTTTGATTGAAGGAACGATGATCAGCTGACCTCAAATTTTATTTAGAAACTTTTCCAATGTCTTTAATCTACAGCATCAAATACTTTTCATGGATATCTTTAAACAGTGTATTTTCTCCTTCGTGTTATTCCTTTGAATTGTTTCTGAATTCCATAACCATTTCCATCTTCAGCTATCAGGTATTGTGGTATATACAAAAATATGTTTTGAACTGTAGAAATGATACAGTATTTTCTCCACAACATAAACATAAGAGCATAAGAGCCCCAATAGGTGGCACATCCATATAAAGAAGAGGATCGGAATAGGCTATGGCAGTGATGGCTAACCTTTTTGCCATCGCGTCCCAGGAAGTGGGGACGGGGGGGGGTGTCGTGTGTGTGTGTGCCCACACCCATAATTCTATGCGCCCCACCCCCATGAATGCATACGTGACCCCCCTTCCCCTGCTCCTGGCACATGATGGCCTGGTAGGCCTGTTTTTCTTTCTCACCTGGCTCCAGGGCCTCTCTAGGAGTCTGCGGAGGGCAAAAATGGCCTCCAGAGGACCTCCAGGAGGGGGGTTTGAGAAGGCCATTTTCACCCTCCCCAGACTCTTAGAGAGGCCCTGGAGCTAGGTGAGAAAGAAAAATGGGCCTTTCCCACCCACTCCCAGGCCCTCTGGAGGCAGGAAACAACCTGTTTCCCTACTTCTGGTGGGCCCAGAAAACCCAAAAATCAGCTGGCCAGTGTGCAAATGTGCGCCGGAGCTAAGCTCACATGCCCACTGATATGGCTACGCATGCCGCCTGTAGCACACGTGCCATAGGTTCACCATCACGGGGCTGTGGCCTTTCTAAAGTACTACTGTCTATTATTTCTTTCTTTCATTCTTTCTGTTTAGAAAGTCAGCATCATCTTGAGAGAGATACAGGGTCAGTTGAGTCACAAGTTGCTTCACTAAAAAGAATCTGGTCAATAGCATTCTGTGCCTTGACAGCTTGATATTGTAAATTGTCCTCCATGTCAACTTCACAAGTTTCCTCCTTCAAACATATATGAACATTAGATTACAGAAATGTATTAGTCATGGGCACTTTAAGACCCATACAATCCAGAAGTGATGGGGCCACAAAAAGGCCAGGCTTCTACTTAAAGCTTTAATATGCTGCTAGAATTTGCTGGAATTAATAGCTTTTTCTGTGCAGCAATATGCCAACTTGGAACTAGTGCTCTATGCTGTCCAAGGTCCTGATGTTTTATTGCCTTGTAATAGTCTTGACCTTCCGTGATTGTGAGACATAATATCTTGCAGCTTATTTACATCTTAGACTAAGCTATGGTGTACTTTAACCATGATCAAAATGGAATGGTTTGATTCACACATAATACAAGCCATACATACTGATTTTCACAGCAGTGGTGGGCTAACAAATCGCAGTGTCAAAAATCAAATAATATTATAGCTTAAAGTGATGTGTGAAAGTCCTCTCTAAGTTTGCTCAATGAAAACCAGGATGCCACTCTAGTAGGAAAACATCCTTGTAATGCCCCAAACATAAGTAGTTTCTTACATTGTGAGTTTATTTCGATTCACAATGTAAGTTGAAGTGAACTCATGTAAGACTTAAGAGACTGAACTTGGAATCATTTGCATAGAGACATATACTTTAGTGGTCAGTTATGACTTTTTCCGCCCTATTCTACTATTTAATTTGGCCTCACAAAGATGTTTGCCTTATACACCAGTAATTGTATATAACGTGGAACAGTTCTATAAACGATCTAAATGAAAAAAAAAAAGAAAATTTGTTGAAAACCTCTAATTGGAGAGTGTGGTTAAGGAATTTATTTAGCTTAATGAAATTATATTGTTAACTGTGGGAAGAAGGAAACAAGTCACAAATGGAAAGAGTGACAAGTTTATGATTTCTTTCATCAGTATTAAAATCCTATGAAAACTGAGCTGTGATTAGGTTCAACATTCTCCACTTTACTTGTGGGCAGAGAAATTGGGAGGAACATTTTAATAAGCATATTCTGGAATAGATCTTAAATCTCCAACAGTTTAGAAGAAATGGAGGAAAGAAGGCACTGGAGATTTGTTTTGAAGATGATATTTTGTTAAATAGTTCTGATTCTTTTACTAAAAAGAAGTGATTTTATAGATCTACTATTTAAAGGTAAACTAAGTCATGAGTCCTGTATCACTACTTCTGTTACTTATTCAAAGAGTCCCATGTTCTGCTACATTCACCTACATAGTCTGTTTCTCCAACCGTATCCCTAGGCCAGGGGTCAGCAACCCACGGCTCTGGAGTCACATGTGTCTCTTTCATCCCTCTGTTGTGGCTCCCTGTTGCTGGTCGGCTCCACAATTGATAGGGCTTTCAGTTAGGACAGGTAGAGGAAAAAGGATGCCATGCTTGGAGGAGACTCTATGGTGGGGGAACCAGATTGCAGTTCAGCAGAGGAAACAGGATACCACACTAGGAGGAGGCTCTATGATGGGACAACTGGAATTTTGGTTGGCTCCAGAATTGAATGGGGGCTTCCGGTTAGGACCTTTGTGGCTCTTTGAGTGTTTAAGGTTGCCGACCCCTGCCCTAGGCAGCCAAATCATTTTCAGAAGTAACTTATATACAATCTTTTTGCATTTTTAGGCTATATAGTGCATTTTAGAAACTATATATAGTTTCAGCATATTCTCCACATTTATCTTACCTGACAGCCTCTTAGCAATATGAACGAATGCAGCAAGTCCGATGCATGTAGGTACCTGTGTTCTTCATGCAATAAAACAACTATGAAGAGAAGGTTGCATGTTGAAAACAGAGCATAAATGTTTAATGCACAATATACATTGGGGCTGGGGTGAAACACATGACATCAAATGGGATCAGATTTGGTTCAGACATAATATTGATAAGGCCAGTGCAGTTTTTCCCCCCGATCAACACTAGAATGGAAAAGTTGGGATTTACCAGCCCAACTTTGCTCTACTGAGGAATCTCTTCTCACAGCTTCTAAGAACCTAACTAAGATTGTGGCACTTGGAAAATTGGGCAATCAAAACCAGGAATAACCAATGAATACTTGGACCAACCAAACATAGTACATTACCAGCTGAAACATAATACATTACCAGCTGAAAGGACCCATTCTTCAGAAGCAGTGCATACCATGAATTCACAGATTAGCAAATGACATACAGAAAGACTGGGATAGTGCGGTTTTTTTAGTTGATTGTCTGCCATCAAATTAGTGTCAACTCCTGGCAAGCATACAGACAGACCTTTTCATGATGGTCTATTCCTAATCTGCTGCTTCAGATCTTCCAACAGATGCACCCATCCCCCTGTAACTGAGTTGCTAGTTATCCTCTTCTTCTCTTTCCTTCCTCTTTTCCCAGCACTAGAACTTTCTCCACAGAGAATGATAAAGTTAGAACCTCCAACAACTCACTTTTTAGTCCTGACTATAAACAGCTGAAAACAGACCATACTAATTGAGTTGGAAATCAAATAAAAACCATACATAACCATACCATAACTCCTACAGTTAAAAAACAATACCCAAACTCTTTCCCCAAACCTAACGTGTGACCCTACCAGTGTTGCATCCTCAGGCTCCTAAAATTACTCAGGGTAGCTATTGCTCAGTAAAAGCCTGTCCAGCTGCTAGTATTGGCTGCTGTTTTTAATGCTTGGATTGGATTTCCCTAAAAAGAAAAGAACAGCCTTTTAATCCTACCCTGTTCCCTTCCTGACTTCAGAAACATTTGTGGCCTTTCCCAATTTTGTGTCCTGTTGGGTGCGTTTTTGAGACTTCTGCTGTCATCTGTCTAGCAGAAGTTGAGCTTTGCAGAAGTAAAAGCTTTTTTCTGCTTGGGAAATTCCAATAGGATTTGCTAGATGATGATGATGACAGTAGATTTTTTTAAAATGCTCTAACTAATATCATCAGAAAATTTCCAGGAAAAGCCACAATTCCACTTTTAGAACAACCCTTAAGTTTGCTTCAGGGAAACAGACGCACATAAAAAGAGCTTGGTGGCACAGCAGACTAAAGTGCTGTTAAGTAACACCAGCTGCCTGCAATTACTGCAAGTTCAAATCTCACCAGGCTCAAGATTGACTCAGCCTTCCATCCTTTTGAGGTAGGTAAAATGAGGACCCGGATTGTGGGGGCAATAAGCTGACTTTGTATAAAAAAGAGCACTGCTTAGGGGCCCCTAAAAGCCCTACTAAGCAGGTATATACAAAAAGTATGAAGGCTATTGCTTAACGCATTGTAAGCCGCCCTGAGTCTCCGGAGAAGGGCGGCATATAAATTGAACCAATAAATAAATAAATAAATAAAATGTTTGGCAATGCCATATATTTTCTGCTTCTAACCAAGAACAAAAAAGACAGAATAATAACATTGCAAATGAACAAAACTTTCAATGTTCTTTGAAATCCTGCAGATTCCAAGGTTAATACCCAAGAAATAAGAATCTGAGAGCACGAATGAGGTACGTGACAGAGGGGATATAATTTCTTTAGGTATTTCAAAACAGTTCTGGTGATAAATGTTGAAGCAACAGCACAGAACACAAGCCAGCATTCCCTTATCTTTAAGAGGTTCTCATTGGCATCTTGACTATCTGACTTTTTACAGCAAAATGGCACCGTTGATGGGTGAGTACAATGCACAATATGTCTGGAATTCAGTGTCTGTACTTCCCTAAAATCAGAGACATTTAGAATGCTTGTTCCTGGAGACCTTATTCTGTCACCTAATAGTCTACATGTTTGTGTGTGTGTGTGTGTGTGTGTGTGTGTGTGTGTGTGTGTGTGCACTTTTGAGTTCATCTTGATTCCTGGCAACTGCCTCAATAAGTCCCTGCAAGCTTTTTTTGGCAAGATTTGCCATTGCCTTCTTTCCAGGGCTGAGAGAGAATGACTGGCACAGGGTCAACCAGCTGGCCTTGTGCCTAAGAAAAGGCTAGAATTCATAGTCTTCTGGTTTCTGGTTTCTGAGGTTTTAATTATTACACAACTAGTTGTCTAATACTCTACCCTCTCAGATATTTGCTCCCTGACCTCTGTTTTCTGGCTACTTACCTGTCACTTTCCCATCTGTTTCATTGTGACTTCCTGGATAAGGTGAAAATGGAGCTGAAAGAAACAGATGTTGAAAGTTTCTAGAAGTTGTAAATTGGATGATCTAACAATAACCATCACGGGAGACTATACTGAAATTCAACAGGGACTTGGCCTATCAATATTATCAAAAAACCTGTTCTCTGACAAATGCTATTCCTGATTATGATCCAGTGGTGAAATCCAAATGTTTTTACTACCAGTTCTGTGGACATGGCTTGGTGGGCGTGGCTTGGTGGGCGTGGCAGGGGAAGGATATTGTAAAATCTCCATTCCCACCCCACTCTGGGGCCAGCCAGAGGTGTATTTGCCGGTTCTCCGAACTACTCAAAATTTCCGCTACTGGTTCTCCAGAACCTGTCAGAACCTGCTGGATTTCATCCCTGTTATGGCCCCTTGGCAACTGTATCTTGGCAGTGGAACCACAGCTTGAAACTCACCATCTTACCTAAGCTAAACTTTTGTGACACTTTTCAATTCTTAGATTGAACAATATTTTGTGCTTTTTCCGTATCTTCTTAATGCTTTGAAAGCTGTCTAGTTGTTTGTTAAAGAATACCATTATTGGTGGAATAAGAGGATCACAACATATGTCTGAAACTTGTGGAGTAAACTACTATGCAGTAAGAAAAGGGCACTCCCAATAATTCTTACGACACAATAGGATTCTTTGAAGTGTTTCAGGTAGAAGCACATAATGAACGGCGTAAAAGAACATGCTTCCTGGGAACATAACTTCCATAGGAATTTTGTACTGTGTCAATACAATGTGTAAAAAGGTTACTGCGTAGAAAAGGGTATTTCTGGCAGGGGTTTGAAGTAGATTCTTACACAAAGGATTCCTTGGAAGAAGAACAGCATATAGAAATGATAGCTGATCCAACAAATGAATATTCATGAGACTGATTAAAACCTGGTGTTCTCTTAAATATCTATCTTTATAGCTCACTTATTGCCATTTGTATGGGTGATAACAAAGCTGATAGAACACCGAAAAAGGTGAAATGTGCTAAGATATAAACACAGGATTCTTGATAGCATGGCAAGCTTCAGGCTTCAGACTCAGAGCATTATGTGCAGGGGTGGGTTCTAAAAATTTTTACTACTGGTTCTGTGGGCGTGGCTTATTTTGTGGACATGGCTTGATGGTCATGTGACAATTATTTAGGATTTAGCAGAGATACTGGTCTACCAGGCTTTTAACTGCTTGCAGAGCTGTACTGATCTACCCATTTATTTTTTGCAGGCACTGGTCTACCCATATATTTTTGCAGGCACTGATCTACTCATGTATTTTTGCAGGCACTGGTCTACTCATTTGTTTTCTTTTAACACTGATCAGCTGTTTGAAGCCCCGCGGCAAGAGTTTAAACAGTTTTTTTCCCTCTAGCCATCAGCTGGGACTCAGGAGGCAGCAATAGATCGGGGGTGGGGTGGGGCCAAATAAAAGGTAAGAATAACGTGGGAGGTGGGTGGGTGGGCGCGGGGTGGGGGGCAGAATCGGTTTGGTGACATCATATCATCACCGCTATCGGCTCGGGAGAACCGGGCCGAACCGGGAGGAGCCCACCACTGATTATGTGTATGAGATATTCAGATGTTCTTAATGATAACTGTGCGGAGCTTAGGAATTTGCCAACATTGGCACCGAGGCATGGCATTGTTTCACCTTGCCAGGTTAGGTATATATCAAGAGGGGTACAGCCTAGATGTGTATCTTGTCTCAGTTGTAGGATGATCTAACAGAATAACAGAGTTGGAAGGAACCTTCTAGCTCAACCCTCTTCTCAAGCAGGAAACCCTTTACCAGGGGTGTCAAACTCAAATTCATTGAGGGCTGCATCAGGGTTGCATTTGACCTTGAGGCCCAGGGTCAGCGTGGCCAGGGTGGGCATAGCCAGCTTGACGTCACTTGTGTCGGGGGCACCTGTGGTGTCCTGAGCACTCTGCCAGCGAAAATGGGCTCCTGAACTTTGTTTTTGGCTGCAACAGCTTCCTGCAAAACTCTGGTAGTGAAAACGGAGCTCATGAGGGCTGCCCGTGGCCCTCCCGAGCTCTGTTTTTGGGTGCGACAGCCTCCTGTAACCCTCTGCCAGTGAAAACAGAGCTTGCGAAGGTTGCGCGTGGTCCTTTGCTAGTTCCATGGAGGATCCGCGGGCCAGATCTAAGCACCCCGTGGGTCTTGAGTTTGACACCCCTGCCCTATACCATTTCAGAAAAATGGCTGTCTCCTCCTCATTTTACTCATGGAAATACTACATTATCTACCATTTGGAGAGTCAGCATGTAGGAGATCTGTTTATGGAATTTAGGCTGAAATAGCAGGAAAAAGCTTTAAATCTGTTCCACACATCTTAGTAAGCTGTAGCTTGTCTAAATCTGATTGATTGGATCTGGATTCTCATAATGTGCTAATATAAAATTAAACAAACCACATTACGGCTTAGCTTATTGAATGAACCCAGTCTTTATGAGACCTAATTTTAAATAACTCAAGACTTCTTATGATGGAAAACAGAAGGAGTGTGGTTTTATTCAGATCTTATATTAAGTCAGGAAACCACAATACAAACAACTACTTCAGTGATGCCATGGCCCTCTTTATATAAGCAGGTAATGGAGAAGTTTTAATTTAAATCTATACTTGGAAATATTTTTAAAATATGTCCAAATAAGCCAGCTTCAAACAAATTCAAAACTAGGCTAATCTAAAATTTGTTAATATCACAGATCCTGGCTTACCTGGGCATAGAAAACCATCATCCTGAGTTTACTGGCTTAATATGACATCTGAAAGCACCATACATCTTGCTCTACTTTCCAAAGGGCAGGATAAAATGTTAGCTACACCAGTCCATATTATTAAACTGACTGTCAATAATGCTTGTTTGCCTTTAACATTATTTCTAATTAAAACAAATCCCAGTTCCACCACATAGAGAACTCAGGCATGTAGGCCGGTTCAAGAGTTTCCTTCTTTTTTTTTATTTAAAAAAGTTTTTATTGGTTAAAAATATACAATATTATAGTTTACAATATGTTGAATTTTCATTATCTTTATATAAAGATATTTCAATTGTTATTTTCTTTTTTAAGTTCTCACACAACAGACATTATTATGTTAAGTCAAAACAAACAACCAGGTTGTATAAAAATTATATAAACAGAAAAATATTATACAAAATACAATAAAAAAAGAGAAAAGGAAAAAAAATGTCAATTAAAAAAAACATTAAACAATAGATTCCCCTCCTTTCTTCATTTCCTGGTTCTGGCTCTTAAAACCATGGTCTGGCCTCCCCCCTCCTCCCGGGCCGCCACAGCTCCGTCTGCCCCCGCTCCTTGATCATCTGATACTTCCCCCTCTTCGGCTCCTGTATCTTCTCCACCTAGGAAGGATTTATGTTGGTCAAAAAAAGCCTTAGCTTCCATTACATTATTAATTTTCTTCTTACTGTCCTCCCAAAAAATCATCAAGCCCTCCGGAATCAACCACATAAAACCTACTCCCTTAAGGTACAGCTTATTTGATAAAAAATAATATTTTCTTCTTAATTCTCGTACCTGTCTGGGAATCTGCTTCAGGATGGTGACCTCCTTGCCCCTGTACACCAGCGCCCCTAGTCTTTGTTTTCTCAGTATCTCATCTCTCAGTTCCCTTCTCACAAATTTAATATGAACCTCTCTTGGTAAATTATGTAAAATTGCAAATTGTGAGTTTACTTTATACACCAAATCCACATCCCTTCCAATAGACTCCAAATCTCTTTCTAAAAATTCACCCAACATTTTAACCATCACTTCTCTCAAATTTTCCTGGTCAAGTTGTTCCACGTTTTGAAACCTGAGAAAATAAGACATCTTATCCAATTGTAAAGTTAACATTGCATTTCCTCTCCCATCTTCCACCTTCTGGAGTGCCCGTACCTCCCCTTCCAGACCCCCCATCTTCTTCTTGTTTTGCTCTGCCAGCTGTTGAACATCATTTAAATCTTTTTTCATAAGTGTCATTTCAGATTTAATTTCAAATAATCCTTTTTGCAAATCATCCAACTTGTCCAACTTCTGATCCAATTTCGCCAGTCTTTCCATAATTTTTTCCATATCAGCTGCTGCTGATTTATGACCCTTAGCCATCTTGCATCAATAGAAGATGAGAAATCAAAGGACAAACCTCCAGAGAAGAAAGAGGGATTGACAGTCAAAGTAATTTTTCAAATATCCACCAGTGGGCGCTCACAGGAGCAACGAGTCCGAAGTATAGAGTAGGTCAAACAGGAAGCCAGAGGAGAATGTTGTGTTCAATCATAAATAAAGAAGCAGGAAGTCAGACTGCCGCCATAGCTGACCGGGAAGAGAGGCCACCAGACCTCTCCAACAAACTCTGCCACAGCCATCCTCCAAGGAAAAGTCAGCAAAGTAAGGGGTTTCACTCCATCTCCTTCCCCCTACTTCTCTGCCACGGCATCTTTCCAGCTACAAGGGGGGGGGGGAAACTCTCCGGTCAGTCAGTTCAGTCCGTTGTGCCTTCTTAGCTAGCACCGGTCCCCTTAGGCGCTGTGGCACCTCTGCGGCCTCGAAAAAAGCCGCCGATCGCCTCCCACCCCCTCTGGAGCCTCGGGCGCGCCAGCATCGGCCTCCCGGCCCCTGGAAGTGAGGCAGGGGACCCCTGGCGAGCCGCCCTCAAACGGCAAATGCCCCAATAGTGGGGCGTTTGGCCCAAAGGGCCTCCAGATGGGGGGGATCGGACTCTGGGGCCAGAGCTAGCCCGATCAGAGTCTGTCGCCCGCGGAACCGGAAGCGTAAGTCAAGAGTTTCCTTCTTGTCTACCAAATATCTTCATGAAAACTCTTTTCCAGCTGCCATACCTTCCCCACCTATCTATAATCTACCACAGATCTAAAATAATTTGACCTGATCTGTTAATTTTATTAAAGTTATTGGGTTTATGGACAATAGTATAGTTATTGTAGGCATTGCATTTTTATTTACATTGCATTTACATACAATCAGAGCAATAGTGGGATTCAAATCCTGTCACTACCGGTCCGTCATGGACATGCACGCAGGTGGGCAGAGCCTCCCGATCCGGGGCAAATCGGTAGCAACCCATCACTGAATCAGAGGTGGTATTCATACAGGTTCAGGCAAATCGGTAGCGGAGATCGCGGGTGGGCCCGCCCAACTGCCCCGGCTCTATGCTGTCCTATTTATTTGAGGCCAGGTGCATGCGTGGAAGGCACGCGAGCGAGCAAAGTACATGCACAAAAGGCTGGGTGCATGCCTGGAAGGCGCACGCACAAAGCGAGCGTGCACCGCGCGGTGAACTGGTGGTAAGAATATTGGAAACTCACTGCTGCATACAATATTCCTAACCTAAGCTACACTGATGATACTACTCCAATAGCTGAATGGATCTTCAAGTCTTAGTAATAAGTGTCAAAGAGCGAAGTGAAAAAATGGGCCTAAAATGAAATATAAAGACCAAATTAAAGACAACAGGTGGAACAACCAGCCTCAGAATTGACAATGAACACACTGAACTGTTGGATAGCTTCTGCCTTTTAGGATCAACCATCAGGAGTAAAGGAACAAGCAGTCAAGAAATATGTCACAGACTAATCCTGGGATTAGTCCATAGAATATTTTATAGTCCATAGATTAGTCTATTAGTCCATAGAATAACCATGGAGGCCTTGGAAAAGATATTAAGATACCATGATGTGTCTATAAAGATCAAATCATGCAAACCATGGTATTCTCTGTGAAACTGTAAGGAAGTGAAAGTTGGACTTCAAAGAAGCAGAATAGGAAGATCATTGATGCCTTTGAACTTTGATGTTGGAGAAGACTCCTGAGAACAACTTGGAGAGACAAGAAAACAAATGGATGGATCGTTGAACAATTCAACCCAGAGTTTTCAGCCTCAGCAACCTCAGTTATGATTCTGTGCAACCCAGAATTGGAAATAATTATATAAATGGGCTCAGAACTATGCTATTGGCCATCAGCCCAATAATTTTAATAAAATTAACAGAGCAGGTCAAATTGTTTTAGGTCTGTGGCACATTAGAGATAGGCAGGGAAAGCAACTGGGAAAGAATTTTCATGAAGATATTGGGTAGACAAGAAGGAAACACCCAAGGACTTGAACAGACCTTAACCTGTGAACTTGCCCCTTGTTTTTAGACTTTAACCTTTGCCAATTGCATTTCGTGATTACTAGCTTTTGCTTTTGGGACTGCGGGTGGCTGCCTTCAGGGAAGTTTGGGGTGGAGCTTTATTGGCTGTTGTAGGGCCATTTGTTGTGGAATTAGCAGAGCAATAAAAGACTCTGTTGAAATTTGCCTCTGCCTAGGCGACCTGGGTCATAACAATACAATAGTGGCCAAAATTGTGGAAACCTTTTGGGAAAAGTGTATTTTTGAGTTTTGGTGGGTAATAATACTACTTTTTTGGGGAGTTTCAAGATAATCATATTCCACTCCTGGAATGGCCTGGGAATAGCCCAGACTTTAACCCAATTGGAAATCTATGGAGCCGACTAAAGAAACTTGTTAGTTAGAAGCGACCCAGCAATAAAACCCAGTTCACAGAAGCAATAATTGAATCTTGGTTTCACATTATAACAGCTGCAGAACTAAAAGACTTGGTTCACTGCATGGGAAAACGTTGTAAGGCCGTAATTCATGCTAAAGGTTACCCAACTACCATGTTTCCCTGAAAATAAGACCCTGTCTTATATTTTTTTGAACCCTGAAATAAGTGCTTGGCCTTATTGCCATACGCTCAAAAGCCCGATTGGGCTTATTATCAAGGGATGTCTTATTTTGGGGGAAACAGAGTAAGTATTAAATGACATGGTGATAATTTTTGTATATCTTATTTTTTTCTATGTGTTTCACTTTTCTTCTTTATACTATAACAGCTATTCTAATAGCAAATCCTTCATGTAAGTTATTGCATTACATTCTTGATTAAATTCTCTTTCCATTGATATATAATTTTATGGTACTACTAAAAAAAAATTTAGCTAGGTTTAGAAAATACACTTTTCCCAAAAGGTTTTCACAATTTTGGTCACTACTGTATATGTGTTGACCACTTGTTTTTTTGGATTTACTTGCTCATTCTGATGGACCTTTTCCCAGTTCTGCTACTTTCACTGGATATAGCTTTTCAAAACGTGTTGCATGCTCCATTCTCCCCTTCTCTCTCATGTTTATTTACACACTATATTTAGCATGTACTCTACAGCAATAGAGAAGTGCATTATGTTCTCTATTCCTGGTACTTCAGAACCTGATTTGAATGTTGATTTTTTTTTTAAAGGAGGGGGCTGTGAGCCTGTCAAAAATGATTTGAAAAGAATGCATCAGAACTTGTGGGAGTGTAACACAACAGTTTCCCACAAGGGCATTGGGAAAGTTAAAAAAACCCTTAAGATGACTGTTGCAACTGTGCAGCTGAAATCCTTTCCCCCTTTTCATGTGCATTGTATGCACAACACATGCACAAAAGAGCATGATCAAACAGTCATGGATGCAACTATGATTTTTGACCTCCTCCATAGTCATCAAAATATGTATGTATATCTATGTATTTCTGGAAAATATAAGTATCCTGAAATAATATTTGAACTTTTAAAAATTAATATAGGAAAATTGACTACTCCATTGTTGGTCATCCTTTTGTTATGGGACATTGTTTAAATAGTTCCAGTATCAACACAAAAGATAAACACTTCAGGCAGAATTCCAACACATAGGAAGCCTACTGAAACCAATCTACTTAAAGTCTTTTTTAAAATATACTTTATTCTGAGTTTAGTTTTTGTGTTCTCACTGGCTTTTTGTTTTAGTGGCCATTCTGCCAGGTAATATTCCTGCAATCTTTTAAAAAAGTGATTTTAATCATTTCCAAAAATAGATAAGAAAAAAAAAGAAGAAAAAGAACTAATGCAAAGTAAATATCAGTCAGGGGGAAATTAGAGAAATTACCAAAAGTTGTATAGTTGGTAAAATACTGTATATTGTTGGTGAAGAATTCACCATAAAAAGCACTGAGTTATTTTTTAACAAAAATACAAAGGATTTTAAACATCTTTTTAAATCTGAGTTGAAAGCCAATTTTTCCACTATTTTATTATTTAAAGATAAATCATTAGTGGGGGGGGGAGGAGGGGAAAATAAAATTTATGAAACATTATTAAGTAAATATTTAGTTTCTTAAGTTTTCCTTCATTGTGCTCTGACAGAAACACACTATTTATTTCATCCTGTGATCTTCTGGTTTCTTAAGATGCGCAAGCCACTTGGTTTTACTTTTCATGGCAAATTTCATTTAAGAGCAGCATTTGACTGTTTTTCAAGATTCTCTCTCTTATTTGCATTCTTTCACTCTTTAGCATGTTGGATCAAATATGGGTTTAATGGACTAAGAACTTAAAACCATTAACCTGAAATGCGAGTAGCAGCCAGTATGTATTATATGCCAAAATACATGAAATGAGAAAGTGTTTCACTGTGTTTTGCAACTTGCAAGAAAATGAAAATGTCTCCAGAGGATCCATGACATTCAGTCCAGAAAGAGGAGGAGATTAATGTTTGTTCCATATTTGCAGAGGCACTTCCTGCATAGCTTTTTTTTTTTAAAGTGGTTGGTAAATACTGTAAGCATTAGAATTGTTAGCAGATTTGCATAGCTTGTAGTAACGAAAGCCTCTCAAACAGTGGGAGTTTTCCTCCAGCAGATGGGAGTTAATAACAGGCTTTGCTTTGCAGATCCTCTCATTTGTAAATGACAAAGAAAGGCAGTCCTAAATTTGATCAAAACGGGTCTTGAGCAAAAGTGCAAGGTCGTTATCCCATAGCTTTCTAATTTCTAGGACTGTGTTTTGCATTCCCTCCATAATAGCCCATGCCTCTTCCCCCCACCCCACCCCACCCTCCCAATATGCTACCCTTTTCAGAACAAGGTTTTATAACTGCTTAGTTGTTGTAGCATTTATTCTCTGGAACTATTGCAGATGATGGAATTCCAAAATCTCTAGTTTCTGTGTTCCCAGCCAGTGTGTGGAGTTTCACTACAGAGACTTCTTTGATGTTGAACAAGATGTTCTAAGAAAGTTGCATGGGGATTTGGTTGAAAAAAAAAACAGGTTCAAACAGAACAGTGCTGCAGATTGAATGCGGCATATTTTAAGGGTCAGGAAACTCCTTCAAGCACATTTTTCCCCCTTCAAAGGGAAGGAGATGTTTTTTTCTTGTTGTTGATTATCCTCTGGCACACACTGAAGATAAGGAATTAGGTAACTCCGGAGCTCTTAGAAAGAATTCTCATTTGCCTCTTTACTGCCCTCTAGTGTTTCTGAAGCCATTTTTATTTTATTTTGGGGGGGGGGGGGAACAGCCATCATTTTGACAAATAACCACTATTGTTTTGGCAGCATGAGGCTGGGGGAGTGAGATTCTAACTCAGTCACGTCACGTGGTTATTTATTTATAGCATTTCCCATACTCAGGGTGCTTCGTAACATAATACAATGTTTAAGAGCAAAGAATAATAAGAATATCTATATTTAATACTTAATAAAAAGCTGCTGGATCTGATCGTTTATCCACATCAATGTAGCCAATTCTAACTGATGGCAGCTCTCTAAGGATGTGGACCAATGTTGAAGACATGTGGACTTTCTGTCTGAAGCATTCTGGGGGTTGAAGTTCACATGGGGTAAAATTGCCAAGTTTATAAAACACCGAATTAGACATTCTCCCATCACTTCTTTTAAAACTGAAGATATTGTGACTCGAAAAGGGACCGTGAATATTTTCTGCTACTACAAGTAGGAAACTTTTCCCATCTGTTAATCTGGGCATCAAATGAAATGGTAGCGGGTAGGTTGCTGATGTTGTAATAACATACAAATGGGCAGAGCTGCATTTTTGAATAACACAAAAATAGCCCTGCTGGATCAGATCCAGACCCATCTTAACCCAACCATTTACTTATCCCAATCGCCAATTAGATGTGTCTGGAATGCTAATCAGAAGGAGATAGAGACATTGAATGTAGGCAGTTCAATCCTGTGACACCTAAGACCCCCCTCCCCCCACAATGCAATCCAGAGCTAGATACAGTCCACAAACCTTGGTTTCACTTATAACTATTCAGGCTATTCCATGCTGAACCAGTTTAAGTTTCTGGATGACTTTCAAGGACAACCCCATGTAGAATACATTGCCACAGTCCAGGAGTAAGGTGCTAAGGGCTGAGTGACTATGAACAAAGCATTCTGATACAATAGGTTGTAAACCAGCTCTATCTAAAGGAGCACTATGCCTTTAAGAGTTGCAAATGGACAATCTCTGTACTCAGATTATTAATCTACAAAAAAGCCAACACAGTCCTAAACTGCATTAACAGGGGGATAGAATCAAGAACAAGTGTTAATACCACTTTATAATGCCTTGATAAGACCACATTTGGAATACTGCATCCAGTTTTGGTCACCACAATGTAAAAAAGACATCGAGACTCTAGAAAGAGTGCAGATAAAGATTATTAGTAGACAAGAACTGTTGCTGGAATTGAGTATGTCTAGTTTGATGAAAAGAAAGATTGGGGTGACATGATAACAGTCATCCAATATCTAAGTGGCTGCCACAAAGAAGAGGGGGTTAATTTACTCTCCAAAGCATCTGAAGGCAGAACAAGAAGCAATGGATGGAAACTAATCAAGGAGAGAAGAAACCTAGAACTAAGGAGAAATTTCCTTACAGTTAGAACAATGAAGCACTGAAATTGCTTGGCTCCAGAAGTTTTGGGTGTTCAAAGACTGGAAATTTTAAAGAAGAGCTTGGACAACTATTTGTCTGAAATGGTATAGGGCAGTGATGGCTAACCTTTATGCCACCGCATGCCAAAAGCAGGGGGAGCATGGGGGGTCGTGGGTGCGTGTGCCCACATCCATAATTCAATGCGCCCCGCCCTCCCGCGCACATGATCCCCTCACACTTCCCCCTGCTTTTGGCACGGTGCTTTTGGTTCTGGGCACGGTGGGCCCAGAAGGCCCGTTTTTTTCCCCTCCCCAGGCTCCAGAGGCTTTCTAGGAGCCTGGGGAGGGAAAAAAAAGCCTTCCCCATCCCCCCGGAGGCCTTCCGGAGGCCAGAAACAGCCAGTTTCCTGACACCCAGTGGGACCAGAAGGCCTGAAAATCAGTTGGCCGGTGCACACATGCATGCTAGAGCTGAGCTAGGGCAACACTCGCGTGCCCACCAATATGGCTCTGCGTGCCACCTGTGGCACCCGTGCCATAGGTTCGCCATCACGGGTATAGGGTTTCCTGCCTGAGCAGGAGGTTGGACTAGAAGATCTCCAGGGTCCCTTCTAACTCTGTTATTCTGTTATTATTCTGTTATTGTGTCCATCTAGCCAATTCCAGGTACCAGATCAAGATCTCTACTGCATTTCTGGTCTGGTCCCATATGGAAATAGCCCATGGCTTGTGATCTTCATATTCATGACAGGTACATACTGTGCCAGAAAGTGAGCTTTTACAATGCTTTCATGTAGATGGTCAAGTATCTCCAATCACTAAAGTATGAAAAATTAAGCAACCTCACCAATGCATGGAAGACAAAAAGGGTAAGTCTTGAGTGGTTTTTATCAGAAGAAGATAAGTCTGATAAATACTCATCTGAAAGCATGGGGATATTAACTCCAACTGAAGTTTCTGGATGAGTAACTGTTTCTATTCATTGTAATGCATGATACAGCCTTGGATATATCTCCCTTTGTGTATACAGATGCCTTTTCCAAGGGAAAGAGAAGGGAAGAGAAGTGTGGCTCCAGGTAGAAACTTTGGTGGCTTAGGGATGAGCACAGAACCAAAAATACATGGCCCTGCAAAGCTGGGAAAAGAGGATTATGAGTCAGGAAGAGGGAAGGAGTATCCCTGTTTTCAAGACATGACATCAAGCTAGGAGTAGAAAAGAAATATTCCATATCTTGTTACCAAAAAAAAAAAAAGGTAGGAAATATGAAAACACGGCTCTCATTTACTATTTTCAATCTACATTAAAAGTATCCTCCTTTCTAAAGAACATTGGTGGGTGTTGAGCTCAATCTGTACAATGCTAAAAACTCCAGATGATAAATGACAGAACAAAGGGATGAAATCTGCAGGAATTATGCCAAATAATAGAGTGATACTAATTGTGGTAATTTGTACTGTATTAAAAGAGAGCTGGAATTTAGTGGGAATGAAAATATACTCAATGCAACTTCATTAGAGGATTTCATAAACAAAATCTCATTAGATGAGAACTCTGTCACAGCCCATCACTGTGAAAATAACTGATATGGTAATCTTCCCTACTTGGAATAATATTTAAACAAGTTAACAGACCAGATTTCTTAATATAGATGCAATGGAAAACTCAGGAGTGTTCTTGTGAATTTGATTTATCAGCACACACACATACAAAGCCAGAAATGCATAATAAAACTAAGCCCATCTAAAAATATCTCTACAAATACTAAATATGATTGGATAAACTAGCTAGTTGAATTAAGAAATTTTAATTTAAAAGTCTCTGTGTGCTCGTGTGTGTGTGTGTGTGTGTGTGTGTGTGTGTGTGTGTATTGGGCTCCCAAGAGGAGATGTGAGATGTATCTTCTTTTGCTGCATGTCGTGTTTTATACAAAGATGAAATCCACATTTATATGGAACATTAATTTTATGAAACATAAAAAAAGTTTGGGGTGTGGTTTAATTTGGAGAGACAGCTTTCATGCTAATGGATTACTAAAGCATTCATTGGAACTATTTTATACTGCCCTTCATCTTATGTTACTATGACATATTTTAATATAACCAAAATATAATTCTGTTTTTTATTTCTTATCCTTTTTTAAAAAATTTGTTGGTGGTTTGTTTTACATATTTTTCTTGAATTTTTCCCTTTTCCTTCTCCCTTTTTGCATTTGATTACTATATTCAGGCCTTGCCAGTATGTTTTGTTTTTGGTTTTTTGTCTCCCCCTCCCCTCCCCCCCCAATATCATTACCTCATAACTTGCTTGCTTCCTTTTGTGGCTATTTTAACTTTACACAGATGTAAACAACAAAAAGACAGTTTCAAAATTATCACATTAAAAGACTTTAAAAATTAAATCCACTTGTCTAAGTATGATTAGTGACAGATGAAAAATCTGGGTTAATGTGACAAGGAACAAATGGTAATAAATCATAATTGTTTTTATGGAAAGCATGGGTATACAGTTATGGATATGTTTCAAAACTGAGCCACAGATCTAAGGTTTGCTCTTCGCTTTTTCAATTATCTTAGGGACTAATTATATGTTATACTACAATTTTTATAGAAGCACCAAGTCTGTCTAAAGTTATTAGTTAATATAGGATAGACTTTCCTAACAGGGGTCCTGCAGGTGCACATAGCTTTTGGAACGGATAGGCAGCATGGCCAAACTTTTCGCTGGAAGATGGGTACTTGAAACATAAGGGGGTGTTCTGCCCCAGCTACGGATCCCAAAGAACACAGCACACACGAAGTCCATTCAAACCTTAATTTACTGAATAAACCAGTCTTTTACAACAACGGCTGTTAATTAATTGCATTAACAGCCACCAAGAATTCAAAGAATAATAACTGAAAACTTACTATGGTTGGCAGAATGCCCAGGAGCAATTTGCAGGAAGTTGATAAGATAAGCAAGACAAGACAAGAAGGTATGTGAACTAAGTTGTTCCCTGTAAATTGTTTCAGTTGGTGTTCCTCCTTAAATAGGCTAAGGGAGTGACCAATTAGCCCCAAGCCTTACTCTCGAGGAGACCTCCTCCTGAGGAGCCACTCCTGCCTTTTGGCAGCTCTGCGCGCCCGTGCACTGAGAAGAGGCTCCTCCTCTTCGTCCTCTTCACTTATGGGAGTTTCTGGAGGTTCTGAAGGCCCTGGCTGAATCCCCGCCTCTGGCACCACTTCTTCTCCAGCCTCCTCATTGTCCGACTCAAGTGCCAGCTGCACAGGCTGCCGGCGCAGCACCACACCAGCCTCCTCACTGTCTGAATCAGCTACTAGCTGCACAGGCCATGTACGGGCCACAACAGGGTGAGATATGAGGTTGGCCAAAGCTGATTCAATCTCATGAAACTCTTTCCTTCTCTTTTTAGAGAAGAGGACTGATGTATACAACTGTAACACTTGAAGGGGCAGACAGGTTCCTTAAGTTTTCTAACCTTACCTATTTGTTTATTAGAACCATGATGCGGACCGTCTGTGGTCTTGATGTGCCATCTTCCATGTTGGAAAGGGGATGTACCTGACAATTTTCATCCTGTTTCCAACTGTCCCTTTTTAGGGAAGGTAGTTGAGAAGATGGTTGGGCTTTGTCTACAGGTGGCCCTAGAGCAGGGGTGTAAAACTCAATTTCATTGAGGGCTGCATCAGGGCTTTGGTTGATCTTGGGGGCGGGGGGGCCTGACTGGATCGGCAAGGCCAGCTTGATGCCACTCACTAGGCGTGGCCAACTGCATGGGTGTGGCCAACTGGGTGGGTGTGGCCAGCTTGACGCCACTCCCCAAACTGCTGGCCTGTTTCCTCTTTGCATTGGGTAGACCGGGCCGAAGCCATGCTGGCCTGATGTTTTCTCTTCACATTGGGTAGACCAGGCCGAAGCCACACTGGCCCGATGTTTCCTCTTTGCATTGGGTAGACCGGACCGAAGTGATGCGGGGCAGCCCCTTACATTTTCCAGGACGGCCCTGTGGGTCGGATCTGACCACATTGAAGCCTTGTGTTTGACAGCCCTGCCCTAGAGGAAACCAAATAAAAAAAATTCAGTATTTATATTTCCCATTTGAGGTCAGTTGATCATCTTCCACAACCCTTTAATCTCCAGCCTTTTTGCATGGATGAATCTGTAAGGAAACTCTAACCATATCAGTGAAATGGTTTTACAGTATCTTAAGTGATCAATAATATTGCAGAGTCAGGACATTTAAACAAAAGACTTGTACACTCCTTACTTAATGACGGCAACTGGGATCTGAATTTCCATCACTAAGTGAGGCCGTTGTAAAGTGTAACATCATATGATCATGCGACAGCAGTTTCAGCCATCCTTATGAGGTTAGGTTGTGATGTAGGTTGTTAAGCGAGGACTTGGTATGATCACAATTTACAACTTTCTGCTGCCTTCTTCACTGACATTGCTTGTGGGAAGCCGGCAGGGAAGAACACAGATTGCATTTACATAACCTTGGGATACCATGACAATCGGAAATCTGAACTGGTTGCCAAGCTCCTGGGTCACAATCATGTGATCCATGGGGATGCTGCAACAGCCAAAACTGTGGGGACCGGTCGTGAGTACCACTTGTTCCGCAGCATCACAAGTTTAAATGCTCTCTGAACAAATGCTCATTAACTGGGGATAACCTGTAATAACACTTAGCTCAGTGTTTCTCAACCTTGGTAGCTTGAAGATGGGTGGACTTCAACTCCCAGAATCCCCCAGCCAGCA
>WNWU01000002.1:16021863-16071051 GCA_012654045.1 Ptyas mucosa | reverse complement strand
TGCTGGCTGGGGGATTCTGGGAGTTGAAGTCCACCCATCTTCAAGCTTCCAAGGTTGAGAAACACTGACTTAGCTGAATGCAGTTGCAAACTTTCCCATCAGCACATTAGGTTAAGGATGGCCAAAGAAGGCACAAAGTGTACCCCAACTCCCCTTGATTTGCTCAGGTTTTCAGGGATGGATGGACATCCTATTACCCAGACTTCTAAGGCACATCCAGTGTAAAAATAAAATGAAACGCAAGGGCTTATCCTAAGAGTAACAATACTGTTGGGAGATCTAACAATTTAATCCAAGGTAAACTGTTTTTTTAAAAAAATCATTAATTCCATTATGATAAGTTCAAGAGATATTTTTTTTAAATATTAGTGCTCTCCATATTAACTGTTTTCTGAAATAAGATGACTCTGGACACAGGTAGTCCTCGGCTTACAACAATTCATTTAGTGACCATTCAAAATTACAACAGCACTGAAAAAAGTGACTTATGGCCATTCTTCACACTTACGACCATTGCAGCATCCCCACTGTCAGGTGATCGAAATTCAGATGCTTGGCAACTGATTCTATTTATGATGGTTGCAGTATCCCAGGGTCACATGGTCACTTTTTGCAACCTTCTGACAAGCCAAGTGACTGGGGAAGCCAGATCCACTTAACAACCATATCACTGATTTAAGTGATTCACTTAACAACTGTGGGAAGCAATGTCATAAAACGGGGCAAAATTCACTTAACAAATGTCCCACTTCGCGACAGAAATATTGGGCTCAATTGTAAATTGAGGATTAGAATGCAATACAGCAAGCTACTTCTGCTGATTGCCTGCTGCCAGCAATTTGGCAGTTCGAATCTCACCAGCTCAAGGTTTGACTCAGCCTTCCATCCTTCCAAGGTCGGTAAAATGAGGACCCAGATTGTTGGGGGCAATATGCTGACTCTGTAAACCGCCTAGAGAGGGCTGTAAAGCACTGTGAAGCAGTATATAAGTCTAAGTGCTATTGCTATATTTCCACAGTCATATGGTTGGTTATTTATTTATTTATTTATTGGATTTCTGTTCTATCTTTCTGCCCATAGATGGCGCTCAAGGCAGTTGTCAAGTCAATTCAATATTATCCAGAGGTTATCTGCCTTGAGTTAACTCCAGTACACCAGCAGATCTCTGGCCTTGTAGGAGAGCAGAAAATTCCACGGCAAAAGCAATGGTTTGGCACACTCCATTTCCAGCTTTTTGGACTGAAGTAAAGAGGGAAATATAACTAGTGATAAATCTGGAAGAGAAAGGATTAGCAACTGGGACTTAGGGTGGTGTTATTATATTATGGCCGACACCGTATAAATTAAAACCAAACCAGCTCAAAAGTAAAGGAACATTCACAGTAAGCCATCTGCATGTTAGAAAGGAAGAGTGTCTGGAACAAAATGTGCATGTATTCAAGCCTCTCAGCTGGCTGAAATCTGGATCCCAGGGCAAAATAGGCTAATTCCAAGTGGATCTACATTTAATGCATTTGGATAGGTGGGTCTGAAGCTATGCTGCTCCAAATCTCTGTAAATCTCTCTTCCTTTACTTCCACTGCATTGGAAAGGGCAGCCCTCAGTACCTAAAAGAGAACAAGTGAAAGAAACTTAATTATTTAGCTAAAACATTATGGTGAGGAGAGGAGGGGGAGAGTAACCACAGCACAGTTGGGAACTGCAAACAGCAAAGTTATGAGCATTTTTTTATACAGTACTTTTAAAACAGTATAGCTCAAAAGTCCTTGTAATGCTTTCTATTAAATCTGGCACACTCTAACCTTTCACAACGGACTAATTTGTCTACATATTTGATTTCATTTGGGTGAGCTTTTTTTAAAAAATTTTTTTTAGCATTTCAGCCATTTTTTTTCTGTACTAGATTACAAAGAATGAAAATCCATTTTTTAAAGTCTTGCTCTTGATTTGCACATCAAACCAGAGCAAAGTAGAGCAGATAAAGCTTTTCAGATCTCTGAAACAGATCAGGGAATATTTGCATCCTAAATATGAACGTTTGCCAAAAATTAGCAAATCTTTTGACTGAACCCCTGCCTAGACATCGCACATCAGAAAAGAGGAACATACATTGGACTAAGTGTGGAATTAATCAATTGCCAAGGCACCAGCAATGAGTAAGAATTGCCTCCATGTGTCCAGAAAGGGAGCCCTCGCTCTTTCTGCAGTGTTGCCGTATCTTTCCCCATTTTATCACTGCATTTCTACGCTTCCAATCCTTGTGGCCATAAAGCTTTTAGTTGTAAAATACAGTCCAGGGCTGGGATGTCCCCTCCAATTTCAAGACTATAGAGGTGAAAAGCCATAGAAGCAGTTCTGAGCTTTTCCAGACATGGATGGAAAAGAAGCACAGATGGGGAAAGACAAAGGGATGGAGAGGCATCCAGGGTGGGCAAAATAGGTCAACCTTGTATGCTATTTCAATTTAAATTGCACATCGTCTGGAAAGGAGAGAGAGTCTGATATTTCTCCCTTTCCAAAACAGATGATCAGAGTGCTATAAAAATATAAATTGGACCCAGCAAAGTCAAGACTAACATCTTAAAAGTGGTCTATACTGCCACTGATATTCGTTGAATTGGCTTGATTTCCCACAGCTACTTTGTATTTTTCCTCTAAGGGGTGAGGATCATTTCTAGATTTTTCCTTCTTCTGCCTGGTGTTTTTCCACTGGTTCCCTGGCTGTCTTCTTTCTCCCTGGAAGTGCCTTTTCCTGCAAACCCCCCCCCCCCAACTCAACAGGAAGTGTCACCCACTCTGCTTATTCTTGTCTCAGAGCTGTGGGCAGGTTTACCTGCTTGGATGATTTCAATAGCTCAGCACCGCATCACTCAGTGTTCACTTTTGTGCTGGGTTCTTTTTAAAGCTGCTTAAAAAAAGAGAGAGAGAGAGCAGGAGAGAGCAGAATACACACTGAATTCCGAATAGCAGCGTTTCTATCATCTGTTGTCATGACACACAGATGACGTGGGAACATTCCTCAGCAACAAGGCTGGATTGTTGTTAGACAAGGTTAATTTTGGTGCAGAATTCTAATAGGAAAAGATGTCAGAAATATACTCGGGTGGGAGAAAAACAAGTGAGCCCCCAGATCCAGATACAAAGGAAACGGAAGTGGTTGGTAACTGGCCAGGGTTGCCCATGAATAACTGCATATTCATTAATCCTTGAGTTCCCTCTGGACTTTGTAGGAATGGAGAAGTCCATCATGCCTCTTCTGAGTCTTTTCTTGTGTGGAATTGTTATTAACACATTTCATAAAAGGGAAAAATGAAAGAAAAAAAAAGGTTGCACTGGAATAAAATATGCATATGTTAATTTAAATGTTTAAGGTTTTATTTATAGACAAGGACTATAATTTAAATAGAAATGCAGAATGTGGGAGCCATTCTCTCTGCTATCTGGCTGAAATAACAGACATGTTTTATTGGCAAAGAATCCTGGTTGGTTGGGCTGACCAATGTCTCTGTTTCCCAATATTTCTTCTCTTAACTGCTCCTTAGGGATGCTACTAATATTTAAGTAGAATCCGACTGGAACATGAAGACCCAAGTTCGAATTCCCATTTGAATTTATCACTTCCTAGCTGACTAAGGACCAGACAGTAAATCTCAGCCTGATATAGTTTTTGTGAGGACAAACCTTGTTATTCTCCTTGAGTTCCTATAGATGGAGTATAAATCAGTGAATAAATACATAGACGAATTTGCTGCTATAATGTTTACTAAAGTAATTCAATTATTTTTACCTTGCAAGCAGTGACTGAAAAGTAGGATAAATCTCCCTTTTCTTCTTCTGTCAATGTGAGTATCGGAAGTAACCCGTCCTGAACCAGTCGCAGAGCTTCAAGTATCTTGCATTAATAATAATAAAATGCATCTTTAATACTATTTTAATTTTTTTAATTTTTAATTTATATTTATATGCCACCCTTCTCCGGAGACTCAGGGCGGCTTACAATGCATTAAGCAATAGCCTTCATACTTTTGTACATTTTATATAAAGTCAGCTTATTGCCCCCACAAACCGGGTCCTCATTTTATCCACCTTAGAAAGGATAGAAGACTTAGTCGGCCTTGAGCCTGGTGAGAATTGAACTTGCAGTAATTGCAGGCAGCTGGGTGTTAAATGCTGCCTTAGTAGAGGCATTAGCCTCCTACACCACTCAGGCTCCTATTGCAGGATGCCTAGACATGATAACTGACAGTCCGTTCAGAAATCATCCCAACTTCTATTACAAATCTGAATATAACACACTCTGCATTGTGAGGCTACATTATAATCTACCAAGCTTCTGTTTCTATTTTTATTAATCTTGGAATTGATTATGAGTGATAGTGCATGGCTCCAACTTACTGGAATCATGAATAGATAACATTAAGTTTTATGTCAAGCCTTTTCAATTTTAACCCAGTAACCAAACATCTGATAGTCTGTCAGAAATTCATACCTTATGAAAAATTAAGATGTAAAGGTTTAAGTGAAGGATCTAGATGGGTTCCTTAGATTTAGATGATAACTGATGCTCTTGCGTTCTCTAAATTCTACTTATTGTGAGAAGCGTTATGATAAAAACTAGAATTAACTAGGTTGTTAAGACTGAAGATTTAAAAATGAACCTTAGCTTGAGACATTAAATTATGTAAAGCATCACTCAACTGGGCAAGGAGAAACCATCTGTTTATTTGAAAGTAGCATTTTATCTCAGGTTTTAAAATAAGTATATTTAAATGTGCTAATAAAGCATTTTCTACTAGTGGTCTAAATACAATTCCTTTTGAAAAAAGCTTTCAATCTCTAAGGTAAACCATGTTTCATTAAACAAAATCAGCAAAAAATATTGATTCCTTCATATCAGTTATATAAATCTTGCTTGGATAAAGAATAGGCTACAAATATATGCATACATACACACACATGGTAGAGTGACAAAGTGCATACACACACTCTGTGGTTAAGACACTGGGCTTGTTGGCTGGAAAGCCAGCAACCCTGGTTTGAGACCTGAGCTACACCCGATGGTGTGAGCTCCCGTTCTCGCCCCAGCTCCTACCAAACTAGCAGTTTGAAAGCATCCAAATGTGAGTAGATAAATAGGTATTGCTACAGTGGGATGGTAACATTGCTCTGTGGCGTCATGCTGGCCATATCACTACAGATATGTCCTTGGACAGCGCTAGCTCAATGGCTTTGAAACAGAGATGAGCACTGCCTTCCAAAATTGGCAATGACTAGCTGAGTAAAATTCACAGGGACCCCTTTACCTTTACGTTTTACACAGACATGCTCGATTAAAAATGAGAAGGGTGCATAGATAGCAAAAAGATATACTTCATTACCAACAAAATGGCCTCAAGTGTTAGGATTTGAATAGTGATGCAAACTAATAATAGATGGAAAATGGTACTAGGCCAGTGATGGCTAATCTTTTCCGGACCGAGTGCCCAAAGCCCATGTGCGTGCCCGAACTCCCAAAATGCAATGTGCATGCCCCCTGCACATGCCCTGCCCCCCCGCATGCATGGCAGAGACCCGACGACCAGCTGGCTGGCGGGAGGCACGTGCATATGCGTGGTGGAACTGAACTGGGTCAACGGCTCACGTATCCACAGAGAGGGTGCTGCGTGCTACCTGTTGCACATGTGCCATAGGTTTGCCATCACGGTACTAGGCTGTTATACCCAGCTGATCTTTCATCACCTTGTTGTACTGCTATGATAATTCATTCAATTTATATGTCACCTCTCTGTTCAAACTGAGCACTCGGTTTTCTATGCCTTACAGCAAGGGTGCACATTTTTTCAGCGTTGTGGGTTACATAGTTATTTTTTTCTGGGAGGGCAAAAGAGAGGATCTAAAGTGGCAAGATCTCTCTACTATATAGTTGGAGAAGGCCAAGTTATCATTTTAGCCTAGGTTTTGGAAACTTTAAAAAACAAAAAACAAATTAAGACTATTTTAGAGCTTAATCTATTTTTTGGTGTTCTGTATTCCTTACCTCAAAAGGAAGGGAGATTTCACTGAGTTTCAACAACTGTGTCTGGAGAAGATTTGAGGGGGTTGCATGTGGCTCTAGGGCAGGGATGTCAAACTCAATCCCATCATGCGCCATATCAGGATTTTGTTTGCCCTTGGTGGGCTGGGCTGGGCATGGCCTGGTTGTTGCGGCTGATTGGGTAGGAGGAGGCAGGGTGGGCCAGGGCTGGGGCGGCATGGGCTGGTTCCTCACCGTCCCCAGGACAGCCCCGTGGGACAACTCTGGGCTTATTGCAGGCTGAATCTGGCCAAGAGCCATGTCTTTGACAGCCCTGCTCTGGGGTGTCAAAGTTGCCAATCCCTAAAAAGAAAAAGATAAAGGCTTCCCCTGACCAGGTGTTTTCAACTCTAAGCAGTGGTGCCTATCTCCGTTTCTTAGCCAGTTACTAGAGCCAGTGTTGTCCGAAGACACTTCTGTGGTCATATGGCCAGCATGATTAGATGCCAAGGCACACAGAACACTTTTACCTTCCAACCAAAGTGGTACCTATTTATCTACTTGCATTTGCATGCTTTTGAACGGCTAGCTGGGCAGGAGCTGGGGCAAGTAATAGGAGTTCATCCTGTCACACAGCACTCGGATTTCAAGTTCAGACTGTCAGCTTTGCAGCTGACAAAGTTAGCATCTTTAACTGCTGAGCCATCGCACCCTTTGCCAATCCCTGATTTCACCACTAATTAATTAAAAGGATTTAGTAATAGTGTGTTTTCTCATGTTCTTTTGTTAATGGGCAAAACTCAGAGAGAAATATCCCCATTTTTACAGAGAAAATTTCTCTTTGCAAGAATCAGAGAGTGGGAAAATCTTCCCGTCCTCTGCATTTTTGCCTTTTTTATAGGTAGCAGAATGGTCAGGATGTAAAGAAAGAATAGAATCAAAAGGTTGGAAGGGATCTTGGAGGTCTTCTAGTCCAATCCCCTGCTCATGGCAGGAGACTTTATATCATCTTGGACAAATGGTTGTTCAATCTTTTCTTTAAAACCTCTAGCAAGAATCCCCACAGCCCCACAACTCCAGGAGGCAAGATGTTCCATGGATTAGTTCTCACTGTTAAGAAGTTTCTCCTTAGTTCCAGGAAGAATTTCTCTTTAACAAGCTTTCACCCATTGCTTCTTGTCCTACCCTCAGGAGCTTCGGAGAATAATTCAACAGCCTCCTCTTATGGCAGCCCCTCATGTGTCTTAATTAATGCTTAATTCTCAATGTTCAGTGCTTAGGCTCAAGGCCCATTGCTCAAGCCCAAGGTATAGTAGGCTCAGTTCTCTCTTTCAATGAGATTGCTGGTTTCAAAGAAGATAAGATAAAGGTAAAGGTTCCCTTTGCACATATGTGCTAGTCGTTTCCGACTCTAGGGGACGGTGCTCATCTCTGTTTCAAAGCCGAAGAGCCAGTGCTGTCCGAAGACGTCTCCGTGGTCATGTGACCGGCATGACTAAATGCCAAAGGCGCATGAAATGCTGTTATTACCTTCCCACCAAAGGTGGTCCCTATTTTTCTACCTGCATTTTTTACATGCTTTCGAACCGCTAGATTGGCAGAAGCTGGGACAAGTAACAGGAGCTTACCCCATTATACAGCACTAGGGATTCGAACCACTGAACTGCCAACCTTTTGATCGACAAGCTCAGCGTCTTAGCCACTGAGCCACTGCATTCCCTTCAAAGAAGATAGAAGTTATTTATTATGCAAGGAGCTAGTGAAAGTTAGAGAAAAGGGGAACATTAAAAATCCTGCAAGGTTTAAGTCAGATAGAAGATAGATAGATAGATAGATAGATAGATAGATAGATAGATGATAGATAGATGATAGAGATACTAAATTGCATTAGAGATTGATTAGACAAAAGATACTGATTAAGTTTAATGGTGACTGGAAACTCCTTTTGGACTTTTAGGATAAAACTCAAAAAATGAAATTATGATACATGGATTTGATGATTAAAAAAGTAGATGATAGAAAAAAATGAATGATATAACCATATAGAATAAGAGCTTAATTTAAATTTATACCAATAACTGTTGAAAAAGAAAATTGGAAGCCATTTCTTTATTTTTCTTTTTTCTGCATTTTTCCTCCCTCCCTCCCTCTTTCTTTCTTTCTTTCTTTCTTTCTTTCTTTCTTTCTTTCTTTCTTTCTTTTTTCATCTTAAATATTAGTTTTTGTTACTTTTTAATCTTTTTGTTTAAAAATCTAATGATGTTATCACAAGAGAAGGGAAGGGAAGGGAAGGGAAGGGAACGAAAGGAAAGGAAAGGAAAGGAAAGGAAAGGAAAGGAAAGGAAAGGAAAGGAAAGGAAAGGAAAGGAAAGGAAAGGAAAGACATCACTGTTTTTGATAAAAGTTTTGGTCCTCAACTGTTAGGTAAGAACTTTATCCCTGAAACCTTACTCATAATGGATTTCAGTATCAAGATGATGGAATTTGCAGAGATGGCTAAATTGACCTCCTTAATTAGAGAAAAGAATTATCTACATTTATTGCTGACTGGAAGTCCCCTATAGACTCTATGCATGAAATGAACCCCCCCCCCCGAGCATATTACTTCCTGGTTTGATGATTAGAAAAAAAATAGATAATACAAAAAGGGGGTTTGTTTTTGTAACCATAGAAGAAGAGGTATGTTTATATTTGAAATTATACTTGCTGTAAAGGAAATCAGAAGCCATTTCTGTCTATTTCTATTTTTTCTTTTTGCACTTTTGATTTTTTCGTTCTTTTTCATTCCCTTTTTTCTTTTTTTCTTTTGTATTATTTCTTATTAGTTCCTATCTTCTGTTTTACGTATATATATACGTATACAAATGTGCAGACAGACTTCTGTTTAATGTGGAATGCAGCTTATTTAGAGGGACCAGCCAAGGCTGCTCTAAAAAAGAGCTAGCATGAGTACCATCTGCAGATAAGTTCTTTTGGTAACAGCATCATAAAATATGTGATCCTAAGTGAACCTAATTGGAAATGAGCCCAGTAAAATCAGCAGCACTTCCTGCTTTCAAATTTACTGTGCTTAGTACTGAACAAGCAATCGTTTTAGAAAGAAGATTCATGATTGCCTTCTGTAAATCCAGCTTTATAAAAGTTGCCTTTTTGTTCAATAAATGAATAAATACAGTAGTGAATACAGATAATTTTGTCACTTTAGCAAAAGCCAATATCAACCTGATTTCTACATAAATATAATAAATATTTCCTGGCCAAAATATTCATTTTTCTTTCTTCTTATAGCACTAGAACGTGTGAGTATGTATAGTACTCATTTGTGTCCTCTGGAGTCTTCTTTTTAATTGAATGCCCAATCAGCACATCTTGTTATCTTTTAAAACTCCTAATTGTATTTTTTAAAGTTAAATTAAAGGATCTGTTTAATGCATAATACCATTTATATTTTTCCTATATTATTTATTGTTTCCAGTATCATCCCAAATCTTTGTCTCTTTGAAGGAAGAAAAAATATGGTGATGCCAACTCAATTGGTTAATGATTCTTCATTTTAGTTATAATCTGCAATATGACAGCCATTATATCTCCTCTCCTGTTGTATTCACAAGCAGACAGATATTAGGCCTACTGTATTTTTTGGTGTATAAGACACACTTTTTTCTCACCTTAAAGAGGCTGAAAATTTGGGTACGTCTTATACTCCAAATGTAGCTTTTTTGAAGTTTTTTTTCAGCCCTAATGAGGCGCTAGCGAGTGAAGCGATCTTCCACACTTTGCCTGCTCCCTCCAATGCTCAGCTGTGCTTTAGAAGCTTTTTTCCAGCCCTAATGATGCTCCCCGCATGCTCAAAACTAGCAAACTAATATGCTGAAGCTGACCAGACTAAGGATGCTAGCCAGATGAATACCTGGTAGGCTGATTCCCCCCCACCCCTATTTTCCTCCCCAAAAACTAAGCTGTGTCTTATACTCTGGTGCATGTTATACTCTGAAAAATACGGGTAATAGGTTGCTCTGAAAGGATCCCAGAGAAAACCATTTTGGATATCTATCCAAGATTTTTGGGAATGGGGAATCTTTGGAAGCCTGGTGGAGCTAGGAAAGTGAAGGTCTCTGTTAAAAATAGGATGCAACCGCAAAGAGGAAAGAAGGACAAATCCATGGATAGGGAAGAAGAAGAATATCTTTGCACAAAACCATGAGGAAATCAATAAAGAATTTGCAGAATGAGGCCAATTGGTCACAATAATGATGGATGGATCTTGGCAGTAGAATGAAAGTAAATGAATATAAGTGTGTGAAGGACCACCAAGAAAGGACTACATTAATCAAGATGACCAAAGCAACCTTCTCAAACTCTTTCAAATCCAAAGAGTTCAGAGTTAGATGTCCTTCTTTCCTCTCTGTGCTTGCTTCCAAAGAGTTTGCGTTAGACGGAATTGTATCCTTGCCATTTTTCAGAAACTGAAGCAACAAGCTTTGGATAAGGACTGATGTAGAAAGCAAAAGAGAGGAAAGTGGGGGAATGTTTGATCACAAATTTGATTGTCTATGATAAAAAGGCTGAATGAGATGAAGGCTTTGGAGAAAATTACAAGAAGTTCGGTTTGGGACAGACAGAGCTGGAACTAATGAAGAAACATCCAATCAAAACAGCATCAGTGTTGCTGCTGCTCCTGTTTTACACTGTGGGGGGGGGGGAAGCAAAGAAAAATATGAGAAATAGGGAATAGGAGTTTCTTTGCCCCACTTAGGAAAAGAAACTGTACAACTTTATATTCTGAGCTTACAAGGTGGGGCTTGTTAGGTTCTATCAGCACAGCTTTTGACTAGAACAGGGGTGTCAAATTGGATTTCTTCGAGGGCCTGATCAGCATTGTAGCTTTCCTCCATGGGCCAGGCAGTGGGGGGGGAGACAGGATGGACACCTCCTGCAGCACCCTGCCAGCCAAAATGGGGTGCAGGAGGTCCTCCCGCACCCCCACACACCCCGTTTTTGCTAGCAGAGGCACCGCGGGCCTGTCCTTTGCTATTTCCAGGCCAGCCCCATGGACCAGATTTAAGCATCCCACAGGTGGGAACCGGCCCACCGCCTTGAGTTTGACACCCCTGTACTAGAACAATTAAATAATTCAGGAAGGAAAGTGTAATAAGACAAAAATCAAAACATTCTTCCCTTTTACAGTCTATTGTAATATGACATATTTCCATTTAATCTGCCAGATACTTAGATCAGTTAATCACTTGGTGGCAGTGCTCTACAGTCATTGTGACAACTCCCTCCTCAGCATTCTCGTGTACAAATAGAGACAGTATTTTGATTTAGGTGTGAACAAGCTCTCAAGGCAGAAAAAATAAATATAGCAAATTACACATTCACTTTGATCCAGAGGGAATGTGCATATGTGCCATCAGGCTTCTGCAGGTGTATTTTAAAAAAAGGATCTGATTGTGTAAGAGTGCAGTGTTGTGGAACAGAAATATCATACAAATGTTCTATACACACACACACACACACACACACACACACACACACACACACAGGTAAAGGTTCCCCTCGCACATACATGCTAGTCGTTTCCAACTGTAGGGGGCAGTGCTCATCTCCGTTTCTAAGCTGAAGAACCAGGTGCTGTCTGATGACAATTCCGTGGCCATGTGGCTGGCATCAGGGGTGGGTTCTACTTACCTTTACTACTGGTTCACAATGAGGCGGTGCGCACACATGCTCTTCTGCGCATGCGCAGAAGCATTTTGGTGGCATCAGGGTCAGTGGGCAGGGCCTCCTGCCAGTTTTACTACTGGTTCTATAGAACCAGTGCAAACCAGGAGCAACCCACCACTGGCTGGCATGACTAAAGGCCAAAGGTGGTCCCTATTTTTCTACTTGCATTTTTACATGCTTTTGAACTGCTAGGTTGGCAAAAGCTGGGACAAGTAATGGGAACTCACTCTGTTATGCGGTGCTAGGGATTCGAATTGCCAAATTGTTGACAAAGCATGCCTTCCGGTCAAGAATTCACTGAGTTCCATTACTGCGAAGGGTGATCCAGTTGAACTTTCTCTTTTGCACCTCTTTCTGAAACCACTAGGAAGCAGACACATATTAATTAATATTCCCTGAGTATTGACCTTAAATACTAAACCATGTAGTATTTAAGGTGTTGAGCTAGAATTGGGAAGACCCAATTTCAAATCTGCCACAGCCATGGAAACTTACTGACTGACCTTGATCCAATTTAGTCGTATGTATGCCAAGAAAATAGACAGAAATTGCTTTTGTTTGGTTAGCTTAAATTTATACAACATATTCAGAAGAACACTTTGCTCCAAATGAGATAATTTTCATGACTGCACAATGTTCATTAGAATCCTGATGAAGGAAATGGCTCGATAGGAAGCAATGCAGATGAATATTTGAAAGTCAGCCCATAAAAGCTGAGGTAACTAATTGTTTGAATCTGAAAACATTGATACAGGATGCACTTAGATGTCTCTACTCCTTGGTACTTTAACAATGCAGAAAAAGTCCTCTATAGCATAGCTTACAAGCAAACTACACTTTGCTACTTACTACCAATTACAGGTAGTTTTCAATTTATGACCACAATTGACCCTTATATGAGTCAGTTGCCAAGTGTCTGAATTTTGATCATATGACCATGGGAATGCTGCAATGGTCATAAGTGTGAAAAATGGTCATAAGTTGCTTTTTTCAGTGCCACTGCAACTTTGAACGGTCACTAAATGAACTGTTGTAAGTTGAGGACTACTCAGTCGTGAGGGAGTTAGAAAAGCACGACTAGAATTTTGGAGATAGATTTACTGATGAACTATCCTACTGGATCAGGGGTGTCAAACTCACGTCGTCACAGCGGCATCACGTGACGTATCGGGACTTCCCCCCTTTGCTAAACCAGGTATGGGTGTGGCTAGCACTTGACACATCCGGCCCACATGCTGGGAGTTTGACAGCCTTGTACTATATGTACTTCTAGCTATTATGCTGATTTTAGTTCATTGAATCCTCTGGATTTTGATGGCATCTGTTTCCAAGATTGTTTTTAGCAAGGAAACTGCTATGTATATACAGTATGTAGCTTATTACTAAGAAAGAAGAATGGACATTTAACATTCAACTCTAATTGTGAAGCTAGTGATATAATCTCTGCTACATATTATTTATTACCTGAAATTTGTAATTTAGTGGTGTTACTGAGTCCACACCTGAGATCTTGAGATGCCCCCTGCCAAGTGAAGACTGCTGAGTAGCTACATAGATAAAATGCTACTGTACTCTTCAGAGTGATTCATTTTACTAATAACTTTGTTCCTTTGTCAGAATCAGAAGAATTTTTGTTGTTTTACCAATGCTTTTTGTAATGAAATCCTTCTCACACTGACTCAGATGAAAGAAACTCACGTAGATTAGTAAGATATATGAGTCTGCAAATTTAGGATGAAATGTTATGTCCAGTTTATTAATGTTCATATTTTGGAAAAATAATTGTTCCTAAAATACAAAGAAAGGTAAGATGCAAGTATAAGAGTAAAACATTTTCCTGGTAATTACTACTCACCTTTTTATTTTAACAGCTATTTTTGCATCTTCTGTGATTAAATGTACAAGATAGACAAAATTCCTTGGCTTTCTGAAGAGCAGCAGCATTGACCACTGTTTACATTTTTGAACAGTGTTTTTCCCCTTGAGATTACCATCATTTTGTTTTTTTTAATTATTAAAATATAAGTTGCATCTTTTACTTGTTTTTGTTTTCTACTCTAAAAATAGACAACTAATTTAGCTGATGCAATTAAACTACTTATATAGAAAAAGAACACATAGTCTTCATCATATTCTTAGATAATTGTACCTGTTTAGAAATAAAATGATCAGATTGGTAAATGCAGCAGTAAAATCTGGCTGGATCTATCTGGCTTGCGCGAACTGGTAGCGGCGGCGGCAGGAGGTTCTGCCCACCCTCCAGGATGTCATTATATCCCATTTTTGACCCTCTGCACATGCTCCTGTTCCCAAAACAGTAAGTGGATTTCACCGCTGGGTAAATGCTGGTTTTTTTTCTTAATTCAGCCTTTGCTTGTTAGTGGTTATAGTATATAATAACTTACAATTGGAGCTTATCAGCAATGAGTGGCATCATCAGCGTAAATGATCAAATCCCATGTGGTGCAGGAGATGTGAGGTTTCAAACCCTACTGATGCGGCATGTTAGCGAATCCCATCAGGGAAAATGCCTCTAAATCATTAAACCCCCTACTGAATATGACATGTTCCTTAATCATTTTGGACACTGTAGCAGGAGAGCTGTGTTATTCTATTGCAACAAAAAAAAAAAAAAAAACAGCAGGAATTTGGTAGTACTTTTTCTAACAAATTATATTCAAAGGTGTAAACCTCTGTCAGCCACATCCCTCACCCTGGTTCATATGGGGAAGGGGGTTAGCAGAGAGGAGATGCAGGTACAGATTACAAGTGAAACAAATGACAAGTACAACTTTAATATGTTAACCCCTTGTGTTTGCGGAAATGTTCTAATATTGGTCTTTCTTTCTTCCTTCCTTCCTTCCTTCCTTCCTTCCTTCCTTCCTTCCTTCCTTCCTTCCTTCCTTCCTTCCTTCCTTCCTTCCTTTCATTTCTAAACTATACAAAGAGTAAATAAGGCCTCTGAGTGGTAAATTTACCAACCAGTGAAGTCTGCCACTGAACGCCCTGTAAGGTTGGACTTTTCTGATGTTACTTCATCCTTGTTTTGATTTTTGACGTTAAACTCATGTCCATTCATTGCTTTGTGCAAAAGTTGTGCAATATATCTTAGGTAGAATCCAGAGGGGCATTGGAGCAGACGGTGGCATATATCACATTCAAAGAAGATTCCACATTGAAACAGCCTCTAGTTTTGTGTGTGTACTTGATGGTGTTTTTAGTATAGATCAGGACACCAGATCTACGTTTGTTGTAGGGTCTGTTTTCCATGTTAGCATCATTGTCTTGTTTCTTGTTGCTTGTGAGAATCTGCTTCAGATTGCTTGCTTCTCTGTATCCAAATATGGACCTGCCATGCTATATCTAAGAAAATGCAGTATCATAACCCAGTGTGGGGCATAACTTATAAATGTTTTGGAATAGTTTGAGCTGTGAGCTGTAGGTGAAGAACTGTGGTGTTCTGTTGTTCTGTTTCTTGTGGTCTGTCTTTGAATAGGTTCCCCCAGGGAATAAATATGGTTCTATTAAATTGCCTATTGACCCTGTAGTGTAATTTTACATATAGTGTAATTTTCTAAAAAGCAAATTATAGAAATATGGTACAGCTCAAAACACACATCAGTACATGGACATTTTGTCTGATGGTCTTTGGGACTACAGTAGCGTGACAGCGTCTGAACCATCCCTGAAATGTAAACCTAACTAAAGAATGGGAGGTGTGGTTAAGAATCTATGGGGACATTTTGAAAGGCAAACAGGAGAGAAAAATGGAAGTTCACACCAAAGCATGAAGGAGAAATTTGAAGGGCTATCAGCAAACATGGATGAAATATTCATCATCAAATAAAAGTAACCAAAGAGTGGTCACATAGATTAAGACTATGCAGAGGAACCCCTTCTTTCTAACCCAAGGAACTCCTAAACAACATATGGGGCTTGTTATAAGTTACCATAAGGAATTAATTGCCTTGTCCTCATACAGGTATGTAGCACAGCAATGGCACATAGATGTCTCTTTTCCTTTCTGGAATGCTATAAGCAGCATAACACATTAGAAGAACTTCATACTTGAATACTCACCTTTACATCTCATGTGGATGTCAGAAACTTATTCCCTCAAAACTAAATTTATACTTTTGCAAAAACCAGTCAGGCCCAGCTAGGCTGAATTGAATAATACCTTAGCTTGATTTGATTAAATTGTATTTGTTTTACAGTCTGACATGATTAAACTGAGTTAGCCAAGGAAATAAAACAGATTTTGTTTTACATGTAAATAATTTTCATTATAAAATTCAATGAGGAAATGTGAGCATTTCTTGTAGTTGACAGGGCTAACAGTTTGTCATGCCAGCCTTTTCAGACTAAGGAACAATTTAGCCCAGGGGTGAAATCCAGCAGGTTCTGACAAGTGCTGGAGTACCGGTAGCAGAAATTTTGAATAGTTTGGAGAACCGGCAAATACCACCTCTGGCTGGCCCCAAAGTGGAGTGGGAATGGAGTTTTTGCAATATCCTTCATCCAGGAGTGGGGAGGGAATGGGAATTTTGCAGTATCCTTCCCCTGGAGTGGGGTGGGAATGGAGATTTTGCAGTATCCTTCCCCTGCCACGCTCACCAAGCCACACCCACAGAACCGGTAGTAAAAAAAAATTGGATTTCACCACTGATTTGGCCCCAGTTTTGACATTACTGAGTAGATTAGTGTTCTCTTCTGTGCAATAGCAATAGCACTTAGACTTATATACCACTTCACAGTGCTTTATAGCTCTCTCTAAGCAGTTTATAGAGCCAGCATATTGTCCAAACAATCTGGGTCCTCATTTTACCGACCTCAGAAGGATGGAAGGCTGAGTCAACCTTGAGCTGGTGAGACTCGAATTGCTGAACTCCTGGCAGCCGGCAGTCAACAGAAGTAGCCTGCATTCTAACCATTGTACCACCACAGCTCTTACGACAACATATGAAGGTACCAGTTCAACAAACACATCCTGTGTGAAATATTACTTATCCATTTTGGTGACAGTATTTCTGGTGATCCAAAGGGCTCCCGGTCTGAGAAGTTTACAGCAAAAGCTTTAAACTTTAAAGTTTCAATGTAGCGATCAACTTGTTTTTCTTGATCATATATTGTAGACAACCTATCAATGATGAAAGATTTTTATGATAAAGGCTTTCAAAATCTCTCATGCTAACATCTTGAGATCCAGACATTTCTAAAGCTAACATACAATAAAATAAAATTAGAGTGTTGTCTTACATACTAATCTGAAATGTAGTCAATCCTCAGTTTATATCCATTGTTTTTAATGACTGTTCCTAGTTGCTATAGTACAGAAAAAACAGATGTATGATTGATCTTTGAAGTTCCAGATGCTTGGCTCACAAGTATGATGTCACAGGAAGTCCCAATCACATGATCACCATAACAGCTTCCCATTTGCTAAATGAATGGGGACGCTGGTTGGAAAATCAGAAGTCATTCTAGTAAGTGTCCTTGGCTTTCCTGCACTTGCATTGCATCCTCAACCCACAGTCTTCTTGTGTCATGCAGCACCATGTCCTCCATTCTACAGCCTCCTACAATTTGCGCATGATCTGTGCTGGGCCTCCCAGCCGCCCACTCAGGCATCCCCAAGCTTCTTACCTGGGACTCCAACTGTTCCCTCTGCATTTTGGGATTATAATGGCAATTGGGAGTGCTGGATTTGTTGCTGAGTGATGCAGTCATCTAATTTCACACGTTACAACTGGACTACTTACTGATGGTAATCCCAGTCCCAATTACCATCATAACTGAAATACTATCTGGTACTTTTCTTCCTAACGTGTTAAGCATGCTAACTCCATCCTGTGTTAAAAGAACCCATGATGTTGAGAAGTGTAAAGCTTCCTTTGCTTCTATCCTTTTGGTTTGGAAGCCCAGGGATCAATTTTACCTCAAACAACCAGCTTTTATGGGCCCTGCTTTTGGGAGAAGATATGAAACCAATACCCATTTACCTGTGAGAGTATATGTTTAATAATTATGATTTCATAAGGAAAGAGAAGAAGAGGAGAATCAGATTCAAGGTAGATGGACTCAGTTAGTCTAACAGGACCACCAGATTCTATAACAGCTTTGTTCCCTATGCCATCCATCTGGCAAACTTGCAAGATTCATTTTTCTCGCCATGTACATGTATATAACCGAACTAGACTGTGTTGTTTCTCTGTATCATATGATATATGTGGGTATATACATAATCTTGTATTTATTTATTTTATCATGTTTACATAGTGTATATTGGAGGTAGTGACCCTTTGAGAACTGTATGCAACAAAAATTCATTTTAATGTATGCCGATTAGTGTATATTCAAAGTGACAATAAAGTTATTCTAAGTCTAAGTTGGAAAACATAAAGGACAAGGTTAGGAACAGATCTTTGTAGGGAAAATCAACCTATGTAGTTGCTAACAGTTGACACTGACTTGATGGCACATAATCAATCAATCAATCTGCTGGATTCCACAAATCAATATTTAGCTGAGATCTGAGTGATAAAAAATATGTTTCTGTCTGAGCAGAGGTGCACACACATCTTGAAACCTTTCCTTCTTGTTATTGAACAGCAACAAAATTCTCAGCACTGCCTTTTGTCAATCAGCTTGTCTCTTTGTGCCTGTTTATTATAATTGAATTGGTGGTTCGAACTCCTTGAACTTTGTGTTCCATTAAAAACTGCACTGGGGCTGTAGGGCCAGCAGGGCACCCAAGAAATGGTATGTTGGCAGGAGCAGGGGGGAGAGGGGGGAGCGATATCAAGAAACAAAAGGCTTTTAACTTGTCCTGAATATGAACGTGATGGACTTCTTTCAAAGAGCGCTGAGGCTTTCAAGAATCACAGGAGTGCAGAGGGGTCACCCATACGTATTTGAATTATTAACACATGTTTAAACATTAAAGAAAGATGTATTGATAGAATATCAATGTGTTTAATTATTTACTTGCCGAAAGTGAAGCATGGAAAGAAATTAACTGTTTATTGCTCCATGTTAAGAGATGGCCTTCGTGGAGATGCAGCATAAAAGGATTTGTTAGTTTTAATAAGCATGTTAATAGCTTCCAGAGTACATGATTTTAATGTGGAAGTGAAGCTTAGATGCTCAGAATGAAAAGGGAAAGCTTTTAAGTTGGACAAAGGCTGTTTGTGCAGTGAGGTTCTGAAGGTTTTAACCTACTCAGCAGAGGTGGATGGCACATGAATTAACAACTGTTTCTCCCAGCACCAAAAATGTGAGCATGTGTGCATGCATGCGGCCTTCCGTGCATGCGCTTTGCTTGCGTGCGCGGCTTGCACGCATGCGTGTGGCTTAAAAAACGCGGCTAAATATGATGGCATAGCGCTGGGGCCAGTGGTGGGTTGCCCCCGGTTCAGATTGGTTCGAAAGAACCAGTAGTAAAACCGGCGGGGGGCTCCACCCACTGACCCAGACGTCATCAGGAAACTTCTGCACACGTGCGGCCCCATTGTGAACCGGTAGTAAAGGTAAGTAGAACCCACCCCTGGTTGGGATGCATGGGTGGGGTGGGCCTACCCCCCACCCGCAGGTCGCAACTACCGGTTTGCCTGAACCAGTCCAAACTGGCAGCAGCCTACATAGCCAGAAAGAGAGCACAGACAGATAGTATAAGATTAGGGTGGATAACCCTAATTAAAAATATCACATTTCAACATGTTAGCAACGAATACAGGTATAAAGCTATATAGAAGAATATGTATTGTAAGCAATATTGGTACTAGATTGTACATACTTGCAAATCAAAATATATAGAGTGAAAAATGTATAGAGAAGTATGTTATAACCATGGATACAATAGATATAAGTATGTTGTATAATATCAAGTTTTTATTCTTTCTTCTATGGACTATACTGTGTGAACAAGAGAAAAATGGTCGTAACTAAGATGTATAACATCATGTATATTTAAAAAGGTGCTGATACTACCAGCACATTGTTGTTGCAAAATTGAAATTGCGATGTAAAATGAAGGAAAATGTACAAGAAAAATATTTTTTAAAATAAAACAAATAAAAATATCACATTTCAAGGAAGGGCCTAACCATAAATAATTGCACATGTGAACAGAATTACCAAGTTAAAGAATTCTCAGGGATATAAGATTTGACTGGTCAGAACAGGTCTATTTATTGTAGGAAAAACATTCATCCATGGGTTCAGAACTGGGTTATCACTTATATAAGGAGAAATAAAGCAGCAATTTTGAGCAGTGGATTGGATTGAGTAGTAACCAGATCCCAGATTTATCTTCACCTTCTATGAATTAAAGCAAATGCTTCAACCTTGTTTGTTCCTCTGCTGCCCAGCTGTATAACAGAACTTAAGAAGGAGGAATACAAGTAGTACTCAACTTACAACCACACTTGAGTCCAAAACACAGTTGTTAAGTGAATCAATGGTTTCCCCATTGACTTTGCTTGTCAGAAGGTTGCCTAACCCCAGGACACTGCAACACTGCAAAAATGTGAGTCAGTTGTCAAGGATCCAAATGTAAATCACGTGACCATGGAGATGCTGCAATGGTCATAAGTGTGAAAAATGGTCATACATCACTTTTTTCAGTGCCGTTGTAACTTCGAACAGTCACTGTGAACAGTGAACAGTTGTAAGTCAAGGAGTACCTATAACGCTACACTCATACCTGGTCCATAGATTTCAGTTCTGAAGCAGGAGTGAAAGAACCATGCCCAAGAGAAACCAGTAGCTACCTTATCTTTTCAACTTTCATAGCTTTCAGACCGAAAGGAATTTTGTACCCCAATATAGACATTAATTTCCCTTTTAAAAAAGTCGGTAGAGGAAGAAAACTAGAGAAATCTTTCCAAATCATCTGATGTTTTGAAATATAATTTCCAGTGACTAGAGCTTCAAAATAAAATGACTTTTCCATCTCATAGGTCTTAAATCAAGCAATAAAGTTGTCTTTATTGATGCAATTTATTAATACAATTTATATGTCAACGTGCAATTTATTCCATTCACAAATTGTCGCTCTGGATGGCTAACATTGGTTAAAAACACCGAACCAATAAACATTAAAAATACAGAAAGAAAACATGATACAGACACAACTGAACCCAGATTTTATATGCTTGCATTCCCAAGCAATTTACTAAATGGGCTCATTCAACATCCTTGCCCAATGCTTGGGTGGGTGAAGAGGCTTTAAGAACTATGGAATGCCAACAAGGGTAAAGGGTATAGAAAGGTAAAAACCATCCACAATTTTGGGGGTTTGCTGTTCATTGTGACAGAGAAGACCCATTCCTTGCATCCATCCCTTCAGGTAACATTATTTCATAAAATAATGACACAGGGCTGTGCCTTCAGTCCGCTACTGTTCACCTTGATGACCCATGACTGCTGTGCCAAATCTGCTATGAATCATATTGTGAAGTATGCAGATGACACAGCAGTGGTGGGTTTTATCTGGGAAGACAATGAAGATGCTTATACGAAGATCTGAAGGCTCTGGTGGACTGATGCAATAAAAGTAACCTGGTTCTAAATGGTAATAAAACAAAGGAGATCATTGTAGATTTTAGAAAGAGCCGGCATAGTCATGCTCCACTCAATGTCACAGCTGCAGCTGTGGAGGTGGTCAACAGTATTAAGTATCTGGAGGTGCAGATAACTAAAAATCTGACTTGGTCTCTCCACACGTCATCCTTAGTGAAGCATGCAAACCAGCACCTGCATTTCCTGCATCGGATGAGGAGAGCACATCTTTCTTCTTCTGTCCTGGCCACTTTTTACAGATGCACAATCGAGAGCGTTTTAACAAACTGCATCACTGTTTGGTTTGGTGGCTGCAGTGACTCAGATAGAAAGTCCAAACAGAGAATGGTAAGAACAGCCGAGAAGATTATAGGAAGCTGGCTTCCCGTTATTCAGAATACTGCTTATAAGCGCTGTATGCTTAGAACTCGAAGCATTGTTAGAGACCCCACACACCCACTTTACGGTCTGTTTCTGTTGCTCCTCTCTGGGAGGAGGTTTCGAAGTATTTCTAGCAGGACTACCAGATTCTGTAACAGCTTTGTTCCCTATGCCACCCGTCTGATAAACTCGCAGGATTCGTTTTTCTCATCATGAACATCTATACATCCAAACTAGACTGTGTTATTTCTCTGTGTCATATAATATATGTGGGCATATGCATAATTTTGTATTTATTTAGTTTTTTTGGTCATGTTTATGTAGTGTATATTGGAGGTGGTGACCCTTTGAGAGCTGTATGCAATGAAATTTCATTTTAATGTATGCCGATTGGTGTACATTCAAAGTGACAATAATATTCTAAGTTCTAAATTCTATTCTAAAAGGTACCCACAACATACCCACCAGTGGTGGGTTCCTCCCAGTTCAGCCCGGTTCTCCCGAGCCGGGAGCGGTGATGATATGATGTCACCAAACCGGTTCTGCCCCCCCCCCGCGCCCACTCCACCTCCCACATTATTCTTACCTTTTATTTGGCCCCACCCCCAATCTATTGCTGCCTCCTGAGTCCCAGCTGATGGCTAGAGGGGAAAAAACTGTTTAAACTCTTGCTGTGGGGCTTCAAAGGGCCGCCCTACAGCTGATCAGTGTTAAAAGAAAACAAATGAGTAGACCAGTGCCTGCAAAAATACATGGGTAGATCAGTGCCTGCAAAAATACATGAGTAGATCAGGGCCTGCAAAAATAAATGGGTAGACCAGTACCTGCAAAAAATAAATGGGTAGATCAGTACAGCTCTGCAAACAGTTAAAAGCCTGGTAGACTAGTACCTCTGCTAAATCCTAAATAATTGTCACATGGCTATCAAGCCACGCCCACAAAATAAGCCACTCCCACAGAACCGGTAGTAAAAAATTTTAGAACCCACCCCTGATACCTACTATATTGGATCTTGTGGGATAAGTTGATAAAATTGGAAATAGGCATTCCTTACCCATGCAAGGCTTTATCAGCACTTTGAATTGCATGTAGAAATCTGTCAGAAAGCTACAAAATAAAGTACTATATTATCATGCACCCATAACTATACACACGATACCGTCATGTACCCATAACTATACACACTTTTGCATTCAGGACCAATTATAGCTTCTGGATGGTCTTCAATAACAGCCCTATGTGAAGCTCATTGCAATAGTCCATCAGGAGATGAGTGACCATGAGCAGAGCCTCCTAAACCAGGAATGATTGGTGTGCAGGATGGAATTGTACAAAGGCCCTTTTGGTCATGGCTGCCAACTGCTCCAAGTAGGAGCTCTGAATATAAAAGGAGATTAGATATACTTCTGTGCCCAACCAGGTATTTGTAATAGAGTAGATATTAAGTTGGCCCTATCATCTACTACAGATCCTGAATGAAAGTGGTTTTATTACATGTTTGCCTCTTCTTCAGTAACAGCAACTGCACACCTGGGCCAGAGGATCCAGTGACTGGGCTTTGGGATAACACAATTTGATGGTACCTACTGATAGTTTTTGCTGCAAATACAGGTAGCCCTCAACTTACAACAGTTCAATTAGTGACTGTGAAGTTACAACAGCACTGAAAAAGAAGTGACTTATGACCATTTTCCACACTTACAGCATCCCCAGTTCAAATGCTTGGCAACTGACTCCTATTTATGATGGTTGTAGTGTCCTGAGGTCATGTGATCACCTTTTGAGCCCAGAAATGGGCTCAATTGTGTTCATAAGTCAAGGACTACCTGAACTAATACAGGTATTTTTTTGGTGGTGATGGGGAATTGAATTTTTCAATCCCACTTTTTTTCTTTATGGAATACAAGGCAGCACATATGAGGAGCTTTGGCCATCTCTCATCCTGCCACTGCTCAGTATAATTTTAGGAAAATGGCTGTGTGCTTCTCCACTTCTTTCAGGCCCAGTTTCTTCTTATGGTTTTCAGTGAGGACTAAACTAAATTTCTTTTCTTAAAAATGTCCTTGATTAATTATAGGCATAACTAAGTGAGTGAGGGGCTGATTGGAAATGCAGTGCTGGGAGAGACCTTATGATCTCTCCAGCAAAATCAAACATTCTGCATTTTCAGATCACTTTACAACCATTAACTAAGCACCCTTGGGAGGCTGGTCTAAGTATGTTGTTATTATTAAGTAGACTTTTGGTCTTCTGGCAAGATATCCCTCTGTGGGGGACGACCTCCCATCTCTGATCCTGCTGCCAAATGCCTTTAACACTATTTGTGTTCCAAAATACGGTAGGTTGTATAAACCATTGACCAGATTACCATTTGACATACTGTAACACGGAGTTCTCCACACAATCAATCTTTGATAAAAACTACTCTCTTCCTGCTTATCTTTTGTCTTTTGATTCCTTTTTTGACCATTTGTTCCTTGAGTGGGACATGCTGAATGACAATGGTGTTCTATTAAGGATCAAGGGACTGTTTTAGATTAGAAAACAACAACACAAGAATGAGGAAATACAGTCCTTAGCAGTGGTAGGTTTCAATTTTTTTTTACTACCGGTTCTGTGGATGTGGCTTGGTGGGCATGGCATGGCTTGGTGGGCTTGGTTTGGTAGGCGTGGCAGGGGAAGGATACTGTAAAATCTCCATTCCCTCCTCAATCCAGGGAAGGTTACTGCAAAATCCCCATTTCCTCCTGCTCAGCTGGGATTTGGGAGGCAGAGAAAAGATGGGGATGGGGCCAGTCAGAGGTGGTAACCTGCTGAAACCCATCTCTGGTTCTTAGTACTTCATATAAAGCCCCACCTAGAGTTAAGCTTTTACTGACAGTTGTTCCAGAATTGTTTTCCTAATTTTTATCAAGCCAGCTTTCTTTTCTATTTTTATCGCTTCTCATTTTTGTTTGGATGATGTTGTTTTACTGTTTTGCAGTTGTATTTCTAGGGATGTCTTATTTCACTCTGTATGTAAACTGCTGAGAATCACTGAAGTGGACATGTAGGAAATGCACAAATAAATAAAAGATATTGAGTTAGCTATGAGAGTCTTTTACAGTACCGACACTCAAAGAATGGTATTCTTTTAGATCTTCTACATGAATAATAATTGTCAGGGACAATAAGCTGCGGGACTATAGGCCTGTTGCACAATGAAAATATTGTATTGCTGATCAATAAAATATGATTTAAATTCATTCCAGCATCACATTTATTGATTTTGGACAAAATAATTATCAAAAGTCGGATCTTTTGACAATGGATTACAAATTACATACAGTATCTGTTAGAATTCATTGGACAAAAGCGCAATATTGTATTCCTATACTTACCACTCCTGGTTCTTTTCTTCTATAGCACAGAACTATTGGTTACATTACTCCTTAGAATATAGAATATCAGAGTTCGAAGGGACCTTGAAGGTCTTCTAATCCAACCCCCTGCTCAGGCAGGAGATCCTAGACCAGTGATGGCTAACCTTTTTGCCACCGCGTGCCAAAAGCAGGGAGAGCATGGTGGGGTCACACACACGCGTGCCCACATCCATAATTCTATGTGCCCCCCCTTGTCTCCCTGCTTTTGGCATGTGATGGCACAGTGGGCCTGTTAGGCCTGTTTTTTGCTCTTCCCAGGCTCCAGAGCCTTTCTAGGAGCCCGGGGAGGGCAAAAACAGCCTTCCCCACCCCCCCAGAGGCCCTCTGGGGGCCAGAAACAGTGTGTTTCCTGACTTCTGGTGGGCCCAGAAGGCCCAAAAATCAGCTGGCCAACGCACACATGCATGCCGAAGCTGAGCTCATGTGCCCACCGATATGGCTCCACGTGCCACCTGTGGCACCCGTGCCATAGGTTCGCCATCACGGTCCTAGACCATTCCAAGTGGCTCTTCAGTTTCTTCTTAAAAGCCTCCAGTGATGGAGCACCCACAACTTCTGAGGGCAAGCCATTCCACTGGTTGAAAGTTCTTACTGTCAGGAAATTTCTCCTTATTTCTAGGTTTCTCCTCTCTTTGATTAGTTTCCATCCATTGTTTCTTGTCTTGCCTTCGGGTGCTTTGGAAAATAGGTTGAGTCCCTCTTCTTTGTGTCAGCCCTTATCTCATCACATGATCACCAGTTGTCTTGCTACTAGTGGCAAGGATTGTGTCTTCTTTCTAAAACAATCAGAACCTCTGATGACTAGCAAATGACAACTGTTTTATTCTTTCGTAACATTCCATGCTTAACCAGTTCCAGGTGCTGCACTTTCCTAGTGAAACAACATTGCTGAAAAGAGGTGGGAAAGGCTTTCTTGAAGAATATTTTCCTGGAAAGACAGGGCCACAGGGGCATTTAGCTACCTCCTAGGACTAGAAATGGCACTTCCTCATTCAAAACAGCAGATTATATTCTAAAATTTTGCATCCTCCTCCCATTTCCCCCACCCCACCCCGTTATTCAAACAAACATTTCCATTTAGGTTAGGCCTAAATGTACAGGTAGTCCTCAACTTACAACTATTCTTTTAGTGACCATTCAAAGTTACAACAGCACTGAAAAAAAGGAACATGACCATGTTTCACATTTACAACCATTGCAGCATCCCCATAGTCATGCGATCAAAATTCGGATGCTTGGTAAGTGATTCATCATTTAATTTCTTGTAAAATCTAGGTAGGAAAACACACTGCCAATTCCTAGTGGCATGAGCCTCTGGACAGTACAAAAAAAGGGCTGAAGAGGTTCGTTCAACCCGTAGTAGCTTAATTCTGCATTAGTCCTAGAGTAGAAAATAATTATTTTTAAGGATAATGGGCTGGTACCTGCTACTAATTATTTCTGTATGTATAGTTATACATATGCCAGTATATACAAATCTGATGAACATGTGTGCTTTATTTTGCCCTCTCTTTGGCAATGAAAATTCCTTTGTGTGCGCACATGTTTTGTGTGTGTGTGTGTGGGGGGGGTGGTAGAGAGATAGCCGATTGGCCAATAACTAGATTGTATGCCAACTTTAGGTTTAGAATCTTTTACCACATAATTCTTGTTTGTTTGTTTTTAACCATTTAGTTGTGTGCGACTCTTGGTGACTTTATAGGCAAGTGCTCTGTCAATCATCTGTCAATCATGCTACCCTGTCAAGCACTTCTTTCCATTGCTCTGTGTTCAAAATTGTATCAGATTTGATGTTATCAAGCTGACATGTTCTTTGCTTGCCCCTTCTTTGTCTACTAACCATTCCTAGCATCATTGCCTTCTCCAATGAATTTGCATGCATAAATAACATGGCCAAAGTAAATCAGACGTTATGATTTTACCTTGTGGGGATGCACCTAACTCTTACTTGGACCAAATTAAGAAGTTCTAAGATTGTGACGTAGGGCAACAAAGTCAACAACTTTAATCATGCTGGGTAAGGAATTATGGCAACTGAAGTCCACACATCTTAAAGTTGAAGAGGAAGAGAAACACTGTTCCAGAAGATCTCTATAATTCAGAACTGAAAATATGTTGACTAATTCCATTAGTTTGCATCTTTCATATAAACATAGGTATTCCAGAGGCTGTTGTTTCAAAGGAACTCAGAGAGCAAGTTCTTCACTCAGACTGTTGGGATGGTATAGGTATGCTCTTTTTTGTTCCTGTTTGATTTTGTCATTTTAGCCATCTATTACTCCTTTATTTTTGTTTATTATGGTACTTTTTCCTTGCTTTTTACCTATGAACCAATGGTGGGTTGCTCCTGGTTCGGTCTGGTTCTATAGAACCAGTAGTAAAACTGGCAGGAGGCTCCGCCCACCCACCACGACATCATCATAGGTGATCTGCGCATGCTCCCGCTGCGAACCGGTAATAAAGGTAAGTAGAACACACCCCTGCTATGAACTGCCCGGAGTCATTGGGAATCAAGCAACCTATAAACAAACAAACATATAAATGAATAAACTTTCCCCACAGGAATATATTTAAGTATTATTCTGAACAAGCTTTTTGTTTTATTATAGGACAACATTGTAGAGCAACAACAATGCACCACATGCTGTCTTGTTGGGGTTTTGCTAACAACTAGATCTTCCCAAGCCAAGAACTTAGAGAACGTAAGGCAAATACCCTCTCCACATTAAGCTGGGAGAAGAAAAGTTAGCATGCCACAATAGAGGGGAAATGACAGAAGAGAACATGCCATATCTGAATCCAGAGAGGACTGAAGTCAGGAAAATCAATCTTGTGTCCAGCCATTTGTAATAGTCATCATTGTCAAGTTAAAATAAGGATTTAGTCTAGACTGGTGGTGTCAAGTTGATGGGAAACTTCAGCCTGGTGATGAAGGCCTCTTTGAAAGATCATGCTAACAAGGATCAGATCAAAATAGAATTGGATACTAAGGTTATTACATAGGGGTCATTTGTCAATCCATGTTGAGATAGCTGGAAAGACTTTTTTTAAAAAAATGCATAAAAGTTTGTTATTCTTACATACCATGGAGATTAGTGTAATTTATGGCTGGTCATCTTTTCTGACCATGAGGAGAAATACACTGTAGCAAAAGAACTAATAGCACTTTCCCCTATTTCACATCCTCAGAATTTACACGCATACACACATACACACTGAAGAGTGTCTTTTGTGAGATGCTGGGTTTAATTTTTAAAGTCATCCTAAAGTTGTGGGTATCTCCATGTAGAACAGACTGTTTGCGTCTAAGACAACCAGAGCAAGGAAAACCGAATGACTGCTGTTCTGTTCTTCACTTTCCATTCTGCACAAGGCATCTGTTTATTATTATCGCTTATTATTTACTCTCCAATTCTATCATTTGAACAATGACAACAGCAAAAAATTTCTAACATGGCTTCAGGGAAAAAAAAAAAGAAGAAGAATTGGCCTCTGGGGAATTAGGAAACTCATTTATGGTACAATTATATTTCAGTGGAAGGTTTTCAATAAATCTTATTGCTTTCTTTTCCTGCCACCTTGGCTGCTATATTAAAACCATCAAGCTGACCGCAGATTTACTAAATGGAACTAGGGAGCTTACTTAGCCTTTAAACCACATAATACCAAAGAGATATTTTTTAAAAATTCTGGCATTCATTATGAAAATAATCCTCTAGTGGCAATAGACTTCAAGCTTTTAAACATTCTCATTGTGAAGCATTCAAAGAGGAAGGAAGGGAGAAGATAATAACATACTACATTTCTTAATTTATGGTGAGGAAAAATACCTGGTAACAAATTGGAATAGTGCCAGCACAAGGGTATATGTCACATCTGGACCAAATTGATGATGGTGCTGCCTCCTGTTGGTGCAATGATTTGCATTTTTAGAATAGCCTTTATTTTTGGAAGGAAAGGTGGCATTGGCATCCAGGGAAGTTTTAGTGACATAGGCCAGGGAATTACTCAGTATTAGCTTAAAGCCTGAATAGGCAATTTGGTCTGAGTTGGTTAAATGCAGGGGTGCTATTCAGCAGGTTCTGACAGGTTCTGGAGAACCAGTAGCAGAAATTTTGAGTAGTTCAGAGAGCCGGCTATTACCACCTCTGGCTGGCCCCAGAGTGGGGTGGGAATGGCCATTTTGCAATATCCTTCCCTCAGAAATGGGGAGGGAATGGGGATTTTGCAATACCCTTCTCCCAGGAGTGGGAGGGAATGGGGATTTTGCAATACCCTTCCCCCAGGAATGGAGTGGGAATGGAGATTTTGCAATATCCTTCCCCTAGGAGTGGGGAGGGAATAGGGATTTTGCAGTATCCTTCCCCTGGAGTGGGGTGGGAATGGAGATTTTGCAGTATCCTTTCCCTGCCTCACTCACCAAGCCACGCCCACCAAGCCATGCCCCCAGAACCGGTAGTACAAAAATTTGAATTCCCCCACTGGTTGAATGTGAAATGAGCCTTACACATGCATTTAAAGCAGAGGTGTCCAACCATGGCAACTTTAAGACCTGTAGATGTCAACTCCCATAATTCCCCAGCCAGCCATGGAAGGTTCTCCAACCCTTCAAGTCAGGAAACAGAATAAGTTAACTCAAGAAGAGCAGTGGATACTAGTTTGACAGACCTAGCAGATTGTATTTTAAACCTGGTCTGCTAGCAGCTTCCTAAACAACAGGATTGGAGTGCTCAAGATGTGCCTCTCTGTATAATCCCAGTTTGTACGTTTATTTGTAGATCTTTAAAAAATGACGGTAAGGTTCCAGAAATTTATTTTCAAAGGAAATCAAATTGGGGATCCCTCAAACTTGTCACTGTTTCCAATGGAGTACAGAAATAATCTAAACTAGCTGCCTTATGATAAAAGCTAAACATTCATCCATCAGCATGTTTCTGCTCCAAGTTTTTCCGGCTAGAACTTGGCTCTATTAATTAAAATGGGAATCTGCCTATGCTCAAATAAAAATGTAATATGATTCATCCATGACTAATCAAACACATTCACAAGAGAACTTGTTTTAGATTTTACAGTGCCCAAATGGAACCTCCAGGAGATCAGTGTTGTTGTTGTTGTTGTGGTAGTGATGGGAGGACAAGTTTAATATCTGTGGCTTCTCTTAGGCCTCTGGCAGATAGCTAGAAGGAAAATAATGGTTTGTTCTGTTGGAAAATTAAGTGTTGGAGAACTGCAAAGAATTCTGAGCTTTTATCAGCTTGTATAGAGTGAATCAATATTGTACATGCATAGGGTTGAATTATAACAGGATGGAAAATCAATGTTTGTTCCACGGGTGTTCATTCTACTTGCAATGATACTGAAGGGCTGTGTGATTCAATCTGCAGTTTATAAATTGTCAATTGTCACTCCTTCCTATTGTTTTGGCACTAAAACTGGTTTACAGCAGTAATTGAAAATATTAACCACCACAATGCAGCAGTCCCCAACCTTTGCTTTGCGGACTGGCGAGGGGAAGAGAATATGGTTCTACGCGAGCGTTGGGTAAGCACATACACAGCTCCATTTGTGCAAGCTGCTCACCCACGTGGAGCTGTGTGCACATGTGTGCTGGCCCGCTGCTTCCATGGCCCAGTTCCGGATGGGCTGTGACTCAGTAGTGGGCCACGGCTTGGAAGTTGGGGATGCCTGGCATAATGCATAAGGACTGACTCTCTTTGGCTTCAAAGCATCCAAGTTCTATTGCTCTTTCGAAACAGATTAGGCATGCATTTACCATTTGGTGTGCAATTATTGTATTGTTCTTTTCCAATTTATTTTTTTGCAGGTTTTTATTTCCTGCTAAGATATACAAGATACACGGAGGCAGAGTCTTTGCCGGTGCCAGGTTTCAATTTGATAAACTTCTTACAAATTTGAACTGCGGTGTCTTATGATAATCTTGTAATTGTAGATGGGTGGAAATAGATGATGGTATCGTAAGCAGAGGCAATGAGGTGGGTGAATCTTGGAGTGTGATGTGATCCAGACCATCGTGATGGCAACTTTCTTCAAAAGATCTTAAACTAGGATTATCAGTTCAAGGTTATTAAAAGGTAAAGATAAAGGTTCCCCTTGCACATACTGTATGTGCTAGTCGTTCCCAGCTCTAGGGGGCGGTGCTGATCTCTGTTTCAAAGCCGAAGAGCCAGCGCTGTCCGAAGACATCTTCGTGGTCATGTGACTGGCATGACTAAACGCCAAAGGCGCACGGAATGCTGTTACTTTCCCATCAAAGGTGGTCCCTATTTTTCTACTTGCATTTTTTACGTGCTTTCGAACTGCTAGGTTGGCAGAAGCTGGGACAAGTAACGGGACCTCACCCCATTACGGGGCACTAGGGATTCGAACCACTGAACTGCCAACCTTTCGATCGACAAACTCAACGTCTTAGCACCTGAGCCACTGCGTCCCATGGTCATTACTTCCCCCTAAAGCTTTAACAATGAGCTTATTTATCTATACAGTATATAGGTAGAGCTATTGGGATACAGAAACAATAGATCCAATACAAAGCTATCTAGTCATTAAAAAAAAATCTAAATCTTCCTTGTCCCCCACTATGTCCAAAATTGACTTTTGGCACACTTCCTTTTATTGCAAGTTAGAATAGCTCGTAAACCAGTGCCTAGTGCTTTAAACAGTAAGTGATCCATTAATGGCCTTTGCAAATAATCAAGCAGAGGGAGTATTTGCATAACAGGCTTTTTGGAATCTATTATGGAATGAGTTTAAACTGAGCCCTTACAATAGCAAATGCTCTCAATTAACACAGAGAAGAGTAAAATCACACATCTTTTTCAAGGGTGTCTGTGATCTATTAGTATTTTCCTGAAAGTGTGACAGTAATTTGTTCACCTTCTTTTCTCTGCAAACATCTCTTTTTAGGTGAGAAGTTAAATATTTATGAAACTCACTAGGGATTATTCCCTTTTCAGAGCCTTTTTACTGCCTCTAGGAAGTGCACATCTGTCTGGTTCCTGTAAAAGGCACTTGCTCAATTAATGAACTCACAACAATAAAAGAGAATCTATCCAAAACTCTAATTGAGTTGTGCTTGTGAGATTTTAATATGGGTGGCTTTCTTCAAATGATGATTGTCAGTGTGAAGCTGCTTGCCACTGTTAAGGTCAGTGATTTGTCATTTTAAAAGTCCTGGATTGATACCTCATTAAAAAGGTAAATTTTCATTCAAGCTGAACATGACTCCTAATACTTACATGGCCATAGCATCTAGTTTTCTTAGCAAGCATGTGAAATTAATTTGCTATTGTCTTTTAGAGAGATTTTCCCTCCCAACTTCTCAACCTTGTCTACAGCCTTATATTGCTAGATTCCCCATCCAAGTATTAACTTAACCTAACCTTATTCAACCTCCAAACCAGTGGTGGGTTCCTCCCGGTTCGGCCCAGTTCTCCCGAGCCGGTAACGGTAACGATATGACATCACCGAACTGGTTCTGCCCCCCGCCTTCCCGCGCCCCCCACCCCCATGCCCCCCAACTCCTGCATTATTCCTACCTTTTATTTGGCCCCACCCCCAATCTATTGCTGCTCCCTGAGTCCCAGCTGATGGCTAGAGGGGAAAAAACTGTTTAAACTCTTGCCAGGGGGCTTCAAAGGGCCACCCTACAGCTGATCAGTAAAGAAAACAAAAGAGTAGAGTGGTGCCTGTAAAAATACATGAGTAGATCAGTGCCTGCAAAAATAAATGGGTAGACCAGTGCCTGCAAAAAAAAAAATGGGTAGATTGGTACAGCTCTGCAAGCAGTAAAAAGCCTGGTAGATCAGTACCTCTGCTAAATCCTAAATAATTGTCACATGACCATCAAGCCATGGCCACAAAATAAGCCACGCCCACAGAACCGGTAGTAAAAATTTTTAGAACCCACTCCTGCTCCAAACTCAGTCAAGATTGGCCCTGCATTACCACTGAAGCACTGCATAATGTTGTTCCAAGTCTCATTTATAAGAGTCAATGGCACAAAATAGATTCAGAAACGCGAAAACAGATAAAAAAACTTAGTCAAATATGACAATGTATTTTCTGAGCCATTGTAAAAATACTGACATGTATTACAAATTAAACATCCCAATTGTTTTATAGCCACTTGGTAGCCTAGTAATAGCGTTTCTCTTTTAATAATACAAAAAAAAATAGATTCCCTTCCTATCCAGATTATTCTTTATAAACAGAATAGATGAAAATTTTGTTGAGACACATGCAAAAAACAGGAAGTAAGAACAGTTTGGGGAGGGATATGGGAACACACTCTATATTTCTTACATAGAAATATTATTCATTCATTCATTGAAACTACAACATGTCAAATTTCTGGCATGCTCTTACATCCTATTCTCTAGACTAAGGACTCCTCTGTTTTATAAGCTTTTTTTTTTTTTAATTTGCTATGAAGAAAGAAGAGAGAAGGCTGAGAGAGATACAGAGACAAATGTCATTTTGTCATTCAAATAAAAGTGCTCGGGTAATCTATTGGGGTGAGTTAATAATTATTTTAATTTGCTCTTTTATATGAGAATATAACTCATCCTTTTTAGGAAACAACCAGCTGAGAGAGATTTTTCTATATTAAATATGGCCAAGTCCTTTGTCTAAAATGTTCCTTTGATTACTTTGGAAGGGTAGTTTCTGGGGGTTACAGACTATCTGCCAACATTTCTCAGTTTAGAAAATTAGTTTTGGTTTCCAACAGTCCTATTCTTAAGACATCTTCATAGATTGGTTTGGTGTTAATTAAAATGATTAATTCCCCCAAGAACAAATAAACTTCACAAATACTGTATGCAGCTGTTCGTTCTCAATTATTCTTTTTCAACAAATCACACTTTTGATGGGAGGGGGAGGCTGGTCTGTCTCCTAGCATATGCACAAATTCTATGCACAAGCACAACTCTGAATACACATGATCTCTCTCAGCTGCAAATATTTATCCCGAACTTAGTTGTCCTGTGAGCTTTCAGGAATGTATATCCTCTACATATATGATACCCTGCATAGAATTGTAGGTGACCCTCCCGTAACATGAGTGTCATATCTAGTATTGGCAGAAAACTGTTTGTGGAACACTTCCATAGAGGTAGAATGATTTGCAATCCTAGCCATGGCTTAATGTCAGCCCTCATATCCTGATCTCATTACATTATATTGCATAGCTCCATCTACCTCATATAACCAGAGTGAATGTGAATTGCAGGTTGTGAGAGGGAGGGTTCAATGAAAAATTAGGACATCTAATACTTCTCAGTCCTGGTTTATCTAAACCCTGAAGTGCCTTTTTTCATGGTACACAATGCGTTATAGCTCCTAGAGATTTAATCTTGTCTTTTCAAAGCACATAATAATCTCAAAGAACCTTATGAGTCTAAATCAGAGGTGGGTTTCAACAGGTTCTGACCGGTTCTGGAGAACTGGTAGTGGAAATTTTGAGTAGTTTGGAGAACCGGTAGTAAAAATTCTGACTGTCTCCGCCCCCATCTATTCTCTGCCTCCTGAATCCCAGCTGGAGGAAATGGAGATTTTACAGTATCCTTCCCCTGCCATGCCTACCCAGCCACGCCCACCAAGCCATGCCATGCCCACCAAGCCACACCCATAGATTTTTTTGAAACCCACCACTGGTCGAAATGCTTCTGGAAGCGCTTGAGAATGCTTGCACAGTTGTCCTTCATACTTTCCGCAGGCAATGAATAATGTTTGAGGAGTTGTGGAAAAAGTCATGGAGAAGATTTGGAAAAAGCAACCAGAAGTCATTAGGACAACAGGTACAGAAGAAGTATCTGTTAAGCATTGTGGGGTGTGGCCAGGAGTTACTCGAAAGAGACTCAGACTGACTCCTCCCTGCCTTTCTGAGATATCAGAGGAAAAATAGGAAAACAAAGGGAGGCTGTGATTCTGTTACTGTAGCCTATCTTGATAAAGTGTAGTTCTAGTGATCCAGTAGACTTGGTTTTCTGTTTTCTTGGTAAAACTGGGCTGGGTCGGTAGCCCCAGCTCAACACAGCAATCTTCCAAAAGGCCACAGGAGGCCATCTGATGTTATGCTGATACATTGGAACAGAAGGAACTGAATATTTTTATTTCATTTTTTTCCCAAGGGATTCAGTATTAGAAAAGGAGTAGGAGGTCTCTGAGAATGGAAATCTTATGTGGTGCATGAGTTGTCCACCCTGAACAATAGCACAGACTTTCTTTATGAAGGGGATCAGGAAGTTATGAGATTAAGTTTGTCATAAGTTAATATCTGTGTTGAAGAACTTTTCCTCTTGAGTAGGAAATGAGGCCAATATAAAGTTCCCTCTCTGTTCAGTGTCAATTTCAGTGTCAATGGGATGAAAAAATAGCAATAGCAATAGCACTTAGACTTATATACTACTTCATAGTGCTTCACAGCCGTCTCTAAGTGGTTTACCGAGTTATCATATTGCCCCCAGCAATCTGGATCCTCATTTTATTGACCTCAGAAAGATGGAAGGCTGTATCAACCTTGAGCCTGTGAAAATCGAACCACTGGCAGATGGCAGAATTAGCCTGCAATATTGCATTCTAACCACTGCCCTACCATGGCTTGCAGGAAGCAATTGAATAAATATGTGCAGATCCTGGTGTTTTGTTTCTACTTACCATTCTACTAAAATTGTCCTACAGGACAGTTTTGGAGAATCCAACTTCCATTTTCATTTTATTATGGATAGGACTTCTGTAATAAGAGGAAGAAACATGTAAACAACGTTAAGAAAAGTAGTTGCCCCATAAAAATGTAAATTAAAAATTATGGCTTTGGAGAAGAATCAACGTCGTCAAACTTTAAAAGGGTTTTAGAAGCCTTAGCAATTAAATATCAAAATCTACTTTAGAGAATGATCATCAGCATCATCCCATGAATAACTCCAGTAAAGGAAATTGAGGAATGGCAAGAACTGTATTTGTACAGTTGTACTTGTGCTCTTTCTAGTTTCCATAGAATTATCACGTTGCGAGTGATTGTAACCTTAGTATGTACCATAGAGAATGCTCTTCTTTAGAAAAATTCCTGGGTTATTTTGATTTTGACGCAAGTTTCTGTCCAAGTAATTCCAGCCAAATGCAGAACACTCAAAAAGGGTTTGTAAAGTAAACTGTTCATGTGATATTATTTTTCCGCTGATAGAAAAATCATGCTTGTTCCTTTGAAAATTAGCATTGTGGGAAGCTACCCCCCTCCTATAAGAATGAAATATTTTGAGAAATATTTTTAAAAAGGCAGGATAAAATATTTCCCCTAAAAGAAATAAAAATCTTAAGGGAGACAGAAACTCAGCCCCAGCTTCCTCCCCCCCCCCCCAGTAGATACTGAACTGGGGCAGCTTTAGAAATGCAGATTTGATAATCCATTACTCCCTGAAGCAAGGTGTGAACAAACACAGGATTAACCCTCTACCATCTAGCAGCAGAGCTCACCACATTGTACAATCTCCTAAGGACATTGCATCACCCTCTAAACTTCAATCAAACTTAGCTCAGCCAGCTATGACTCCTACAACAGCCAATAGAATACATGCTCTTGCACAGGAACAGGAAGCTCAAGTTCAAAGCCCAAGGGAAGATTTAAAAATCCCTCACTCTCAATTCCATGTGGTCAGCTGCCCAGAATCACATGTGGTTGGTGGTTCTGTTTCATCAATAAATGGACCCTCTTTCCAGTCAGACTCCCACCTCCATTTTGTCTCCCGTACTTTTCTCCCTGCTTGGAACTGAACGAGATGGATATTTCTTTGAACAGCATAATAACATTCAATTTGCTTTTAATTAATCCTACATCCTCAAACATGCAGAATTATTTTTGTTAAAACGTTTTTCAACATTTCAGGGACAAGAAATGGGAACAGTGTTGAAAAAGAGCCTCAGAGAGTGAGTTAGTGACTTAGGGCTGAAATAGTCCATCATAAAGAAAAGAAAAAAGAAAAGACCACTTGCTGAACACTGCTCATTTTTTTTTAGCTTTCATAACATCTCAACAATATGAATAGAAGCCTCATTGTTTTTGCGACGTTTTTTAAACTGTAAGAAAGAAGCCGAGGTGAATCCCTGCTGCTGGAATTCAGTTCCTGAACTTCTATGCAAATTATTGATTTGCTGCAAATGGATGGATTTGTTAGGAAGGTTGTCAAAGAGTACAGCTGTGCTGTAAAATATACTTTGCATCTGGGTGTTCGCCTCCCTCAACGCTCGTGTTTTTTTCCCCTTCTTCTCCTTCAGAAACGGTTTACTGCATTATTGATCTCCTAAATACATTTTAAAAAGCATTTTAAAATGGGCAATTAGTTACTGATTAATGCAGAATGTCAAAACAGTACAATTGATTCAGGCAATTGATCAATTGATTCATAATTTTCTTGATAACGAGGGGCTGTTGTTTTCCATTATCCTGGTCCTCACCTGTGGGGAGTGGTGGTGGGGGGATGATGGCAGAAGGATGCAAAAAATAAATAAATTACAGGACCCAAAGGATTATTTCGGATATAAAAGCCATTTTCCAGTAATTGCTTGTTTATTAAAAGTAACCACTCTAAGACAAAGCATGTAATAGGGAAAAATAGCAATAAGTAATAAAATAACCCGAGGAACAAGGTTTGTGGATCTAATCATTTTGCTATTAGCCAGGTAAGTAAAACAGTGAACAAAAATAGGGAAGCTCATAAGAAAAAAATGAAAATAGTAAAATAAATTGGACCAGTCAAGAATAAGGACATTGCAGTTTGATAGATGCTAGTAATTGTGGTATATATCATTAACTATAACTGCTAAGACTATTCTCAACAGTACAGCGTTAGAAATATGAAAGAGATCATGGGTTAACTTTCCTCATAAATAAAGTTCTGTTTCAAAACAAATGAACAATAGTAACACTGCCATCAAGAACAGAGCCTGGTTGCTTCTAACTAGCTCATGCCTAAGGCACTGCAGAGTGTGAACACTGCACACATAAATTTCCTCAACATTGGCAACTTTTAACTTCTGGGACTTCAACTCCCAGAATTCTCCAGCCACTATGCTGGCTTGGGAGTTCTGGGAATTGAAGTCCACGCATCTTAAAGTTGCTACTGTTGAGAAACGCTACTTCAATGGATACGTGTAAATATGATGCTCACCTAGCAGTTTTGAAGGCGATTGATTCCATAATCTCCTAAACTTTAAATGGTATAATATCACTTTTGGAGTCTTTCATCTACAACAGAGGTGTCAAACGCGCGTCATCATGGTGTCGTCACATAACGTATCAGGACTTCCCCCCCCCCTTTGCTAAACCAGACGTGGGCGTGGGCAGTGCATGATGCATCCGGGCCACAGGCCACGAGTTTGACAGGCCTGATCTACAATATCTAGTCAGCTATGTGATCGATAGAGAATGCTGACTTTTTCCCATCCCATTTAAAGGGAAAGAGTTCCATTCGTGAGACAAAGGACTTTTGTGTTAAATATATAACAGCAGTATAACAACAGAATTAATTTTGGATAGTGGTGTAATGTACATTCAGCAGAACTCAAATATGGCATCTATCCAAAGCATAAAGGCCTCTTTCTTAGTGGTGCTATAACCAATCGGCATAAAAACGTGTTTCTGGCATCACAAATCAGTATGAAGAAATACAGATATGTTCCTCTTCCCATCCCTACCGAAGGCCAAATATGGCTTTTTCAGGCTCGTGCCTCAGCATGCATATAGCAATAACACTTAGACTTATATACCGCTTCACAGTGCTTTACAGCCCTCTCTAAGTGGTTTACAGAGTCAGCATATTGCCTTCAACAATCTGGGTCCTCATTTTACCAACCTCGGAAGGATGGAAGGATGAGTCAACCTTGAGCCTGGTGAGATTCGATCTGCCAAACTGCTGGCAGCTGGTGATCAGCAGAAGTAGCCTGCAGTACTGCACCAGGGGGTGGGTTCTACTTACCTTTACTACCGGTTCGCAATGGGATTGCACGCGTGTGTTTGCTTCGCTCACGCATGGCACCTTGCTTCTGCGCATGTGCAGAAGCTTCTGATGACATCAGGGTCAGTGGGTGGAGCCTCCCGCTGGTTTTACTACTGGTTCTATAGAACCGGTCCGAACCGGTGGCAACACACCACTGTACTGCACTCTAACCACTGCGCCACTGCGGCTCATATTTTCCAATGAGACAGACCGAGACAGGAAGATCATTTTATTACAATTTATCAGAATACTCAGACAAAAGGGATTCCTCTCATTCAAAGAGGGAACCCCAATCCTTAGCTTACATCCCCTTTTATAGTTAACACAACAAAGTAAAACAAAAAGGGAAAGTTGGTTGGACAAGATAAAAGTAACCCCTCCTTTGCACAGTAAATCAACCACAAAGGTTGTTTGAAGTTAGATAACCAAATGCCAGTTGACACTAATAAACTTTTTCTTATCAGGAAAAGCCACCCTTCTGTAATTTAATTTTTCAGTTTTAGGGATGTTAGAAGCTATCTAATCAATCCATACAGTCATAGGATAAGAAGATTTTCTACATTCCAGTCTAATGATCCTGTTGATTGGAGGAGGTTTTCCATGTGCTGGATAACATTGGATGGAGCTGGAATTTAAGCTGAGGGAATCACAAATTGCAGCCCAGAGAAAATTGTATTTCAAATGTTGTGGACAGTAGGACAGCACAGCCATGTCCTGTACACACTCTAAGGAGGAACAGTGGGGAAGTAAGATTTAGGGCAGTCTAATTTTTGGGTGGTTCTTGGATAGAAACCTAATAAAACAACTAATGTGGATATGGCCTGTGGTTCCATTTCAGTAATTTGCATAACTAGTATATTCCATTGTTTAGTGATGGTGAACTTTTTTGGCACCGAGTGCCCAAACTGGAACATGAGTACATGTGTGTGCATGTGTGTGCACTGGAGTTCTGGAAACCCAAAGACCAGCTGGCCGGTGCGCATGCGTGCACATGCCAGCTACTCTTTGGGTTTCCGACATGCGCATACGCACCAGCCAGCTGGTCTTCGCACATGCTGGAGCTCCGGAAATCCGAAGACCAGCTGGCCGGTGTGCACATGCCTATTTTTTGGGCATTTTTGGCCATTTTTTGGCCATTTTTGGGCCATTTTCAGGCCATTTTTCGGCCTATTTTCTCTCATTAAGAAGTTGGAAACCAGAAGAGCAGCTGGTGATGGTGCGCGTGCCCACAGAGAGGGCTCTGCATGCCACCACTAGCACACAGGCCATAGGTTTGCCATCACGGTCCTAGTTGAAGAGTTACCACAACATTGGTTAGAATCTGCTAATGGAATATGTTGAGTATAGTTTCAAGTGAATTGGGTTGTGTCATTTTTTGGCAAAATGTGAAGCGCAAAAAGGCCTCTAATATGTTGAGACCTTAATATTTGACAAATATTTTAACATACCAGTCTCCCTATCTTTTACTGTTGTCATTGGAAAGCTTCCTCTTGCATTTTGCCTTATTAAACATAGTTTATTTGGAACCTGAGGCATGGCCTTCCGAGTGTAACACCAGTGTGTTCAAGGGCTGATTTTTGAAAAGTTAAACAGGGATCACCCTGGCTAAGACTTTGATAGAGTGTACTAGGGTTTTAAACTAGATCATGAAGTCAAAAAGGCATCCTGGAGGGACACAATGCTGAGCTACCTAGACACTGTTGCCAAGAAAATTCCATGGACATGTCTATTAAGTTGCCAGGAGTTCTGCTTAAACTTTTCTTCTCTAAACAAATAGAACATTCTTATTTCACCAGGCTTCTGGCTTGTTTTACGTTGGCATCCTGCTGCTATTAGTGTTTTAGTGGTTGCCGTCTTTTAAAGACTTACTTCTTTTGTATTTTACTCAAGTACTGCTATTTATTTATAAATTGATGCTTCTGTTATTCACCTACATAGCAATGCCCTGGATTGAGGAATGGTAGTTCAATGAAAGGTCATAACTTGTTCTCTTGTATTTTGATAACGGAATTTAATATTAATGGGCCTATTGCATTTCTCTGATCAGTTGAAGAAAAGCCCCATATAATAGGGACAGGAAAGAATCTGGTGATACAGTTCTTTGGTTAGAGAAACATTTGAGAAGGCCTTCAGTAGTAGATTGGGCAGCTGCAATTTATGTGCCATACTTCTGCTTTCTTTAATAGACAGTTTAAACATGTGGCAGACTGAGCTAGGAATGTTGTTTTAGATCTTGGCAACTGTCTCCATTGGTTATCTCATTCTCCTAGGAATCTAATGGAGCCTACTACTGTTTCAAGTAGGTTTAATCATAAGTAGAAGAAGAACCCCGAACAAGCCATCATTACAGGTATATATCTACATATGACAGGAACCGGAAATACCTCACAGACTCAGCTGAAGGCAGTTCCTCGAGAGTCAGGGAATACATCTCAAACTAATCCTGCCAAGACTGCAGCCATAATCCTTGTAACATCTTCCCTTTTCATTAATACAACTATCACATTTTAAAACATTAAAAAACATTAAAAAACCCCACTGACCCTATAAGCATTACATATATACATTAAAATGATATAAAACACTGTATTACTAAAACACTACAAACACTACATTGTGAAACATGCAAAGTTCCGATGCAAGCAACTATAACATCTTCCCGTCATATTAACACAACTATCACATATTAAAACATTATAAAACATTGCAAAAGAGTTCAAATTGTAAAAGGGAACAATATCAACACTTTGTACAAATTGAGTCTGTTAGATTGTAGAAAAAAACAGTATCAACACTTTCTACAAGTTGAGTCTGTCAGGTGGTTGCGAACATCGGCCGCTGTTTATAACAGCTGGTCCTCTTGCGCCAACTGGTTCTCTTTGCACTATGGGCTTCTCCGACCTCACTGGAACCGCTGGGCTCTTCTTCTTCTCTTGAATGATGTCACACGAGATATCATCATGTCCTTGGCAGATTGTTAGTATGGATTTGTTCAACTATGCAGGAAAAGAGTATCTAATATTAGTTGATCATTATTCTGACTTTTGGGAAATCGAACCCCTTACTGGAGTGTCCGGCGCTCGACTGCTATCGGGTATACCTGCTTGCTCCGAGCTTTCATCAACATTAATCTGAGGCCCCATCCTTGTGCATTCCTCATTGTCCATGGGTAAATGCAGCATGATAATACCATATACATCTGGCCTGTCCACAGGATATGTAAAGTCTGACTGCTCAGCTACATGCAAGTCTACCCGACTGTGAAGATACAAAGTTCCTTCGACATCCACTAAAGAGGAACGTGGAGCCACTTGTTGATCCGCTGATCTGCTGAACTAGCAGTCAGCTGAAGTAACTGCAGTACTGCACTCTAACCACTGCGCCACCTCGGCTCTTAATTTTGGGCTCAATTGAGGTCGTATGTTGAGGACTAATTGTATTGACCATGCTATCCATGGCTGTTCGGACCAATAGGTCAACATCTCAATGTCACTTGATCTCCATCCCTGCTGTAACTACCAAGCATTTTTACAAGCTTAATACTTGTAGTGTGGTCTATACATTTAATAACTAATATGGATGTATCATATGGGACAACAGATAGAATAAACTGGATCTCTTGTTCTTATTTTCGCTACCGGTTCACAAATGTGAGTGTGCGTACATGTGCTTTGATGTCGCACGCACCTGTGCATGTGCCCAGCCTAAAAAACATGCCTAAATAGCACGACTTGGAGCTGGGTGGGCCCACCTGCAATTTCTGCTACTGGTTCAGGCAAACCAGTCTGAACCGACTGAATACCACCTCTGCCCTTGTTGAATACCTAGCCATTCCATTGGCATACACACAAAATAATAGAGAAAGATTATTTAGTGAAACAGGTATGAAACAAGGACCTGTGGAAGTCCTGGATGAGATCTTTTGCTCCAGTTTTGCTTACTTTCTACTTGCAAGTAGAATAAAATAGAATTCTTTATTGGCCAAGTGTGATTGGACACAAGGAATTTGTCTTGGTGCATATGCTCTTAGTGTACATAAAAGAAAAGATACATTCTTCAAGAATCATAAGGTACAACACTTAACGATAGTCATAGGGAAACAATCAATATAAATCTTAAGGATACCAGCAGCAAGGTTACAGTCATACAGTCATATGTGGGAGGAGATGGGGGATAGGAACGATGAGAAGATTAATAGTAGTGCAGACTTAGTAACTAGTTTGACAGTGTTGAGGGAATTATTTGTTTAGCAGAGTGAGGGCATTTGGGAAAAAAACTGTTCATGTGTCTAGTTGTTCTGGTGTGCAGTGCTCTATAGTGTCATTTTGAGGGTAAGAGTTGAAACAGTTTATGTCCAGAATGTGGAGGGGGTCTGTAAATATTTTCACAACCCTCTTTTTGACTCATGCAGTATACAGGTCCTCAATGGAAGGCAGGTTGGTAGTAATTGTTTTTTTCTGCAGTTCTAATTATCCTCTGAAGTCTGTGTCTGTCTTGTTGGGTTGCAGAGCCAAACCAGTTTATTTCTTTTTGTAAGAGAAATAGATATATATAGCTTGGGATGAATCTTTCGTTTATTCACCAGAGTCTGTATTTAGCAAAGCATCTTTACGGGACTGGATCCAAGTCCATTAATGGGATCGGGAGATCAATGCTTCAGATCGAAAGGAGAAATAAGACTCATTAAAGAAGTTGCATTCACGATAGAGAGCCTTTATTCCGAAGTGTATGGTGGGAAAAGATGGAAGGAAAACAGCACTCTCTTTTCCCTGCAGGAAGCAGGCTGAAGAGGAAAGCAGAGGGGAAAAGAAGACTCCCTCCCTGCTGTCTCTACACACTGAGTGTCTCGATAGGACAACAGGGAGAAAGGGTCAATACGTTTGGAGCTCCAGCTCCAGCAGTTTGTATATGGGAAGGGTTCCTAGGTGGCAGCGTCATTTCAAATCTCTAAAGTCCCATTCTCATGCATATTTAAACAGATATTCAGTTCGGAGGCATCATATATTTTAGGCCACACAGAGGCTTTAGAACCATTACAAGACTGGGAAAACTCTGGTTGTCAAAGTCCATACTTAACATTTGCAAGGGGAGGGCAGAGGGTTGCAAAGATGCGACCCCTTGGATTTGATAGGGATGATAGTTTTGGGGATTTAATCTAATTAATTAATTTTTAATGGTAACAGGCCTCTTTTGAAGCTAGAATTATAGTTTTCATATATTTCTCTTGCGTGTTGCCCAGCTCTGCCAAATTCTGGAACAATCATTGTGTATTAAGATGCATATGCTTCTCGACCAAGCTGTATTTCAAATATTTGGAATCAATCAAGAATCCAAGATTTAAGAATTACGAGATGGGCTAAAAAAATTGTCCCTGGCGATGGAAAGCTAAATCTGCACAGTTTGCAGCAATATGATTTGGTTTGTTGGTCAATATTTGAATGATGATGATTTTGACAAAGGGGCAAAGAGGAATAATTTCAAACAATGTGAATGTAATTTTTGGAGATGTTTTCTTTATAATGTACAGGTAATCCTTGATTTACAGCCTCAATGAGTCCAATACTTCTGTTGCTAAGCCAGACATGAGTTAAGTGAATTTTGTCCCATCTTACAACCTCTCTTGCTACAGGTGTGAAGTGAATCACTGCAATTGTTAGTAAACACAATTGTTAAATGAATCTGATTCCCCATTGACTTTGCTACTCAGAAGTTTGCAAAAGGTGATCACATCACCCCGGGACACTGCAACCGTCATAAAGGAGCTCTGGTGGCTCAGCAGACTAAGGCAGTTATTAACATCCACCTACATCTGCTGCCTGCAATTACTGCAAGTTCAAATCCCACCAGGCTCAAGGTTGACTCAGCCTTCCATCCTTTCTAAGGTAGGTAAAATGAAGATCCAGATTGTGGGGGCAATAAGCTGACTTTGTATAAATATACAAAAGTATGAAAGCTATTGCTTAACGCACTGTAAGCCGCCCTGAGTCTCCGGAGAAGGGCGGCATATAAATCAAATTTTTTTTAAAAAAAAATTATTTTGAGTCAGTTGCCTAGTGTCTGAATTTTTGATCACACGACCATGGGGATGCTACAATAGTCATGTGAAAAATGGGCACAAGTAACTTTTTTCAGTGCTGTTGTAACTTCAAACAGACCGTAAGCCAACTGTTGTAAATCAAGGACTACCTGTAATTTCCAATATATTTTTTTGTCCTTGACTTATGGAACTGGAACTGGAACTGGAACTTCCATCATTAAGTGACTCGTGTCCAATTTTACAATCTTTTTTCCCATGGGCTTTAAGTGAATCCTGTCTTCCCATATTGATTTTACTTGTCAGAAACCCTTGGGACATTGCAACTTTTGGAAATACATTCCAGTTGCCAAGCACCCAAATTTTGATAACATGACCACGAGAGATGCTGTGACAGTTGTAAGTATAGGGACTAGTCATAAGTCAGTTTTTACAACACTGTTGTTAAACTAATGACCTTAAATTGAGTACTACTTGTATTGTTGTGCTTATTCTCCATTTGTACTGATTCTTTAATGTTGTACTTTCTGTTATTAGGTTGCATAATGATAATAAACATGGGCTGGAGGCAGGCAGTGGTAATTGCTTGTTAGAAAGAGAAGAAGTGACTGTTTCAGTGGACATAAACTCAGACATAATCTACGAGCAAGAAGCTTCCTGTACCAGAGAATTCAAGCCTGCAGAAGTGGAGGCTTGGCAACTCCTCAAGAATGACAGATGCTAATACCAGCCCTGGATTTGGCCCTGTGGTGAATAATCACCTCTGTTGTTTCAGATAATATGTATTTGAAGTATTTTTTCCTCCCAACATTCACATTTGTATTTATAATTTTGTTTGTTTGATTCAATATTGCATTTATTTTCCCAGGAGTTCAAGGTGGTATATACATGGTATATTTTGGGAGGTTATTTATTTATTTAGTATGACAGAGGTCCCCAATCCCTGGTCTATGGCTTGATATCAGTCCCCAGTCCTTTGGGAACTGGGCTGCACAAGTGGCGGATGAGTGTGCGAAGCTCCATTTGTGCAGGCGGCGGGCTTGCACGCCAAACTAAGCCCCTCCCACTGCCACCACCGCTGCTGCCACTGGTCCACAGAGCTAGAAAGGTTGGGGAACTGCTGGTGTAGGGCCTACAATGTTAGGGAAATTCACAAATGCTAGATACAATGCAGTCCTGACAGCCTAAATTGCTAGTTCATTCTGTTCAGAGCTTGTGTGCCTATCCTTGGTGAACTGCAGGAGGTGAAGTAACTTATACCAGCTGACTAGCAGGGTTCAGATTGCTGGCTCTTTCAGGCTTCTCCACTGGTGTTGCCTCATCTCGCTTTGCCTTGTGTTGTGTTGCCTCGCATCCGGCCAGGTCCAGCTGCTCTCTCTTCTGCTCTCTCCACACACACAAATGCACTAGGTTTTCCCCACCAAAGTGATACCCATTTATCTGCTCACAATATTGCATGCTTTCGAACTGTCGGGTGAGCAGGAGCTAGGGAATCAAGCAATGGGAGGTCACTCTGTCTCACAGAGCCGGGCTTAAACTGCTGGAATGCAGATCATTTTGGATCGGCAGTTCTAGCCACCTTAAGCCACTGTGCCACTGTGTCCTCTCCTGTGAGGTAGGTTGGACTGAGAGAGTTGGCTAGCCAAAAGTTAGCCAGTGAGCTTTATATGAGTAGGAACTGATTTTTCCCTTGGCCTTTGCATGAAATTCTTCTCTATGCTATCCCTGAAGTAATATAGGACAATTATACTCTCTTAATTGTCATAGTTCTGTTTTGTTATGTCTTTATACTTTGTTTATTGCAATCATTTGTGTCCCACTTTTAGGATACTAACCCTTCCAAAGTATATATAATTATTGTATCACATTAATATAAGAATATCTATCAGATGAGATCCTCTCGTGCTTACTTTTCTGATCCTATAGGGTTAAATTTTAATCGAGGACTTAGAAATTTTGAAGAGCCACACAGGAGTCAGTCTATTGAGTTCTTGAAGATTCCAGAATTATTGTAAGCAGAATCATAGATGTTGCTATTGTTTTCTGTTCGTTGTGATCATTAGTTACAACTTAATCATAGAGGCACACAACAATTTGGGAAAAGCAAGACTTAGGCAAAAGTTTCTGCAGTGGCTTAGGAAGGTGATTTGGTTGGAAAGTTTGGTGAAGATCAGTTTTCAGCTGCTGTTCATAATTTGGTATCCCTTGGCATTTAAAGGTTCTGTTTTGGAATTGCTGTTCTGGTTGGAATAGCTTGAAAATAAGTGGCGGGTTAAGTAAAGAACTTGGAGAAAGGGTTCAAGAGACTAGTCATGCTTTAGCACCAAACTTGGTGAAAATTATTTTGGCTTTAGCATGAGGATAATACCACAAGGCATTGATCTCTTGGGTTGAGAGAAGATGGACCTTTTCCAGATCCTCAGGAGTTCTTTTCAGTAGATTAATGGGTGGGCTGCTGGGGGTTTGCAGGGGTTCAGGAGAACCTCTAGCTAAGGTTCTGTGTAGTTTGGAGAACCCCCAAATCCCACTCCTGGCTGGCCCTGTCTACCCTGCCCCGCCCCTCCCCTTCCAGGAGTCTCCATGTGGGCCATTTTGGATGCAGGTAAGGGCAGGGTGCGTGCGGAGGCTCGGGGAGGTCAAAAAATGGGCCTACCAGAAGATTGGGAAGGGGCTGAGCCAAAGGGCCTCTGGAGCCTGGGGAGTCTGTTTTCGCCCACCCAGAGGCTCAAGGAAAGCCTCCAGAGCCCGGGGAGGGCAAAACACACACACCCCGCTATAGTGCAGGAGTCCGACTAGGCCATGCCCACCCAGCAACCAGGCAGACAACCCCTTGCTAAAATTTTGGAAGCCCACCCCTGAGTAGAATAAATGATGGATCTCATCTCTGAGTTGTAAAACCTTCCCTTGACAGCAAGACTGCCTTGAGAAAGCAATCATGTCTTGCTTAAGAAGCTTTGGAGTGTCTTTAACAGATAGTTTAGTGAAGCCCTCTGACCAAAGTTTATGCTGACTTCAGTGGACAACCAGAAGAAGGCACAAAGGCAATGTTAAAATGTTTGCCATTAAACTTTTTAATTTCTTCTGGCTTCTTTTTCTGAATGTTCATTTTTTTTTTAAAAAAAAAGGAGAACAACTTTACTGGTAAGAATGTATGTATTCAAAACAAAACAAAGGCTCTATTAATTTTATGTTTATGTTTACTGCATGCTAAACGATCTACTAAGTTGATTTCTGCAATACAGTGCTTTAGATAAGTCTGCAGGTGTGCTTTGAACTGATAGCTGGTTGTACTCTGGCTCCATTCATTCATTCTGCAGGAGTATTACTGAATTTAGCGGACCGATTCTTAATCAGTGCAATAAAGAGCTTGTTGATTGATGCCATTGTTGGATTGTGAAGTTCAAAACAAACGCACTGAGGATCCCTTTAAGTATTTTGAGTTGTGTATGTATTTTGTCACCTGCTTATCGATGCAGCTGAATGATAAATCAGAAGCAACTATCATCATTCAATGAGAAAACAGGATGTGGCAATTTTGAGGGCTAAAGCTTGCATCTTCCTGAGCAATTTAGATACAGCTGGAGATTTCAGCTCGCTGAATTGCTCTCTAGCAGATGGAAGAGGTCTGAATATTCAGAGGACAGTGGGGCTTCAATACGAGACGATTGCTCTCCTAGTTTCTCAGGCTGCCTCCAGCATTTCTACTTTCCAAGTGTTTGTTGATATTGCAGTGATTGGGAACGGAAGTCAGTGGCACACCTGCTGATCAGGGGAAGGATGTGAAGATAGAGAAAAGCCCATTTAAGAACTGAGTGGAGGCAAGGAAGGCGGCTGCTGAGGGAGGAGGAGTTGCTTTCAGATTGTTCCAGGGAATAGATATTTGCCTGCGAGGGATACTGAAATATTACCCTTTCCTAACTGTTAACATCAAGGAAAGTTAAGCACAAAAGAACTTGATAGAATGTGAGGTTCAGAGAAAAATGGCTGTGCTGAAAGAAAGAAAGAAAGAAAGAAAGAAAGAAAGAAAGAAAGAAAGAA
>WNWU01000002.1:15991147-16020752 GCA_012654045.1 Ptyas mucosa | reverse complement strand
CCTCCTCCTCCTCCTCCTCCTCCTCCTCCTCCTCCTTCTCCTTCTTGGCTGAAGTTTGGATCTGCTTTTGACATAAAGTGACTTGAGAATCAGCATGCTAGCACAGATAAACTATAGACTTCCTTATCCTTAATGCAGATGTGGAAATTTGCCATTGGTTACGATCACTGAACATCCTATTTGAATTGAGATAACAGGAAGAATATTCCATTTAAAAATTCCCTAAGTACTGCAGAAATAAAAGCATTTCAGCAGTCTTTGGCTCCATTCTAAACATAATCAGCAATTTTAAACTAAAGAAAGCTATTCTGATGTTTCTTTGAATTTTTCTTAAAGGAGCCATTATGATTTTCCAATATTCTATAATCCCTCACAATCCAAATCAACATTTTAAAGTTTTTTTTCATGCGTACATTTTAACTTTTTCTCTATTGGATCCAAGCTGGTACTTGTGACCCCAGCAGCCCATCCAACTGCTCTGTCAAGTTTCACTCATAAACTTCTTTCATATGGATGTGAGCTATATTTCTCTTTGGCAAAAGAGAAAAGAAAAGGCAACGAACCTGCCAGATTCTGCTGGGCCTTGTGCTGTTGCATTGGGTTAACTATCTTTTATTTGGGGATTAGATTATTGTCTTTTATCTACTTTTATTATTGTAATCTTGGATTCTGAGAAAGGCCATCAGCATCCAGGACAAAGGTATTCCTGCAAATGGAGGAATGAATTCCCAGGAAAGCGCTGTGTTTTCAGATATGTATGGAGTCATGCTTCAAATCATTTTGAATTCCATATGTGATTGCCATTCAAAATGTTGAAGTAAAAAAGTAAAGAACACCACCTCTTCTCTTGTTATCTTTGATTTTTATCTTGGTCCTGTCTGATTTCTCTCTACCACTGAACTTTATATATTTTTGTGGGAAGACAATCTCTCTCTCTCTCTCTCTCCCTCTCCCTCTCTCTCCCTCTTCCTCTCTCTCTCTCTCTCTTTAGCTTTTTAAAGAAATATGGACCGGCTTTACTATTGAACACCTCACTCAGGTAAGTGTAAAGAAAGGGGAAGAAAGTTTTGCTCATGGAGTGTGCTGCAATTGCCTTTTGTTTCTTGGGAAGAAAATCACTTGCCTGGACTTGTACTCTTCACACCCAAGGGATGCATGGATTCTGAGGTTGACATTCCAGTGGTGGGATTTGACCGGTTCGGACTGGTTTGGGTCAACCGTTAGGTCTGACTATCAGCCGTGAGTGAACCGGTTTGCTCTGATTTTAAAGTGGGCCCACCTGCCTGCCCCTGCGTTATACTCAGATATATTTCCATTTCTGAAGCTCAGCTGATAGGTGCAGCAGAGTGGATTGCTGTGCCTCAGCTGTTTTCCTTGCCAGAAGCAATGAGGAAGGTGAGTTTTCTCCAAACTGTGAAGCGCACGCTTAGCAAACCTGTTGTTAAGCCGGTAGGATCCCACCCCTGTGACATTCCCCTTTGATATCTCACAGTGCTGCAGGATTTTTGGCCATCTTGGAAAACTGAGCCAAAGAACTCTGCTTCTGCTTCAAAAACAACTTTCGCAGAGTTTTAAAGTCTTGTGGTGCAGTAGCAAGAAATAGCAATAGCACTTAGATTCCTATACCGCTTCACAGTGCTTTACAGCCTTCTCTCTAAGCTGTTTACAGAGTCACCATATTGCCCCCAACAATCTGGGTCCTCATTTTACCCACCTCAGAAGGATGGAACTTTGAGCCTGGTGAGACTTGAACTGCCAAATTGCAGGCAACCAATAGTCAGCAGAAGTAGCCTGCAATACTTTTACTCTAACCACTGTGCCCTTGCAGTTCATGAGCAAGAATCTACTCTTCCTCCTGTCTTTTCCTGTTTCTGGAAAAAGACACCCCACTCCACTTCAGAAGCTGCGATGACATATGCCAGATGATTTTCTTCTTTCCCTTTCTCTGCCAAATGAAGGAACAACTTAGCCTCTCTTCAAATAACAACCTCCTTACTGTTTTTCCCTCTCTTTTCTGTAAAATGCTGACACACAGTGGTGAAGAATGAACATGGGGGTAAAGCAGTGGTGAAATCCAAATTTTTTTACTACCGGATCTGTGGGCGTGGCTTGGTGGGCGTGGTGTGGCTTGGTGGGCATGGCAGGGGAAGGATACTGCAAAATCCCCATTCCCTCCCCACTCCTGAAGGAAGGATATTGCAAAATCTCCATTCCCACACCACTCTGGGGCCAGCCAGAGGTGGTATTTGTCAGTTCTCCGAACTACTCAAAATTTCTGCTACCAGTTCTCCAGAGCCTGTCAGAACCTGCTGGATTTCTGGGATAAAGAGTGTAAATCACTCCCTTTTCTTGCCACTCTCCAATTTAAGAGGCTAAAGGAAGCACAAGGAAGTTAAAGTGGGGACCAAATAGTGGGGATGAAAGGAACAAATAACAACAACAAGAGCAAGGCCAGGAACCCTGTCCAAGAAACCTGAAACAAATGAGAAAATAATTATTGTTGTTGATAAACTGAGCTTTTAAAGACCATTTTAAAACAAAACTATTAATACACTAGAGAGACTTTGTTATGAAAGGAAATATTGTTAGTGTGTTTCTCAGGGCTTTCTGAAAGTGCTATGTACAAGTCTTGCAGCCAGAAAGAGCTGTGCCACCCCCATATTTGCCACCCTCTCTGCCAATCCTCATCCTGCCAGTGGAAGGATGCTACTATGGAGGGTCTCCACAGCCAACTCGCTACAACTAAATTGCCGCAGCCAACTTGTGGCCAACTCGCCACAGCCAACTTTCTGCGACTGACTTTCTGCATCCAACTCCCCGTGGGATAACTCCCCTTGGCCAATTCGCCTAGGGGACAACGTGCCATGGAACGAGAGTTACACTAATATCAAAGAAATCATGGAATAGAATCTTTAAAGAAAGGATGCCAAAGGAGGGACAAAATGAAATGTGAATGGCAAGAATCAAAATACTTTTAAAATTATTTTAAATAATTAAATTGAATTGTTGAGTTGTCCTGTGGTGAGTTGGCCATGGTGAGTTGTCCCACACTGAGTTGGCCATGAAGTGTTGACTATGGTAAACTGGCCATGGTGAGTTATTATTTTATTTATTTTATTAGTTCGATTTATATGCCGCCCTTCTCTGGAGACTCAGGGTGGCTTACAATGCATTAAGCAATAGCCTTCATACTTTTGTATATACCTACTTAGTAGGGCTTTTTGGGCCCCCCGAGCGGTGTTCTATTTTTATACAAAGTCAGCTTATTGCCCCCACAATCCGGGTCCTCATTTTACCTACCTCGAAAGGATGGAAGGCTGAGTCAACCTTGAGCCTGGTGAGAATTGAACTCGCAGTAATTGCAGGCAGCTGGCAGCTAAGTGCTACTTTAACAGCAGTTTAGTCCGCTGTGCCACCAAGGCTCTTGGTTGACCGTGGCAAGCTGGCTCTATTGAGTTGTCCCATTCCGACCATGGAATGGAATTCTTATGTATTCTGTGCAAGGCAGTTTCAATGAAAGGGATTGGTGGATTTCCCCAGCTTTGTTTTTCTCCGCTTCCACAAAATGCCACTAGCTGATGAGAAAACACCCACCAATCTTTCTTAACTTAATAGTCTAGCCCAGGGGTCTCCAGCCTTGGCAACTTTAAGACTTGTGGACTTCAATTCAATTCTGGGAGTTGAAGTCCACAGGTCTTAAAGTTGCCAAGGTTGGAGACCCCTGGGCTAGCCAACTATCAAAACTAGACTGCTTAAGACCACTCAACCTCCATCCTTAACTAGTTTAACTACTAAGTTTAGCTGACAGTCAAAAGTCATTCCTTGTTCACTATCCAAGCTGAGAGAAGTCTCAGGAAAAGTGGTGAGCATGCAATCCCCAGTGTTTGTTGTCTGTTAAGTCTGGTTATTTTAAACCTAGGACTGGTGCTCTTCTGAAAGGGCAGTGAATTCTAACTATGTTACAATGTCCTACCAGCAAATGAATACTTCAGCTTCAACCAAAACAATACAAGAGCACACAATAGATACAAACTCATGGTAAACCGATCCAAACTAGACTGCAGAAAATAGGACTTCTGTAACAGAGTTGTCAATGCCTGGAATGCACTACCTGACTCTGTGGTTTCTTCCCCAAATCCCCAAAACTTTGACCTTAGACTGTCTACTGTAGACCTCACCCCATTCCTAAGAGGTCTGTAAGGGGCATGCATAAGCACACCAGCGTGCCTACCATCCCTGTCCTAATGTTTTTTTTTATTTGTATCCTTTTCATGTATTTATAATTATGTTTACACCTGTATCTGTCATAAAATACATGCTTGACAAATAAATAAATATGTACCTAAGGTAAAATTGCATCACTTGTTGCTAGAGGAAGGGGGAAATCTTATTTTAACACAGGAATGACAAAGGGCTACTTTAACCACATTTCAGGTATGGGTTGGAGATGAGCTGAAGACAACATCAGGACACAGCAGAAAAAGAAAGAGATAGATTGCCCAGACACATTGCTATTACTGTTAGATGGAAAATGGGGAAGATCCTCAGGAATGTTTGTTTGTTGCCAAGACTGTTGCAATAGTATGAGTAGAAGCTTTAACCTCTAACTTACTGCTCCAGATTTACTGAGAGTTGAGAGCACTAGACTAGGATAAATTGCTCTTATTTGCGTCCGACTATAAAAGCAGGAAAAGACTTTTAAAAGCATAAAATGGGAAAGAGATTTAGCCTGACAAATGCTTTCCTAAGTATTGGCCTGTGGCACTTGTACAAAATCCATTGACGCTTGCTGCAATTTCCTGGATGTAGTTTCTTGTTTATAGACACTTTCCTTAGCAGCAAAGTAATAAGAAATGAAGGAAAAACTCTCACACTCCAAGAACTGACTCATTCAAAAGGAAAATGTTGCTCCTATGTCCTTGGAAATGTTGCATTCCCATTAGAAGAGAACATCAAGATTTTGGCTTTTAATAGTCTTTCTTAAATATGCTGTAATTGGATTTTCTCTGATTTCAAATGCAATCTGAAATTTACGTTTGAAAATGAGAGAAAGCCCAATTACAGTATATTTATATTATAGTATATTTGGTATATTTCAAATTATAAAATTTGTAATTCAAACTTAATATCATTTCTGGGGTAATATGTGAAACTTCAAACTAATGTTATTTATTTTAGAGCATTTTTGCAGCATGGTTTTTGCCTTTAGCAAACATGTAAGAAAACCTAGAATTCCCACCCCCTGTTTAGGGGACACAGCTGCCCTTTGGTATTTCTAGAGGGATTGGATTACTCCCAGGACAGCAGTAGTGCAATTTACTGAATGTGATACCCTTTCTAGATGTGTATTAACATATACAACTTAACCTTGGGAGCCAGTTAAAAATAAGGCAATACTACAATGACCTCAAGACCAGTACAGGTTTGTTGAAAAGAATTTGCCCTTTCAGAATCTCTGATTCCGCCCCCATCACTGTTCACGATTAGCAAAAATTCATGTGTGTTTATACTGATACATTGTATAACAGAATATTTGAAAGAACAAGTAACCCAAATGCCCCTATTTCTTTCATAACTGAATTATTCAAATACAACAACCTAATACAAACATACTGTACCGCACTGCTTCCGGTGGTCCTCCGGGTGCGATTCAAGGTGTTGGTGACCACCTTTAGAGCGCTCCATGGCTTAGGACCTGGGTACCTACGAGACTGCCTTCTGCCACCGAGAGCCTCCCACCGGCCAGTACACTCCCATAGAGAGGGGCTTCTCAGGGTGCTGTCGGTCAAACAATGTCGACTGGCAGCCCCCAGAGGGAGAGCTTTCTCTGTGGGAGCACCTGCCCTCTGGAACGAGCTCCCCCCGGAGATACGGAGGATTCCGGGTTTACGCACTTTCCGCCGGGCCCTCAAGAATTTTTTATTTCAACAAGCCGGGCTGGCCTAACTTCTCCGATTGCTTGCTTCTAATCCAAATTTTAAAAGGGGTATTTTAATTGTTGGGCCAAAATTGTTTAATATGTTTTTTAAACTGTTCTTAAATTTTTGTATTTTGTGTGTTTTACCTTGGCTGTTCACTGCCCTGAGTCCTTCGGGAGAAGGGCGGTATATAAATTTAAATAAAATAAATAAATAAATAAATAAAGTATAATGTGTCAAACCTCTTCCTAATTTAATCTTGATGCTTGCAAGATGGATGTCAGCCTTGTGAGATGTTTCAGACAGGAAGCACGACTAGATCGACTAATTCTACTTTATTGTAAGGTTGCCTCAACAGAATCTTGCAAGTACATTTCTTCCCTGTCACCTTTACAGCTAAAAAACTGAGCTGCCTTTTGTCCAACCATTCCCCTGGCTGTGTGTTTTCAACCTGTCTCTCAAGATCATTCTCATATAAAAGGTAAAGGTTCCCCTTGCACGTATATGCTAGTCGTTCGTGACTCTAGGGGGTGGTGCTCATCTCCGTTTCAAAGCCGAAAAGCCAGCACTGTCCGAAAACGTCTTCATGTCATGTGGCCGGCATGACTAAACGCCAAACAGTGCATGGAACGCTGTTACCTTCCCACCAAAGGTGGTCCCTATTTTTCTACTTGCATTTTTTACATGCTTTCGAACTGCTAGGTTGGAAGAAGCTGGGACAAGTAATGGGAGCTCACCCCATTACACAGCACAAGGGATTTGAACTGCTGAACTGCCGACCTTTCGATCGACAAGTTCAGCATCTTAGCCACTGAGCCACTGCGTCCCTATGCATTCTCACATACCATTACAATATAGCATTAAACAATCAACGCTGACTTGTGTCCAATATATATAATCTTTTTCAAATGTTGGCATCCTTCAACACAGTGAACTTCTTATGACACAGATTCAAAAAGCCTGTCATGCTATATCCCAAATATATTTCTGAAGATAAATGTAAAACAAAATTATTGATACTTATTAGTGTGGAAAAGGGTGGTAATCTTTTTAAATGATCCGCTAGTGAAGGATACAGTAATGAACTTGATAGAGCCCATCAGTTTTATCAGAATCAATCCAAGAACACAGCCCAAAATGGTTTAGTAAGATATAAAGTACCTCAGACAAATGAGATATCTACAGTCCTCTTTTTCCTTGGGAAGTGTTCATAACTCTTACCATCAGAAAAGCACTATATAAAAATGGGGTTTATGCTGAATAACAAGGCAGAAGGCATTGCTTTCTAAGAAATACACTGATGATTATCAGAAAGATAATCCTTTAGTCTTCTTGAGACATGTTGTATAGAGTAGAGTTAAAGGTGGAACTTTTGGGGCTACATTGGGGTCCTTAGAGTTGGTGGAAACCAGTTCCACAATAACAGCCTTACATCAGTTGCAACATCTGGAGGTGGCAATTCCATGGCTCGGGGATGCTTTGCTGCTTCAGACCACGGTGACTTGTCATCAGTGAAGGAGAATAAATTCTGTATTATATAAAGATACAAGAGAATATTAGACCATCTGTCCTTCAGCTGAAGTTGAAGCACAAGTGATTGTCTAGATTTTTATAGCCCAAATGCACTGTAATAGACTTACTTATTATAGAAGCTTATGAAGTTTTACTCAACCAAAATGTGGAGCTGGGAGTTCAGATGCCATACTCCAGATTGGTGACACGTGATATAATTGGTTCAAAATCTTCAAAGTGAATTTCTTAACACCATCATATGAGTTATGCATTGCTCTGGTATTGCTCACGTTGATGGCCAAGCAGCTTTCCAAGGACTCATGCATGGTCCCTCTACCACCATAGCAGGGGAAATGGCCTGCCTCTCAGAGTTTGCATATGCTGGGTCACATTGCTGGCTTGCCCCGACCTGCAACATAGAGATGCTGTGAGACAAACCAAAGAGAAATTCTTAAAAAGCAGCTGTAAAAGCAGAACAAGGAAAAAGGAAACACAAGGACTGCTGTGTTCTTGTCCTATTGTTTATTTATTCTTTTTTCTTTCCAGAATTTCTGTTTGAACGAGGCTTCACTTAGTGGAATAAGATTTTTATTTTTATTTTTTTTGGTCTGTTTATACATTTCAGAGCTTTCCCTGAGAAAGGAGTCATCTGAAACTCATGGAAGAAATAGTGTAAACAGAGATGCTGGAAAGAGAGAGAGAGAAAAAAAGAAATAATACAAGAGTTGGGTTAAAAATGCAGCAACTGTTTTGTGTTTTTCCTTGCGTATGCTGTGAAGGCACCAGAAACAACAAAATGTGTTGCTTTAAGCAATTGGACATGAATCTGAATCCATGCAGTAATTGTACCATGGTGAAAGGATCACACTGAAAAGGCTGCTCAATGAATGTTGTCCTATTTTCTAACAGTTCCATGGCTAATGTTCAGGAAGAAACCAAATAATTCAAGGCTAACCTATCACCCTCTTTCTTCCAGCAACGTATTTGCAGTACGGGATTTGCACTAAACAAATGGCATATTACATCCTTTATAGATTATAAAAGAAACAGTCCCGATGGAAGAACTATACAATTGAGAGGAATCTGCTGTATAATATACTCATTAAGTACCATATTTTTTGGAGTATAAGACACACTTCCCCCCCCCCAAAAAGGGTGAAAATTTGGGCGCATCTTATACACCGAATGTAGCCCTGCCCACCCCCTGGTCCCCACCCTTTGGCCTCTGCCTCCCAGCAATTTACCTCCTAGCAGCAAGCAGCAAGCAGCAAACTGCAAACAGCCCGTTTCAGCTTCAGCATAGTCTGATTAGCACAAGCAGTTGATTGTCGGTTGGATCGGTCTTCCGACCCTCAGCTGTTTCAGGCTGCAGGGATTGCCATTGCCTATTGCTGCACGGGCCTCTGCTGTTTGATGCAAGGAGGTAAATTGCTGGGAGGCAGATTTTTTTTTCTTGTGCTAATCAGGTTGTGGTGAAAATGAAACTGTTTGCTGCAACAAGGCAAATTGCTGGGAGGCAGAGGGAGAGGCAGATTTTTTCTTCTTGTTTTCGTCCCCAAAAGGTAGGTGCATCTTATAGTCCGGAGCATCTTATACTCCAAAAAATATGGTAAATGTAATGTTTTGATGCAACTAGAATTTGTCTCACCTTCCCATTTCTTTTCTTTTCTTTTTTTTTTTGGGGTGTGTGTCTATTTTTGTCTTCCAAATGTTGTCTTGCTTTCAAACTATTATTTAATTTAAGCTTCTAAAACAATTCCAAACTGATGTACAATCTGTTTTTATGTAGTACTGTGTGAAAAGGACACTAACAAAAAAATAAAGCCTTTTCTAGAACAAACATATTTTATCTGTAAGCCATTGGGGGTGGGGTTGTTCTTGTTATTATGCTATTTGAATAGTGCTCTGACCAACATTAATTGCCAAGAGTTGCCATTATAAATTTTTAAAATAGATCATTATGATACACACATAAGGTGCTTGGAAAATGTAACTGGGATTCTTATAGAGCTAGGATGCCATGTCTAAAAGAGCAGCCAAGCAGTGTTCAAATTCTCCATTACATTCAGCAGAATGTAATAAACAACAATCATGCTAAGAATATCCATTGTCATTCGAAAAATCTAATTTAGAGCCAGAACATGGATACCAATACAGTGTCCACTGGAACCAGAAGGAACCAGATTTTATTCTGTCCTGATAATATCTGAAGAACAAGTGTTTGTGATTTTAAAAGTCCTTTCTGGTATCTGAGGCCAGTTGCTGAAACTTCCTATTACACCTCACTACCATAGGATTATGTTGTATGTAAAATAATGGAACAACTAACGTGACGTGTGAATGCTCCTCTTTGATATTAAGAACTCTCAGTGACTGGGTGCCTATGATGTGCTTATCAATTAATTTAATTTTCTAAAATTGCTGAATCATAATCTATCAACATGGCTGGGTTCAAACAAGCACATTAAGATCCGGTTCAAATGGGGCAAACAAACTCAGTCATATGAAGCTACAGTTCTGGAGATCTGGAATGCCAGAATAAACAAGAGGAACAGTACAGAAAATAATAGGGAAGCACTTACACCCACTACTGCTTGTGGTCTGGCATAAGACCCAGATTTAATTTTCTTGTGCTTCAAGTTCAACAAATAGAATCCAGGTGGTATTTTTCTGCATCCAGAAGTGGAAGAGGGAAGCCTGTGATTTCTTTTGGTGACTCCCCTGTCTCTGCCATGAAAAATGGGGGATGGAAGACTTCAGGGAAGTGGAGAAGGTCAATCCTTATTTTACAGATAAATGCCTTACACTGGCCGGGAGATTGTATTGTGAAATAATAGTGCACTTTATTGCAGTCCAATCTTTTGGCCCGGTTGCAGATTGTTCATAACATGTTGCCAGGCTGATGAACTTCTTATCAGTTGGAATTTATGCTATGGTTAGAGATCTGAAGCTAAAGTCAACTATTTTATTGCTATATTTTGTAGTTTGGAATTTATAAATGCTCAAAGAAAACAGGTTCATAATTTGTACCGGATCAATTCTTGGAAATAGAGCTTCAGTGAGCAATCATCTTGAATATACCATCTAGATGTCCTAATGCTACTCTCCTATTCCATAAAATATTCATTAGGCAAGAATAAAGGTATGCTATATGATTTTAGATAAAGGGGTTGTGGCAAATAGAGATCTAAGGCAGAAGGCTGGAGACTGTGAGTCCTGCGTTAGGCACGAAACCAACTGGTTCACCTAATGGACTAGTCATCCTCTCTCAGCCCTAGGAAAACTGCAATGGCAAGCCACTTTGGAAAATCTTGCCAAGAAAACTGCAGGGACTAATCCAGGCAGTCGCCAGAAGCAGAAGATTATCATCAGAATCAAATTCAACACCACTTCTTTAACTCCGTTCCTTTAATAAGAGATTATGGTTTAGAGACGGTAATGTGTGCATTCAACATACTTGAAAAATTACTTTAAAATAAATGCATAGCTCCAACTTCTTTTTTTAGGATGAAACAGCTGGCCAATGTACTTATTTGTTAATGTTTCAGCGAAATACAAAATTACAATGAAAAATATAACGCTCACATGATTCATCATTCCTATTATATTCTATGCCAAGTGAGCATGTTTATGTGCCTGAATTTAATCTAAGAAGTTTTTAATGTCATCAGAGTAGAGACTTAGAGACTCAATAAATATTCCTAAGTAAACTAATATCCTACAGAATCTTTAAAAAGGAAGAGGGCAGATTATAAAAATCCATTGAATTTACATGGAAATATAGTCAAGATTTCTGGTATTTTATGTTTTAAGTACACAATGGCATTATTAAATAGTGGGAAGAAGTCAAAAATATTACATAAGCCTCTTTGCGTTATATTCTTTATCTTTAAGGGAGGAGCTCATCTCAAATATTTGTGCATATATTTCAGATGGCAACATCTCTTCCTCCCATCCCTTAAGGCCACTCACTCTGCCTTCCACACTCCTTTCACACTGATCTCAGATTTGGAGTTCTGGATTTGTTATCTGTATGCAGCAACTGAGTCCATTAACTTCCAGTGCAGCTGCTACACAAGGAATCAATATGAAGGCAGTACTATGAGAGTGACATCAGTTTGTTTATGGTCAATTCCCCACATGTAGAAATATTTATCTTGCTTCTCATCCTAGACTCTCAGTCTTTTTTCTTGAGAATAAGATGCTGAAGTCAAACCCAAGGTCAGAGATGAAACAGTGAAGCCCAATTGAGTTCAATCTTTTATTTGCTTACCGCTAATGGACAGAATCTTGCCAAACTAAAACTATAATTTCCTACTAGATATATCCTGAGGGATTCTGGGGTGCAGCTGCCCTGAACCTCTTGCCCTCTCCCCCATTCAGCACAGTTTCTTAATCCAAGCCTTTTTCTGGGAACGCTCTGTGTTGCCAATACTCTACCCCTTTGTGGGTCCCTTGCTGCTCTCTGAGCATGGTGGTTTTATTGCAGACCTTTCATCACCAAACTAGGTAATATCATCAGTGCTAAGAAGAGTGGGGTTTGCTCTTATTTTTATATACTATTAGTTTGCTCTGTCTGTGTTGGTGGGAATGGTCTTAGTGGATCCTTGTTGGTTACCGTTAGCTTGTTGTCTGTGTCCTTCATTGGGGTATTGTTTACTTCTTGATTGTTGGTCATCCAGGTGCACTTTCCATCATGTTTGGAAGAGAGAGAGAGAGAGATAGAGAGAGGGAGGGACGGAGGGACGGAGGGACGGAGGGAGAGAGAAGGAGGGAGGGACGGAGGGAGGGAGGGAGGGAGAGAGAGAGAGAGAGAGAGAGAGAGAGAGAGAGCTATTAAAGTGAGAGAGATAATGATGGTTGAATCTTGTATCTCTATGTTGCCTTTAAGATGAAATGACTCCAGACATCCAAAGTAGGTCTTATCTAGTACAGAAGTGGCATTAACCTGTGTCAGGGCAAATAGCAAATAATACTAGCTCTCAATTCTTTATGAGCTGCTCAGATTGATTGATGTGTGGAAATCAAAAGAGTTTCAATTGATGGAAGACATTTACAAGAACATTAATACAAGCATGAGATAGGCCAGAAATACTCTTATTTATCCACTCCTAAGTAATGAGCTGCACACACACACACACACACACATTTCACAAACCCTCCTCAGGTTTGGAGAAAGTCAAAGTGAATGGCCCATATTCTAGGAGGAAGAATAGTCTCAGGAGAAGATATTTCACCGTACCCCAAGCTTTTCTCCCTGTCTGTAAAAGGGAGCCAAGGTCCAGAGAAGTAGCCCCAGAGATCATAAATAAAGCATCCAGATACTTATCTCTCTCTCTAAGTGGCACTGTGGTTCAGAAACAGCCTTGGGAATGGCTCCTACTTTATTCAACCAGGGTTGAATAAACCCTTTTGTTTTCATCAGGCATATGCAAAATTATCCTTGACATCTTGTCTTCTTCCAAGCCAGCACAATTCGCTATGGGAAGCAAGACTTTTCTCTCCACACCCTAAGAGTTATTAAGGTGCCAAAATCAGTTGAGTGACCAGGATGTTTATCTTGAACTTATACACAATTTCGTAATAATAATAATTTCTAATGGGAAAGGCGCCATGTGGGGATAATTAGAGCTTTTCTCCTTTTTTTCCTCCTTTTTGATTGAATAAGATTTCACCATTGTTTCTCTGAATAAAGCCTTTGGGGTTGGCCCTTCAATCTCTCTCTTCTAATGCGGGGACAAAAAGGGAACTTAGAGCGCAAGTGAGCTATTTATTTTATTTTATTCATTTGATCTGGTTCATACTGTATATGCGTCCTCCATGCAGTTGACGGTGATGGACATAGTCCCCAACCTCTCATTTTAATTCCCTAATAGATCTGTGAGGATTAGGAGAGTAAATCTGAGTCAAGGACACAAATGCAAGCTTTATAGTTAAGTCAAAATTTGAGCCAGACGTCAAAGAATAAGGCCAGGATTAGCCAATATTCCACAATTAGAGGGATTTTAATTCATGCTTGTATTAATGTTCTTGTAAATGTCTTCCATCAATTAGAACCTGGACCAAAGACTGGATGAAATGAGCAAAACAATTATGGTGAACAGTGGTACTGGACATTTTAATCTTAGGGCTATAGATCGACCTTGACCTAAAGGTTATCTGAAAATCATCACCTCAGGCCTCTAATAAGAAATGTCTGTCCTATCAGAAGAGGACAGTTCTTATATGAGAGCCTTGGGAGGTAAGAATACAGCACGGGTGGGGGTGGGTAATGTGTTAATATACAAAAAAGCAAGGATCAAAAAGATCTGGCGGCACCAGAAATGAGAGAAAAAACAGATATGATTCACAACCTAAACATCTAACATGGGTAATTCCCAAGACAATGTAGCCCCTGGTTAAAAAACAAAAGAAAAACCCTTTGCTACTAATTACAATGGCTTCAAAAAAGAATTCAGGACTCCTGTACACTCCTGTACAGTGACCTTCCCTCTGTACATTTTGTGGAATGCGTGCAACATCTGCCTGAATATCCTGACAGTGGAGCAGGTCACTGTACAAATACCCATGAAAGTGGGGAGAATCATTGTTACCTTTCCTCATTGTTTCAACTATCAATCTATTATAGAAAGTCCATACAGAGAGTGGTAAGGACAGCGGAGAACATTATAGGAAGTTTGCTTCCCATTATTCAGGATACTGCTTATAAGTGTTATGTGCTTAGAGCTTGAAGCATTGTTAGAGACCCCACACACCAGATTCTGTTACAGCTTTGTTCCCTATGCCATCCGTCTGGTAGACTCGCAAGATTCGTTTTTCTTGCCATGTATACATCCAAACTAGACTGTCTCATAATATAGGTGGGTATATGCATAATTTTGTATTTATTTTGTCATGTTTATGTAGTATATTTTGGAGGTGGTGACCCTTTGAGAGTTGTATGCAATGAAATTTAATTTTAATGTATGCCGATTGATGTACATTCAAAGTGACAATAAAGTTATTCTAAGTTCTAAGTTCATTATGTTCCCTTTCCACATCTGTTTCTGAAAGACAATAATGTAAGCGTTGTTACATTGCTCTCTCTGACTGCATATACTTTGTATGCACTCCTTTTAATACGGGGTGGTGGTGGTTTCAAGCAAATTTCCCAATATAATTATGTGGCTGATCTCAATAAGCTAATCAGAGCTGGATCCAAGTCATGGTTGCTTGAGAGATCATCAGGAAATCTTAGGTTATAAACTAGGCTGGGCAGGGGGGAAAAGGCACAGAAGAAAACAATGGCAAACCACTTCCAAACTATTGCCAAGAAAACTCTTTGAACGCATCCATGAAGTCACCAGGATTTAAATTTCATCTGAAGGAGATGTTTGCTTTCTTTGTCCAAACAGATACATTTGGCATTCATATTTTGAATTCCACCATGCATTGCAAAACGGAACGGTGCTGCATGTTAAATCTACCGTTATAGAACCAAACTGTCATTTAAATAAAAATGATGAGCATTATAGGATCTAAAACAAATCTCAAAGCTGAAAATGGAGATTCAAACAGGTAGGGTATTTTTTAGCATTTTTTATGTCAATGGAGCCTAAATTCCTCTCGAATATTCTCTCTCTCTCTCTCGCTCTCCCCCCCCTCCCTCCCTCCCTCCCCCTCTCCCTCCCTCCCCAGGCAAGGATCAGCATAGAAAGGTTCGATTTCTGCGATTTAGTTTGTAAGCCAAAAACAAGAAATGGTTGCTATCAAAGCAACAGTGAGAGTCACAGGTTTGCTATGTGACTGTATAAAACAACCCATGTTTTAAATCATGAGAGCGCAAAGCAGGCCTGGCATGGGATTGGCAGCTCTAAGCACAATCATATAAGATTGTTTAAAATATTGCAACTTCGTATAATAATTTTAGCCTTTTGTCCCTTACTGCTCCCAATGGCTTTCAAGAGAGAAAGATCCAACTTCATTCTGGCAATTTCTTTGTTAGTGTCCCGTTGATTTCCTATGCTGCAGTGAAAAATGGAACTATTAATGTTTTTAAAATAGGTTTGTTGACTCAACAATCTAGGGACTTCGAAGTATTGAAACTGATGCCCACAGCTAAACCCTTTCTCACATTGCAGCTCTTCAACAACACTATAATGGTTCCATCTTAGCTGCACAAATCTTAATGACCATTAGATGGCAACCAAGAGACACAACTGTTAACTCATTGCTGCCACCTACTGGTTGAAATCTTGATCTATTGTTTTGTTAATACCCACAAGGAATGAAATTGACTAGACCAGTGTTCTCAAATTTGGCAACTTTAAGATGTGTAGTTTATAGCAGTGAAATTCAGGTAAATTAATTTGAAAATGTCATGGTATTTGACTTCTATTAAGCTGAGTGCAAGCGCTCATAAATGTTCCTTCTACACTATCCTACAATGTATATATGTTTGTAGAAACAACTTCCAGGAAGCAAAAGACAATTACTTAATCATCCCTTGCCTGCTTTATCTCCAGCATAAAAATTTTGAATGTAGATAAAATTGGTTACCTGATTGGTTCAAAGTGAACTAATGAACTCTGATCAAGCTGATTGCTAAACCTGCCCAACATCCTAAACTTTACTGGCCTTCATGGAACAACTAAATTTATACATGGCCCAGTATAAATCTTTATACTGTGAGATCTCTTGTGTGCAATTAATTGTGAGATCCAAATAAACAGTTCTCTAAACACTTATGAAAAGTCTGAAGAATGCATCTTAGATTGGGTTCGTTCATTGTAATAAGTCATTGTTCGTTTAATGATCTTTTAATGGGTAAGCTACAATTGGCTGGGTTTCACAGAACACGGTGAACTATGCACAATGGCTGGGGTCACCCAAAGTATTAAACCAAAACCAAGCCAAATGCCGTATAACTTAGTATAGAGTAGGCAATCTTGTTAAGTATAAATGCCTGCCCTCCAAACCTAGTGTTGTAAGGGTTAACTACCCAGGGATCCCTTCACCCACTGACCCCTCCTCACCTGGACTCCGCCCCTGGAGTACTTAAGGGTCATCCATGCGGTCTGGGCTCCATTCTAGCTGCAAACCTGTAAGAGAGAAACATTATGTAAATAAACAAACTTGATTATACACATGCCTGTGTATCTCCTTCATTGGGCTCGATCCAAGAACATTCCTACAAATCTTTTGGTGTGCATGATCCTCTTAACATTGTCTTTTGCTATTGTTGCCAATTGGATGCTTTTTTGCTTTTTAATTTTGGCATCTAAACTGCAATTTTAATCTGTTTTCCAACCTCAGAATGATAATAATGGAAGGGGCTCGGAGGGTCACAGAAAAAGGGAATTTAGGTTTATGTGCTACTGATCTGATCTGGGGGGTTACTTCTGATGAGTAAATACCATCCTTGTGAGCAAAGTTGGCCATGTTTTCTGTCTTGCTTATTCTCTTGAAAGCAGAAATAGCTCTGCCTCCTGCAAATATTTTTACAGCAATATAAATATAAAGAAGAAATGCTTTGGAACACATAAGGCTCATACAAAGAACTTCTTTCTGAACAATTGAAAACACTTTGCTATTTTTTCATAGTGTATACACCATGAAGAGCAAATTCTCTTCAGCTACCATCAGCTTTGACAAAACAGTCTTTAACGTTGCCTCCATTACGAAAGCCCATCTCTAAATTTTATATTTGTTACAAGTGCCACATTTCTATCATTGAACAATATGGCTGTATTTACTGTAGCAAAACGTTGTAAAAATGACTTCTTGATAATCTGTTTTTATTTCCTATTGTAGCATTCCCACCTCATTTTTCTCCCACATAAACTGCCATTTCCCCCCTGCTCTCAATAGGTTGGAAAGTGATATCTATTTTTTCATGCTGATTGAGTGATTAAGACCACTTTTCACCAGCTTGTTTGTCTTTCATTCTGGTCTTCTTAAGTCAAAGCATTAGAGTCAAGAGATTTTTCCTGCTGACAAGAAAATCAAGCTGCTGTTAAAATGGAAAACATGGCAGAGACAAAAAAAATCTCACTAACATTCAGACTGAAACTATTTATATTTTCTGCATTTGGTCTAGTTCAGGATTTTTTGCATTTTAAAGTAAAAAGAGTTCCTTCCTTCCTTCCTTCCTTCCTTCCTTCCTTCCTCCCTCCCTCCCTCCCTCCCTCCCTCCCTCCCTTCTTTCATTCCTTCTGGACAAAATTGAGACGAGGGCAAATACCACTATTAGTGGTAAAACTAGAATTTTTAGGATTGTCACATATCCAGTAACATAAAAAGCAATCTAGAACAGTATTCCTCAAACTTATCAACTCTAAGATGTGTGGACTTCAATTCCAAGAATTCCTTAGCCAGCTAGCTAGTGAATTCTGGAAGTTGAGGTCCAGATACCTTAAACTTGCCAAGTTTGACAAACATTGATCTAGAAGTGACAAAAGTTCTAACAAAAAAGCAAGTATGATTGTGGCAATGTTTATCTTTAAGATGTGAAAAATGGACATGATTTTAACTACTTTGCTCCAAAGTATTTGAAGAACATTGTCTTCCTATTCCATATTTATCTGAAACCCATGATACAATTTTTTAAATGTAAATTAAAATGGTTTAATATATTTTATTTATATTTTCTCAGAAACATATACTTTTCTGGAGAAAAGATGCCAAGTGAAATGACACTTAGTTACACTGTTTTAATTTTCTCAAACCATCCACGCTGGTAAAGATCCTGCTCCGTTTTATGGCATCATTGTGATTTCATATACTTTTCTAGGAAGTGAGGAGGCAGATTTAAAGATTCTGACCATTCAAAAATTGTCTAACTCTAGCTTTCTAAATTCTTAGTGGAATTGCACAAAAAGAATAGAAAGCTATTGTCTTCTGGTAGAATAGAAGAAGTGGTACAAATGTGCTTTTGAAATTCTCTATCCAGTAGGTAGGTAGAGAAATTGGATGGACATTTATTTTTCAAATTTCTTCAGAGGAAGGAGAAATTCACTAACAATTTCTCAAAGCAGGATTTCACTTTATTGAGGATGGTATTTGCTTATTTTATTTTACTCAGCCTTCGTATTTATTTCTATTATAAAGCTGGCAAACCTGACTCAATAATGTTAGAATTGTCATTGCAGAAAATGATCAGGGCTTTGTAGGGGTTAGCAACGAAATGTTATAATAGAATCACTGTGTATCTTGACATCACAGTCACTTCACAGACAATGAAGATCGGGGTCTGTGAAGGAAAATCTCCTCGCTCAAAGTAGCTCCTTTTCCCTCTGTCTTCTGCTCCACATGTAATTAAACAAATCTACTGGGAAGCATATTTCTTCCCCAGAATGGCCCACACAGTTGAGTAAAGGAGGAAATGAAAGGCTTTTGTGTGAAATTTCATCTGGCAACATAGTTGGCTTATACAAATAATTCCCTTTCTCTCGGAAAATTCGAAACAATGGTTTTTTCATGCTAATGCTTAAACAGCACAAAATAGTGGTATAATAACAGCAAGATTCAATGTTGTTTCACTTCACTCCAGTCTTAACAGTCCACAAGTAATTTAAAATAAATACACAAAACTTTTAGAGTTATGTGTATCTGCGTTTTATTGTTATGAATACCAGAATGGGACTGGGTAAAGGTCTCTGTGGAATAACCTTTCCTAACCTGGCAGTTTCTATATACATTGGCCTAAGATAACAGTAATCCCAAGGCAGCATGACTGTAATAGGAACCGCAAGCTGACATATATCTAATTCCACTTGCTTAAAAAAGACAGATGTAGAGAAGATACTGTGTTTCAGAAGACTCTTTTACATGGTTTCCTGATTTTGATATTATCAGGGCTAAATCCTGGAAAGAAGTGAAATCTAATGCAAAAAGTTTCATAGCTTGCCTATGGCTTTTTTGTAGGCTCACAGCCAAGTGACAAGCAGGCTGATGGATTTATTTTTTACCGCATATATATTCAGAGTACATTGCTCAAAACTAAATCAGTTAAAGAATAATCTGGGAACCATTCATTAATCTTAACTAATACCATCCACAGCACATGGTTTCTACCAGCTGAGTGAAGAAGAAATAGAAATCTGATGTTATGAAGAATCCTCACTATGACACCAAGTCTGGACATATGCAGAAGTCTTGAGCTCAGTATTAATTTGGCTTTTTCTTGAACCCATTTTGGTTCTATATAATCCAACTGGAAAGTCCACATGTGAAAGGTTGACAATATTTTAAACCATGGTTTTGTATAAATTAGGTATTTTATATCCATAAAAATTCTCATTCAAAAGTTGGGATCTGGTTTTGTCTAGATATATTGTGGATTTTCTTGTGAGCAATCTATCCTTTGAAACCTTTGCTAAGAGATCTAGCTACTCTGTGCTCCATCCTGTCTGTATGACTTGAAGTTGAATCAGACTTCCCCACAGTTTCAGCAAGAGCCAGAAAACTCTGTCCTGAGAAAAACCTGACCTATTGAGAACTGCTACCATTGAAGAAAAAGAGACCAAAGTTAAGATGGGAAGGGAAGGGGAGACGAGTATTCCCAGCTGGTCACGATCAGAGATAGCTTGCTGAAATCGCTATTTTTAAATGTTTTCTTGATTATCTGTCTGCAAGTGAAGGTCTCGGATATCTGTGTGAAATCTGAAGAGCAACTCTTAGCCCAAGTGCCCGTAACTCAGCCAGTTTCATAGAACTAAAGTCTTTCTGCTTTGAACAGCTACATAAAATAGGAGAAACTGCCTCAATTTTGGTTTCAACTTTGGATATCTTACTTCCTGTTCTATAACCTAGCAAACAATGACACTCTATTTTTCTACAGCTGACTAGAACTATCAAATTCACTAGTGCCTCCGTTATTAATCTTTAACTGAGTATTGATGACTATATCAGGGTTCCAAGTAACAGCCCTAACTATTTGTGATGCTGTTCTGCACAATTCCTTCATGGAGAGTTAGCATTAGATTACCTCACTGTTACATCACTACTATGTTAAAAGGGCCAAAAGCCTTCTTCAATAAGTGGGCAGAGAAAAGTGGATGGATACATAAAAGTGAAAATGATAGGTAAGGCCAAATGGCCAAAATAGAAGACTTTTCATTACTCAACTTTAATACATTAACAATGCCTAGTCATTTAGCTTCACCTATATAAATAGGACATGTGCTACTGTTTGAGCATGCATAATGTATTAAGTTTCCAAAGACTAATTTTTAGAGAAAAGAGAGAAAAATGCAGCCTATATTCTCAGTCTAATGTGACCACTGTGGCTGAATCCAAGTGCCAGGATCCTGTAAATAAATCCTGTCACTAAATATATGTTCTTTCAGGGTAATTCTCAAGGGAAATGAGGTTTAAGAAATGATTTAAGAAATCTTGCTCGAGAGAAAGCAGAGCCATAAATGGCAATGATTTTATTTGTTGTTATAAGTGAACCACGTCCAAGTCCCCAGCCATTCGATTTCCCACTTGCTCTTTAGAATAGAAGTCTTCAGTCCTTATGCCACCCTCTCATGAAGAATTTGCAAAAATAAGCATGTTTTGGGAAAATGCATCGAGTCATTTTCTGAATCTTGAAGTAGCTGAATAGCAATGTTATTATGGAAATTTCATGTCTTCAAGTTTCTGTACAGCAGCTCAGCTCTATTTGTAAATGGCAATAGATTTCAGCTGACTTTGCACCTACAACATTAATTTTCAATGAGTCACATCCTGTTATCATGATATATAATGCTGTTTGCAACTCAATCAAGTATCGCCCTATAGTCTCATCCACTTGTTGATAAATTTTGCCTACGAGGCACTATGTAAGTGATACAGTACCAAAAAATGAATAATACTCAAAATAATAATACTCAAAATATCCTCCAAAAGGATTTCCATTCCAAAAATGAATACACTTATTACACACACATTTGTGTGGATTATAGAAAAGAATCAGATCCACGTTGCTCCAGCAAGGGGAAAACAAGCCAAAATCCATAGTAGGGTTTCTTAAAATCTTTCTTAGCATCAGCAATTATTGGCCATTATTCCCCAGGCTCTTTGGGTAGTAACAGCGTCATGTCTCTTCACTGGACCAATGTTCCATCTTCCCCACTTCTTCAGACAATTCTGCCAGACCGGACTGCTGATCTACAACATACCAAGACATTGGGGGGGGGGGGGAAATGCAACCCATAGCAAAACTTCCCACCCAGCCCTAGAAGCATAGATCAGGAGTGCCTGATTCACAGACGGAGTTTCTTAGCCATGACTGAGGATGGGGGGCATCTTTCATGTAAGGAAGAGTGCGTCTTTAGTGGAGGTTCTTCAGTCCAATGCAGTGATCCATGAGCTTGTAGAACTGGCACCTAAGGAGCTGTTCATCCTATGTTCTCTCTACCTTTTCTCCAACATGTTATTCCACAAGGAATTGGTGGCCATTTCCCTTGCTTTGCTTCCCACAGGAGACTCTAACACAAGTCCTCTGATATCCATGGTTAAGGGAGTGTAGAACTTAATTCTTGAAGGAGTGGATAGCCTTACTGCAAAGGGTTGGTGGATAATAAGGGAATGGTTCCACCCCACTTCCGTTTCCCTGGAGGAAAAAAAAAAGTGGGAAAGCTTCTTTTCATGGGTTAAGCTTGTGGGAAAGTGGACCATTTGTGTAGACAAGTACCAAAAAGACCTAGTCTTACCTTTCTCTTCTGTTGAATAACAGGAGAAACAGAGAAACAGGTAGGGAATGTTTAGTCCTCCAATTCCCCAGACTGATCATTCCATGGTAAAGGATAACTGATGGCAGAAGACCCAATGGCATCAAAAGGGTATTTCTCATTCTGACTCTCTCATAGACACCCCCTCTCCACAATCTTCTCTAGCAAGTAGAACACTGAATTGTCTTTTGGCCAAGGCAAAGTAGAAGTGGGACATTTTAAAGCAGTATCGTTTCCTGCTGGCTTACAGTTTGCAGAAAGGCATTTTAATGTGCTTTAGATGCATTTGTCAGTGATAGGTACAATTGGTGTCATGTTACCCTTAACAGTCAAGGACAAAGTGAGGATGGCTCCTTATTCATGAGGTTACAGAAGAAGAAATAATCCAGCCTGAACATTCACATTTCTTCAACAAAGCTCTCTTCTCTTGGCTTGCTTGGCACTTTACTCCATTAGTAGTTAAACACACTTACTCTTTTTAAAATATTTCAGAGTTGAACCAGTTCACATAATTGCCTTATCTTTTAAGAATCTCTGCTAAGTTGAACTGAGCTGGCTTGAATGCTAAAATCCTCCCCCTTGCTTTGCCATCATTAGAAATCCACAGCACAAAATAAATATTTCATATTCTCTTGACAGAAGAAGCACAGGTTATGCAAAGACAAACCAGAAGCATTGCCTGAAATGCAAAACTAAGCCAATTGCCAGCAAAAACACCTGGACAAAAAAAATGATACACAATGCTTCAGTTAGCATCAAAAATAAAAGAACTGACACACTTTCCCACTGGAGCCCATAGCATCTTAAGGTCGTGTGTGTGTGTATATATGGCAAAGTGGTAAAATATGCGTCAATATGTTGCAACACAAATTCCACCCTTTATGTAATGTTTGATATTGTGATGCAAGTATAGGTAGTCCTTACTTAGCAACCACAGTTGGGACTAGCAACTCAGTCACTAAGCACCCCAATTGCTAAGTGGAAAAATCACATGACTGCAGTGGACTTACAATAACAACTCCTTCAAAGTTAAATGAATCACCATAGTCGCTAAGCGAAACATTTTGGACTTGTGATTTTTCTTCCACATTCTCCATTAACTCTGTTTGTTGCAAGCTAGTGAGTAGTGCACAGATGGAGACCAAGTGACTCTGGGATGTTGGGGTTGTAAATGAGCACTGGTTATGAAATGCCTGAATGGCAATCACAAGACCTCAGGAACTGTGATGGTTTTAAAGGCAAGGATTGCTTGCAAAGCAGTGCTTTCAAAAATATTATTGAACTTCAAATGGTTGCTAAATGAGGCAGTTGCTAAGTGAGGATTACCTGGACAAAAAAGTGGAGCTTGCATTGTGACATCACAACGCATGTTCCATCATGCTGGCATCATGTTAGATGGTAATAGACAGCTGCTCTAGAAACAACTACCATGTTTTCCCGAAAATAAGACCCTGTCTTATATTTTTTTGAACCCCGAAATAAGTGCTTGGCCTTATTTTCGGGAGGTCTTATTATTTTGGGGTGCGTGGAGCAAGATGGGGATCCTCTTGCTGTCTTACCTGATTTCCAGTTCTGTGTTTAAATATTTTTGGGGACGGTTTATTTTCAGGGGGAGGCTTATGTTAGCACATGCGCTCAAAAGCCCAATTGGGCTTATTATCAGGGGATGTCTTATTTTCGGGATACAGGGTAATAGTACAGAATCAAAAATTAAATCCAGAAGAGAATGTCTGTGCATAAGCCTAGGAAGTCTGCAAAATATTGCTAGTAAGGAGCCTAGGATCAGACACAACATCGGTGCTGTGAGACATCAACATTTAAGAAAAAGAGAACGGCCTGAATTTTGCACACAAAACTTTTTGAAAAACATTCGTGTCTTTGCTTTTACTTTGGCGCTTCTTTGCACAGAACTCTTAAACAAAACAAAACAAAAAAACCTCTTTTCCAACTGTTATTCCTTCCAGTTTTAATCAAGCATATCACACGGTGACAAAATAATTTATGAGTGCAAGAGGTCAAGATGGAGAACTATACCTTCCGAGGCTAAAATTAGGGAGTGAGGAGGGAGAGAAAGTTGAGAAGAGGCGATTCATATGGAAAAAGTGAAGAGTAATGGAGGGTAACGAGAGATTCAAAGTTCTCCCCAGATATTGGAAAATACCCGGAGAAGGCAGCATTTCACTGAATTAGGAGAAGGGAAGAAAAGGCACCATTCTGCTGCTGTATTCCTCCATGTTCCTTGCTCTTGGATGTATATTATCCTTGGGATTCTTCCTCACAGTCAAGTTAAAGTGCTTTCATGTGTTGTCCCTTTTACTCTGCCCTAATAACAAAGTTGCAAATGTGCTGTCATTATTTTTTGCAGGTTAAGTGAAGGAAAGGTTTTGATGGATTCCCTCAGCTTCTTTTTTTCCCCTTCCTCTCTGACAAACCCTCTAGTGGAAAAATATAACTCCCCCACATAACTTTCCTTAAGGTACATTGAGTTAGGGCACATTTAGATAGACACTTAACATGACAAGTTTAGTCACTCGATGTAATGACGTGTGGGAATGACCTTGGGAGACAGATGGAAGAACCACAGACTAGACAACAGTCAGACAAGCAGCAACGTGAGCTTACAGAAGGATTTTGGGCATTCAAACCACTCAGAAGGGACCCTCCCCAGTTTCTTGGATTGTAAAAGCAAGAGGAGAGAGATGGACTTTCAGATTTGCAATGTATACACACACACACACACACACACACACACACACACACACACACAGAGTATATATGTCATTTTATTATCCTACCTTTATTTTTAAAAAAAATAACTTAAGGTGGTGAATATTGCTAATACCCCTTCCTCCTATTTTCCCCACAATAACCATTCTGTACAGTGAGTTGGTCTGAGAGTCACCTTACCGGCTTTCATGACTAAGGCAGGACTTGAACTCACAGTCTCTTGGCTTCTAGCTTGGTGCTTTAACCATGGGATCAAACTAATATAACGTAATCTTACAATAAAGTTTCAAGGCATGGTGGCTCAGTGGCTTAATGATGCCAGCAATGGTCTTTGTTCCAACAGTTTGAGTCTTAGCACTGTGTGGCAGAGTGAACTCCCATCACTCACCTCAGGTTCTGTCCACCTAACAGTTCAAAAGCATGTTCTATGTGAGTAGAAAATAGGTACTACTTTGGTGGAAAGATAAGCTGGTGCTCTGTGCAGGCAGTTAGATTCCTGCTAGCTCTCAACCTTCCTGGTTACAATGTCTATTTACAAGGTGGCTCTGGGAAAGAGAGGGCCTTTGATGAGACTGCAAAAGAAACCCTCGTTTTTCTTTCTGGTGCGAAACCAACTCACCTTCCTGTGGTGCACCCCGAGAAGCACGCAAGTGTGTCTTACAACAAAACTGGTAAATTGGCAGCCAAACTATTACTCTACAATAGAATTGTCATCTCCTAGCTAATGTAATAACTCCATACACTAATAATGATAACAATAAAGCTAGAACTAGTGCTATTGGTTGGGCTAATGTGTGACAGAGTCACACATTAGAACTAGCACATACACATACCCACGCCCCCTCCCAAGTCCACACCAAGGACCAGCTCTCCTATAAAACAAACTCTTTGTACCCCATTTTCTCTGTAGCCTAACCCCAAAAGCAAACCTCCTTGTTTTGGGAATAAATAAATTTCCTTTCCTCATACCTTGTCTGGATTTCATTTTGACGTGTTCCTGGCCAACTCTGGCTTGAATTGGAACCCCAAATTATTTTTCTAACAGCACCTAAAGCAGCATTAGAACTCATAGTCTCTTGGATTTTAGCCTGATGTTTTAAACACTACACTAAACTGGCTATTATTTAAAATATTTAAAGTATTTAATATTTATTTAAAATTTTAGTGTAATATTTATTTAACATTTAACAATAATTCCTATTGAGATTATTACTGAGGTGAGTTCTCATCTTTCACTTTTTTTCTTAGAACATGAAACATCTGGATGACTGAATTAAAAAAGAACTGCCAAAGATCAATTTTAAAACTCATTAAAATCAGTTATACAAATGCCTGAGCTTGAAATAGTACAACCCATTCCCTACTTTTGAGAATAGTTCATTACTGAGCTTGTAGATAAGTGGGATAAGAGAGGAAATATTTACTGAAGGAACAAAAATTTAACACTTCATGTGTGTCAAGTATTGTTTAACAAAAAATATGTTATTGCTGGAAAACACTTGCTGAAAAGACTTCCTTAAAAACCCTCTGTGAAAAGTAGTTTTAAACATTTTGCTAAACTTTTAAAAAAATAATATAATAATGCTGATAGCTGGATCACAAATTTGCAATTGTTTTGGGCCAAAGTAAATGTTTGTGGTATTTAATTTATTTGAATGGAGATTGCTTACATGAAGAACTCAGTTATGGGTGCACAACCGAATCAGATCATGGGGTTAGGGAGCACAGTGACTCTGCAGTTAGGACACTGGTCTGATGTTGAACAGGCTGCTGGTTGTTGCCGTATGGCCTAGTGACCTCCTGTCACTTGCTCCAGCTCCTGCCGAACCAGCAGTTTAAAAACAGGCAACTGTGAGTAGATAGATGGGTACCACTTCAGTGGGCAACTTAACAGGGACATGAAAGGAGCCCCCAACTGGGCATCCCCCAGGCAACGGAGATGTCACCGGTTGATCCTTTCACTGGGGAAGTACTTGGATGCTTCTGACACAGAAGTCTAGTATAGATCATGAGGTTGATAAATATGTAGAGCAAGGATGTCAAACTTGATTTCATTGAGGGCCACATCAGGGTTGTGTTTGACCTCGGGGGGCCGGGTTGGGTGTGGCCAGGGTGGGCATGGCCAAGCTCTATGTCATTCATGTCAGGGGCATCTGTGGCGGCCCAAGCGCTCTGCCAGTGAAATGGGCTCCTGAGTCCCATTTCTGGCTGTGACGGCCTCCTGCAACACTCTGCCATCAAAAACAGAGCTCGGGAGGGCCGTGTGCAGCCCTCCCAAGATCTGTTTTCACTGGCACAGGCCAGGGGTGGGTTCTAAATTTTTTTACTACCGGTTCTGTGGGCGTGGCTTATTTTATGGGCGTGGCTTGGGGGGTAATGTGACAGGGTGGGCGTGGCCAACTTTTTTTTTTAACTTTTAAAAGCATTATTTCTACAACCTTAAGAGGTTGCAAGAAAACATGCTTTTAGAAGCTTCTGACGATCAGGCGAATCTGCTGGGATCACCAGAGGCTTTTAAAGGGATTTTTTTTTCCTACAACCTCTTTGGCTGAAGAGGTTGCAGAAAAAAATATTTTCAGAAGCCTCTGAAGATCCCAGCTGAGCCACGCGATCATCAGAGGATTTTTTTTTAACTTTTAAAAGCATTTTTTCAACTGAAGAGGTTGTTAAAAAAATGCTTTTAAAAGTAAAAAAAAAAAGCCTCTGATGAGGTAGGCGGGATAAGTGAGTGGTGACCGGGCCGGGGACTGGTTTGGGGGCATAGCCAGCCAATGTGATTACCGGTTCTCCGAACTATTAAATATTTTTATTACCGGTTCTTGCGAACCAGTGCGAACCGGGAGGAACCCACCACTGGCACAAGCACTGTGGGCCAGTCCCTCGCTGTTTCCAGGATGGCCCCATGTCCCATATCTAAGCACCCCGTGGGCCGGGCCTTGAGTTTGACACCCCTGATGTAGAGGAATTTGAGTATCAGATTGGAAAGGCAGTTTGGTATCACAGGCTGGGAAAGTTAGATATCAGGAAGTGACTCTATCAAATAATATGGAGACAGAGTAATAGGTGAGACATAGAATGAAATGATAGAATCCATCTAATTTAATAAACTCATACATGATTCTTAAGTGATTGCAGATATTACTTAAAGCAAAATGTTCGGCAGGTGGTAATTTGAAAGAGGTTATTTACTCAGAGCAGAGAGGTCTAAACATATTCCATTTGGTTTTAAACCAGCTGGGTTTTGAATCTGGATTAATTGAGACTGAGAGCAGATCTGCCCTTTCTGCTTGTCCCATCTGCAGTATGGGCCATTCACTGCTTTCTGAGTGCAGGAATGGATGAAGTCATTCTGTCCTCCTTTCACTTCCAAACCATTACAAATGCATTCCATGCTCATGTTTTCCAGCTTTAATTCAAAACAATTTCTCCAACACTTTGTTCTGTTCTAATAACAGTCATAGCGTCAACTCCAGGAGTTGGTTGCTAGCCATTTCAACTTAACCTGCCAGACTGCTGGGTTCTTGGATTCTTCTCCTTCTCCTTCTCCTTCTCCTTCTCCTTCTCCTTCTCCTTCTCCTCCTCCTCCTCCTCCTCCTCCTCCTCCTCCTCCTCCTTCTAGCCAACAAGACCTAAATAGGGGGCGGAAATACTCATAACATACTATTGAATGCTTTTCTGTTACACAGTTTTCTCCTCTGCTTTAATTCAGGTAAATGGCAGGTGGAACAACAGTTTCTCGGTTAAATGTACAATGTATTTATATTCAATCTTAAGCCACTCCTTTGCGTTAATTTCTAAAGATTCACAATAAACACATGGCATTTATTTTCTCTTTCTTAAATTCAGAGTGAATTTCTGAGAAAAATGATACATTGTAACATATTAAAGTTGAATTTATGAGCTCTTTTTAATCAAATTAAATTTAGACAAAGCATAGTAGAGGGTGCTTCTAGAGGATTCATTGCAAAGATTTGGAAAGGAAAGGAAATTGATGCTATGCATTCTGCTTTTGGGGGAGATTTTAACTGCCAGCACATTGTGGGAACAGATTAAATTTTGCACGAAGCTGAATACTATAAATTATTGAGCAATGATAAGCTCATATTTCAATTCTGTAAAGAAATTATGATTTAGTGTTGAAATCAATGGTGACAGAGATACACATCTAAATGAGCAAGAAAGCAGATCTGGTACTGCTGAGCCAATCATTCTCTCTCAGATTGAAGCTACTTTACAGGTGGTTGTGAAGGCAGAACAAAAGAGAAAGTATATAGGTTGTTCTGCATTGGTGAACAGATAGGATTAAATTCAACAAATAGCTATACTAATTTTGTAATTCCAGTTTGGCCATATCCAGAATTCAGGTCAGTACTTGTGAATGGGATGGGATGTAGGTAAGGGAACATTGGCTTGCTAAATAGTCTTTTACAGAAAAGATTCTAGCCTTTAGACTAGAGAATAACAAGAATATGTTTGGGATAAAATTGAGCTTTGCTTGGATTGGTGACATAATGGCCAAAATGCACCTAAACTGCTTTTACTATGCTGTACCTGGCACAGGAAATGCCAAGGATGATAACCTGGTCTACATTTTCTCTCTTATTAAAAAGCATTATATGAAAGCCTGCATAGATTATAGACATGATAGAGATCAGTATCTGTGGGCCAGCTAGTTATTCTAACATAAGGAAGACTGAGACTTGAAATATGGAAAGGAGGGAGGGAGGGAGGGAGGGAGGGAGGGAGGGAGGG
>WNWU01000002.1:15966579-15991047 GCA_012654045.1 Ptyas mucosa | reverse complement strand
AGGAAGGAAGGAAGGAAGGAAGGAAGGAAGGAAGGAAGGAAGGAAGGAAGGAAGGAATGGGACAAATATATCAGATCTGAGGAAAGATAGTCTAATTCTGTAAATCAAATGTTCATTAATACAGGCAGTGAGGTGAGAGCAGAGGTTGACTTATAAATGAGATATCTATAATATGTCAGAAAGTATGAATTTATGTCAACTAGTGTATAGGAATCCATAGACGGATAATAGTTGCATGTTATGTTCTAGTGAACAATGATAATGGAAAAACCAGGAATGAATTTTACAAGAAGAGGCACACCAATAAATGCAATACAGGGGCAGGAGGGATATTGTGCTAGGTGACATGAATAGATGCGAGAGAATGAAAGATTACTGAAAGTGATGGTGCCATTCAGAGGCACCAAGAAGGAAGGTGCCCATTTTTTGAGAGTCTGCTTAGAAAACCAATTTTTCCACACATGCTTTTATGTACAAGTATTCATATGCACACATGGCAAGAGAACGAATATAAATCTCAAAGCATGATTCATCTGGTTGTTTATGTTCAAACATTGAGAAAATTAGTGAAGGTGATGAAATGCTCGGCACATGGCATGGACCATTTTGTAGCAGTATTAGAAGCTGATCGGGTGGAAACAGAGCATGGAAGAGAAGGAAAGAAGGGAAAGAAACTAGAGTGAAAATAGACAGACTGCAAGAACAAAAAGCTTTTGTCTGCATGTAAAAGCATTAGAAGATAAACTTCCCAATATAATGAGGGAAAAAAGAATATGGAAACTGCTTGGAACAGTGCAAAAAGAATTATGTCCCAGAATGCCAAGGAAAAGTATGTGAATGGGAAATATGAAAAGAAAATGCATGGCAAAATGGTGAAAGGAAAAAGACGGTGGGTTAGAACAAAAGTCCATTTAAGGGAATTCAAAATACAAGGCTGAGAGGATGCATAATATGCAGTATACCGAGAGAAAAAGATAATTGCAGAGAACATAATCAAAGTGCAAGCAATGGCTAAGATTTAAAAAGGAGAAAATGCAGCCTGGTTCTGATGTAAGTTGAAGTTATCTTGGAAGGGAATGAAAGAGTGAAAGCACAGTTTCCAATAAAATAAATGGAATTAAAAATAAAAGTGATGAAATAATTTGCGATGGAACTGAAAGGAGGGTATGTTGAAAGTGATTTGTATGGGAACAATAGTGATATGCCAAAGCGTGGAACTGAAATAAATACTATAACTGTTGGTTCCCAAGAAGAAGAAAAAAGGAAGGGAAGAGAATCATAAATGCAGTGAAAATGATGAAAACTGGTAATGCTCAGGAGCAGATGGTGTAACTGAAGAAATGTTAAAATATGGATGTGATTTTGCTTATGGAGCAGCTGTGCAATTTGTTTAACTTGTGTGAAGATAGTATCTTTGCCTGATGATTGGGGGGAAAGCTGTTATTGTTCTTCATACACTGGGAAAGTTAACAAAACTGTAAAAACTACAGGGGCATTTGTTTGTTAAGTATATCTGGAAAAGTGCTTGGCAGAATTATGGTTGAAAGTAATGGTGAACAAAATTCAGGAAGTCCCAGCCAGGGAATGTGTAGCTCAGATTTTTAGTCTTCAGGAGATTAGTTTTAATTATACACTCGCACACACAATTGCTATGGAAATTAACAGTTTACTCAAGGTAGAGGAGATAATAGAAGACAAGGAATGCAAACCAAAACAAACCCTCTGAAAGGAGCTTGCCTGAATGGTTTTGCTTTTAACAGGAGTGCAACCAAAAAATATTCAAAATCCAGTCCAGAGTTCTTGGAGCCAGGTCAGTGTTGTCAGTCAGAAGTCCAGCGGTCAGAATTTCACAAGCAGAATCCACACAAACATCTCACAAGAGCCTTCATAAGATAGTGGATTCCAGTGAAGGATTGTGTATCAGGGTTGCCTCTTAAATCAGGCTGCAGTCAGCTGTCCTTAATCAAGAGACTTCTTTGCTTGGCAAAGAGCCTCATAGAATGCCTTTGCTCGCCTCTGAGCTCTACTCTCCAGATGCGGTGACTGGGAGGTCTTACATCATCATCATCTGACTGTTCCAGCTTTCAGGTGATGCCTGTGCTTGATTGTCCTCAGGTGATTCTTGGCTTTGTATGGAGCTGGAACAGCTTCTTCACATTCAGAGTCAGCATCTGAATCCTGAGTCCTGAAAATCATTCCTTTGTTGATTTGGAGCAAATATGCGATCAAATAAATAATTTGTGTTATAGAATGTTTTGCATGGATGTGTTGAAGAGAGAACCAAGTCTTTTGCAGTTAAAGTGCTAGACTAGGAACAGGGAGTCTCAGGTTTTAATCCCCTTTACACATAGAAGCCAACTGGGAGACTTTGAGCCAAACTACCAGGCCCCAAGGACCATCAACAACATGCGGAATTACTTCAGAGTATTTTCTTTATTGTGGGTGGCCTGTAGACAGAACCCTGCCAGACTAAAGTAACTATCTGCTTAACTAAGGTTATACTCTGTAAAGGCCTAGGACCGTGATGGCGAACCTATGGCGCGGGTGCCACAGGTGGCACGTGGAGCCATATCAGTGGGCACGCGAGCTCAGCTCCAGCACACATGTATGCACCAGCCAGCTGATTTTTGGGCCTTCTGGGCCCACCAGAAGTCAGGAAACACACTGTTTCCAGCCTCCGGAGGGCCTCTGGGGGAGGGTGGGGAAGGCTGTTTTTGCCCTCCCCAGTTTCCTAGAAAAACTCTGGAGCCTGGGGAGAGCAAAAAACGGGCATACTGGGCCCACCGTGCCATCATGTGCCAAAAGCGGGGGGAGCACGGGCGGGGCAGGACACAGAATTATGGATGTGGGCACTCGTGCGTGTGACCCTACCGTGCTCCCCCCGCTTTTGGCACGCGATGGCAAAAAGGTTAGCCATCACTGGCCTAGGAGGAGCTGTTTTAGCTGTATTCCTGTCTATCAGATATCTCAAGCTCCATTGTCCTTTACCCTCTGGGAGCAGCCCCTCCCTCCTGGGACTCCAAGCTACATTCTACCACATCTAATTTCAATGTCTCCTATACTAAGAAGTCATCAATATGCCAACTGACACTGGTAGTTTAGGTTTATAACCTTAACCTTAAATGAAGAGGCCTTCATTTTAGTGTGGATCAAACCGATTACAACAACAGCAGTGGCAGAGTTAAAGGTTGATTGTTGTATTAGATAAAATTAAAGTAGAACTAAAGCATCAGTGATAATAAATAAAATGAATAGCCCTAGTGGCACAAGGCTTAGAATGCAGTATTGCAGGCTAACTCTGCTGGCTGCCAGCAGTTCAAATCTCACCAGGCTCAAGGCTGACTCAGCCTTCTATCCTTTTGAGGTCGATAAAATGAGGACTCAGATTGTTGGGGCCAATATGCTAACTCTATAAACTACTTACAGAGGTCTGTAAAGCACTGTCAAGTGGTATATAAGTCTAAGTGCTATTGCTATTGCTAAATATTTTTTTGAATGGATCAATATTTATTGTGGTAAGGACATTGTGTTATTCCATGTATTAATAAATAAATATTTAATAAATGTACTGTTAGAAGTTGAAAAATTAAATATACATGAGTTTTGAATGAAAACAGTGTTGTGTTGTGTTGTTAGCTGAGAATCAAATAATTTGCAAAGAGTATTGGGTAAATTCAGTGGTGGGATTCAACTAATTTAACAACCGGTTCTCTGCCCTAATGATTTCTTCCAACAACCAGTTCACCAAACTGCTCAGAAATTTAACAACCGGTTCTCCCGAAATGGCGTGAACTGCCGGAATCCCACCACTGGGTAAATTGTATAATACAATTTACAATGTGACAAATACGGCTCTTATAATTAATATATCAAAGATCAAGATATATAGGATTGATAGGGAAAGTGTGCTGAAAACCTAGAAAATTTGGAAAAACAAGAACATGTAAATTAATTTGTATACTTTGGTAAAATGTTTTCCATAGATGGGAAAATAGGAAAGATTTTATGACAGGCAAATGTTGTAGGAAGGCAGCGTATAGCATGTGATCTGTTGTGAAAAGTGAATATCTGTAAAAACAAGCAAAATAATTGCATGTAAGTTTGCCCACGTTGATCTATGGAAATGAGAAGTGGATAAATTAAGAAAAACATAAATGTTGAATGCAGTATTTAAAATGGATGTTGGGAAAAAAAAGATGAGAGGTTCAAAAATGAATGTGGATGCAACAGAAAAGTGAAGGACTGCCATAAAAGAATTATTTATTTACTTATTTGTTTGTTTATTTATTTTACAAGAGAAGTGTATTTATTTCATCAGATTATGTGGCGGCTTACTCACTAAGCAAGAAGATGTTTTGGTAATTTAGACAGAATTAAATGCAAAACATATATATGGAAGAAGAATGAAAGATCCGAAGGAATGGGGAAGCTGAGAAAGTCCTGGTTGGATGGAGTTGATAACATCCTTAGAAAGGGAACTGAGAAAGTTCAAGAAGAAATTGATGAAGCAAAAAGACGATAAGGATAATTTGCAATGATATGAAAATATGGAAAGATGGTGTTGATATAAACCACATCTAGTTTGATAGCTCCCTTTTTTTGCTTTTTATTTCTTTTATTACTTCCTATTCACTTTCTGCTGGTTTGGAAATGTTAGCCTATTCAGTATATGTAGCATATTGTATGCATGTATATATGCAGTTTGTGTGATTACTCTCTTGAAAGAATGTCTAGCATTAATTACCCACCAATGATAAAATTGATTTCTAAGAATAATAGGCTGTATCCACATTATTGTAAGTAGATCAATTTATAGTAAATGGAGTGCAACCTGCTCATTGTTCCCAGTCTGTGTCAGCCCCACTTAGAGGAATCACACCAGGAAGTCAACTCCACAAGAAAGCTAAAATCACTTTTATTGAGATCAACATAACAGAATCTTACACATTTGATTGTCCTACATCTCTCCTGTGTTTTATAGCTCAGTAAATTAGGGAGGTTATCTCACTGTTCAAGGTGTAAAAAAAAAATGCTTAAACCCCCTTGCCTAGACAGCAGCTCCTGCATATATCCATTAAATGCATCATTCTTACTCTGTACAACTGAATATCAACCAGATTTACTATCTTTCCATAATCCGTAACCAACATGGGAGCATCAAGTCAAGAAATCTACAAAACAGTTTCCTGAATGGATCTAAGGCAAGCACATCTTAAGACAAAGTACATTTTTAAAGGCAAAATATGCAGTCATAACCCAATCCAGTGAAAACCTTACTTGTGGTTTATGAAGAAAAAGAAACCTTAAATTCACCTAAAGCAGAGGTGAAATCCAGCAGGTTCTGACAGGTTCTGGAGAACCGATAGTGGAAATTTTGAGTAGTTCGGAGAACTGGCAAATACCACCTCTGGCTGGTCCCAGAGGTGATATTTACTAGGAATGGAGATTTGGCAATATCCTTCCCCCAGGAGTGGGAAGGGAATGGAGATTTTGCCACGCCCACCAAGCCACATCCACCAAGCCACACCGTGCCCACAAAGCCATGCCCACAGAAGTGATAGTAAAAAAAATTGAATTTCACCACTGACCTAAAGCCATAGCTGGGTCATACTTTTATTAGGACCAACCGAATAAACATTAAAAAAAATGAACATGCTTTTGGGTTCTCCACCATCAGGCTAATATTTCTACTCAGCTATAAATCCAGTCTCAAATTCAAACCTTTGCTCTGAAGAAGAGCAGATTTATGTTTATGCTTTATTGTATCTTGGTTGATAAAAAATTATATTTACAATGTACCCTTACATGGGAGGTTACATTAAAGACGTTTATACTGAATTGTGAATACTATTTGTTTTAATGATAATATCTTGCCAACACAGTGTTCCATAGATGTGTAAAAAAAAAAAAGCCAGGGGATTAAACTAAATATTGTCATGGTAACAGTAAGAAAAAGAAATACTTCTAAAAGGATTTCCCATAAGTGAGAACAGTTCACATTCAGTAAGTAGCCTTCAATAGAAGTTGACATCTGTTATTCATTTGTTATTTCTTAGTTTCAAGAAAAGGCAGAGATAATTGGAAATAGTCAAGTGTTCTGGGAACATACTGAGTGAAAGAGCTGTTAGACTTAGAGCTTCTTAAATTCTGGTCTGTTTATCCCACCCCCACCCCCCAGCACCACCAAAAAAAACATTGCTAACATACCTTCATTGTCCTTATTTTTCCTGAATAGGCTAGTTGGCTAGTTACTTGAGTTACTTATTCTTCAGCAATAGAAAATCAAAGCAGATCTTTTTATTAAGGAAGCAGGAGGAAGAAAAGGCCACAATCTAGCACAAGAAGTAGCACCTCTCTTTTTGAACTCCCAAAGGTGCGTGGAAAAGAGGACAAGAGAGTGGAGGTTTATGTTAATTTCTTTTTTTTTAATTTTAAAAACAAAACTTTATTCATTGTTAAAAACATTTAAAACATACAAGTTTCTCTTAATCAAGAGACAAATTTACATATACAGTACACAACTTCACCTACTAACTAATTTCCGTTATTATATATACATATATACCGACATACCATGGCATATTTCGTTTTCTATACCACTGACAGTGCTGTTTTTGATTGTGTTATGTTAATTTCTTATGTTTCATGATGTTGACCTCTTCCATTCCTTGAATAGCTAGGCAAAATAACTCCAGCCTGAATTGCCTTTCTCAATCAGAATTTCATAGGACAGGCAGTGGTGAAATCTAAATTTTTTTCCTACCGGTTCTGTGGGCGTGGCTTGGTGGGGGGGTCATGTAACTGGGTGGGTGTGGCTATGTAGTCATGTGACTGGGGGGTTCAAAAGACAGAAACTCACTTTAACAATGTCCTGCTGGAGCAGGGAATTGGATTAGATGATCTCCAGGTCCCTTCCAGCTCTGGATTGCTGTGCTCTTTTCAAGGTATCCTCTGAAGCTGCATCTAGTGCGAGGTTTGTGGTCCTTCCTTCTTCTACTTTTTCCCTCCCTCCCTCCCTCCCTCCCTCCCTCCCTCCCCCCTCCCTCTTTCTTTCTTTCTTTCTTTCTTTCTTTCTTTCTTTCTTTCTTTCTTTCTTTCTTTCGCAGCACCCTCCCCACCCCCCATTTTTGGCCTAGCAGGCCTCAGGGAAGCCTCCTGGGAGCAAAAACGGACTCCCCCCAATAGGTAGTAAAAAAAAATGCTTTAAAAAGAAAAAAAGTTCCAAGGATCGTGGAGCATCAGCTGATTGTCACAGCTGATTGTCGGAACCCTTTTTTTAAAAAAAATGTAGCATTTTTTACTACCTATTGCCTGAACGGGTACTAGAAAAAGGCTTTTAAAAAGTTTTTTAAAAGTTCAATCAGCTGTGCCGCACGATCATTGGAACTTTTTAAAAAAAACCTTTTAAAACCTTTTTTTTACTACTGGTTCCGGTGAACCAGGAACATTTTCACTACCGGTTCGGGAGAACCGCCCTGAACTAGTAGCATTTCACCCCAGAGGACAAACTCAGGGGTGTCAAACTCGATTTCATTGAGGGCCACATCAGGGTTGTGTTTGACCTCGGGGGCTGGGAGGGCATGGCCAGCTCAACATCACTTGTGTCGTGGGAGCCTGTGGTGGCCTGAGCAGTCTGTCACCAAAAACGGGTTGCCGAACTCTGTTTCTGGCTGCGACGGCCTCCTGCAACCCTCTGCTAGTGAAAACAGAGCTCACTGTGGGAAAATTCAACAATTCAATTTAAGTATTTAAAATAATTTAAAAAAATATTTTAATTTCTATCATTCACATTTCATTTTGTCCCTTCTCTTGCATACTTTTAAAATTATTCTATTCCACTATTTCCTTGCTATTAGTGTAACTCTTGTCCTGCGGCAAGTTATCCTGCAGCAAGCTGGCTGCAGCGAGTTGGCTACGCTGAGTTGTCCTAGACCTTATCCTCTTTTATTGTTATACAGCATTTCATTAATGAACATATAAAATTTATTCTTAAATGTTTTCTTTCTTATTTTCATTGAGTTGAAACCAATGACCCTCCTTTCCATGGAAATATTATTTTACATAGTGGTTGAATAATGTGACCACTCTATCTGATTCATTATCCCCGTTAACCAAAACCACCTATACCCTGATTTGCCTATAAAAGGGCTTCTCATTTGAAAGCAAAAGTACCTGTTAGAATTTTAAGGTGTGTGTGTAAAGGAAGGGGAGAGGGGGGGGGAGGGAGGGAGAGAGAGAGAGAGAGAAAGAGGGAGAGGGAGAGGGAGAGAGAATGCAATTGGAGAAATCTGGGAAATGCCATCAATCCTGCAATTCATATTTGATCTATTTTGGGGTTCTCTACAATTGTGAGCATTACAGCCCAAAACATTTGGAAGATAGTTTTGAGCAGCATTGTATCAGATTGATCCATGGGAAGAAAGCCACAGCAAAGATGAACAAATTCTTCATTTTCCTTAGACAAGGGAGAAATGCCTCGTTCACTTGATCTTAGTCAAAAGGCCAAATACAGCTTATAAAATAAAGACAATTAACATCTTGATGCATTATTAAATTGCAGCATGATCTCAGTACTCCAAAAGCAAAACAGCCCCTTGTCTGATTAGTTACAACATGCACACAGTATCTAATGAGCTTGTTGAGATCTTGATTGTGCAAAGGACAATCTTGTGAAGAAGAGATTTTTTTTAAAAAAAGTTGAATAATAGCCACAGTTTTAGTTCAATTAGCTTAGCAATCAATTAGTGAAGGCCATCAGTGATGCTACAAAACCTTGCTGCTGAGCATTAATTATTCATTATTGTGTAAGCTTTCTATATATCATATGGAGGATTCAAATGCCAGAGATCAATAAATATAATGCATGCCGGTATAGTCGACTGAAAAGGTATTTTATGTACTGTTGGAATTAATGAGTCCATAGAAGCGATGATTTATTTTCTTCTAAAAGTGGTTAAGGCAAAGGTTAAACTACTGACAATTGCAGCTTCTGGACTTACACCCCAGGCTAGACCAATGATATATGCAGGATTTTCCATGTATATCCTCATGCAAAGCATGTATAGAGAGTAGCCTTCTAAAAATTCAATCAATATGAGATCTGTCTAATCAATAACATCCTCAATTTGGTTGGGCTGCTCATCCCCCCTCCCCAAACTGAAAAAATGTTAACCGACAATCATTAGGCCATCCTTTAATAAATTTATAAAGGGTTGTTTTGTGCATTAATGTGCATGTGCTTTTTTCTTTTTAGTTTTTACTGATCCTGAAAACTTGTACTTGACTATTGTTGTCTTCCTGGCCAAATTATCACCAAGTCTGATTTCCAGCACATTTGAATTGCATCAACACGCACACACAGTATCTTCAAAAACTAAAGGAAAAAGTATATTTTTTATGCCATTTTTAATGAAGGAAAGTTTCCCTTATGAGCAGTGCTTATTGCAGAGTTAGCTACTGTACAATTCTGTAAATGGATCATTGTCTTTTTTTTATTACACAGATGTCTTGCCCAAAAGTATTGTGTTTTTGGTAAATGTTTTTTGGGGTGGCTTGAAACATTAAAGAACATATATAGGATCCAACTTCATTTATATGTGCCAGTGATTGCAATTTGGCATCAGTCTCAAAGCCTAATCAAACCTATTATTCTCCCTTCTCCTCCAGCCTTGTAAACACTGAGCTTTAAAATGATGGGCTGTTACTGCTTTTGACCCTTTTAAACTATGTTGAAATACTGCAATATAGCCTTAGAATCCCATTACGAAGTTTTAATTTTAGTTTCATGTGATTAAGATGAGCACTTACAAGTTGCAGAAGGGCCTCGCCTGATTTCTGCCTATTCTCCATGCAACAATGCAAGCATAATCATGGGAATGTTTAAAATTGACCCCTGATATTTGCTCAGGTTTTGTTTCTGTGCACATGGGCATCTGTTTATTCAGACGGGATGAAACAACATTAATAATCATAATGGCGTCTTTAGAAGACTTTTCTTCTCAGTGGACAGCTATCTGATTTTTCACAAAACCCCTGGAGCCATTTTTGAAGCACTGGATAGATCAAAGCGATAGCTTGGAAATGGAATGGTAGAAATGGCTCCAGTTAGCCATCAATGGTACATAGGGTCCCAAATCTTGTCTCAGAATGCTAGGTTGGGGTGGTGGCTGGGGAATTCTGGGAGTTGAAGTCCACAAGTCTTAAAGTTGCCAAGGTTGGATAGCCCTGTGTTAGATACTGATCCCATTTTGCAGGTAGAAATAGTATTGACTTTGTTTCTATTTCTTTCTTTTCTTTTTAGCTTTGCAATTAGTAATAAACCTTATGGGAATGGAAAAGAAGATTTGCCCAGAAGAAGTCATGATGGGAAGGAAGTGAGGTATTACTTACATCTCTCTCTCTCTCCCCCCTCTCTCTCCCTCTCTCCACCTCTCCCACCCTCTCTCTTTGCTTTTATTCTATTTATCTTTCTCCTTTCATTTGAAAAATCACACTTTAGGGCCATGTCAGTGAAAAGCAATTTAGTGATAGGTTGCAAAGAAAAAGTTTTGGTTTGAAGATTGCGTAAGCAGCCCCTTCATTGGGGAATCAAACTTTTCCTTTGCAAATGCTTCTTTAACATATTTGAACCGAAGAGGAAATGACAGTTTTGCATTGTCCCAGAATTGTTCATTCTGCTTACAAAATCTGATCTGTTCATAAATTTTCACCTAGAGGTACGGAACTATTAGGAAGATCTAATAGTTTCTGAATGTTCTCTGACATTGTCTCTGGGCTTCACATAGCCTCAGATTTCCTGCAGCTCCCCAGAGAGAGCATGGATTTTTCTACCATATTAACCCTTATGATACTTTTGGAAATCCTAGCGTTAGTGTGTCTCTCCATTTCCTTTAATCAAAGAAAGCAAGGCAACAGAAATGATGATGGGTTCTGTTCAAATGGAATGGTTGAATGAAAATCAGGAGATGGTGTTTGTTTATTCATTGGTGAAATTGTTATCACCTAACAATGCTTAAAAGACAAGTACTGTTTTTTTAAAAAATTGCTAAAGTCAAGAGAAGACTAGCTGAAGACAGAAAGAGACTACTCTCTAGTTGGAAAAGGGCAAGAAAAGGTGATTATGAAGTGAAATTTAGATTGGGAAGGCAGTAATATGAGAACATTGTTGGCATCTTTCCATTTTTTTCCCCCTGCTGAAATGCAGCAGAAGGTTCTTTGCACTACTGTTCAGAAGAGTGTGCAAAATCATTCAACTCAGTTATCTTTAGTACTACCATTTGAAGACAGGAAGAAATCTTATGATTTTCACTGACCATTGCTTTATCTCAGGATAATTTATTAAGGATATCCCTTAAATGAAGAAAAATTCATTAAATTAATGCCCATCTATGTTTCAAAGGTGCCCATTTTGCCGGTTTGTCCTGACGTCATTTATTTAAATCCAGGATGGATTATTTCTTTTATATCTCTCGACAACATTTCCTACCTCCTATCAAATCATAAGATCATTATTACCCATAACGAAGCCTATTTTTGCCTCACTACCATGAGGATAAGGTGGCAAATACAGGTAGTCCCCAAATTATGATCATCGAGCCTAAAATGGTCATAAAGCAGGTCACCAAGTAACCAGACCTAATTTCATGACCTTTTTTGTGGCAGTCATTAAGTGAATATGGTTGTTATCAAGAAAAGGTTGCTATTATTTGCTATGGTGGGTTTTTTTTTTTGCCAGAAACCAGAAGTAAGCACTGGTTTCTATCAAAAACATTATAAATAGTAGTTATGTGACTCTGAGATGAGGAACAGATCTCATTCCTTTAAAACTGGTTCATAAGTAGCTTTTTCAGAGTCTGTCATAACTTTGAATGCTTATTAAGTGACCGGTCATAAATCGAGGACTACCTGTGTTGTCTAATACAACTGTATTTCTTTGATAATTTCCAACTTTTAACCTCTTTCCTTTCTTTTTCTTTTCATTCTTTCTTTAATTGTTATTTTTATGAACTATGTAGAATTGTAGTTATGTATGTATATATGCTGATCAAAGACTGTAATATAGTTTACCTACCTACTTACCATCTCTAAACCTTGATTGGACCAGAATATTAGTATGAGTCTTGAAACAGTGCAATTATATTTTATTGGGTGGCCTAGAGCAGTGTGTCCCAACCTCAGCATCTGTAGATGTACATGCCCCATTTTCCACAATCCCCTAGTCAGAATGGGAGTTGAAATCTTACCCATCTTAAAGTTGCTGAGGTTGGAAAACACCACTCTAGACCAGGGATAGGCAACCTTAAACACTCAAAGAGCCACAAAGGTCCTAACCAGAAGCCCCCGTTCAATTCTGGAGCCAAGCAGAAGTTCAGTTCCCCCATCATAGTCTCCTCCTAGCACGGTGTTCTTTTTCCTCTGCTGACTGGAAGTCCGGTTCTCCCACCATAGAGTCTCCTCCTAGCACGGCGTCCTTTTTCCTCTACCTGTTCTAACTGAAAGCCCTATCAATTATGGAGCTGAACAAAAACAGGGAGCCGTAGCAGAGGGATGAAAGAGCCAGAGCCACGGCTTGCTGACCCCTGCTGTAGACAAAACTCTCTGACTTCTAGTCTAAACTATTTCCTAGAGACTATGGAATACAGTGTGATGTGAATGTTAGCTTGAGCTTGTGTTAAGAGTGAGAAACGGATGTAGTAAGCAACATACAGAAGGAAAGCTTGCCTATTGTCATTCAACAAAGTAGAGAAGCTATGGCTATATTGTTCAGAGTTTCAGGCAACAGACACCTGTCCTTTGACCGAAACAATACATGTGCAATTCAAGTTCTGCAGTGCAACATATGGAAAAGTTCTGAAGGTCTCTATTATGAGGACATGCTTTTTCCAACGTGATATATACATACTCAGAGGTGAGGTGCAAAGGCATTTTATGTAACCACACAGACTTCAGTTTGTGCTCAATTACCGTAAACGTCCCTCTCTATTACCAACCTTTTACCCTTCAAAGTGTAAAGGAAGTAGAAGCTTTTGTTTCTTTGAGGCTAATATTGTGGTTATACGGCAGCCCTATAAGCAGAAGCCTTTTAGTGTTTCATCACTCCCAACTGGCTGTTTTTCATTGCCTGTGGTTTATTGTCTAAGGTCTTCAGGAAGATTAATCATCTGATGGCTCATGATTACAGTACAGGATCTGAAAAGCTCTAACCAAATTCTTTCATCGTCACATATGAGCACTGGAAAAGAAAAAGAATCTGAAATGCTCTTCGCCAACCATAAAGTTTGAAAAATGTTTAACCATTTCTGATACCATGTCATCTGTTGACTATAGCTTTAAACTGTCAAGCTCTTTTTTGGTTTGTAAAGGTACACGAAAACAGCTAATCCAACTAACAAGGGATATGGAAATTATATTCTCTGTAAAACATTCACAAGTCCTTATTAATTAGAAAGGCAACACAAGTAGTCCTTGACTTACAACCACAACTGACGTCAAAATTTCTATTGTTAAGCACGGAAGCACATCCTGTTTTATGACCTTTTTTGGCATTGTTATTTAGTGAATCACTATAGTTGTTAAATGAATTTGGCTTCCCGCATTGACTTTGCTTGTCAGAAACTCCCTAAGAAGGTTGCAAATGACAAACCCAGAACCCTGGGATATTGGCCATTAAACGAATGGTTGTAAATCAAGAACTACCTGTAGTCATCCATACTAAGGATAAGATCTTCTGGTTTCTGTTCTGAAATGTATTGTAAGGATGTATTGCTGCTTTTGGCTTTATTCTACAGATTCTCTTACAATATTTTTTTTATTGGTTGTTTGATGTTTGAAGAAGCTCTTTCTTCTTTCCTCTTTGGCTTGCAAGCTTGATCCTCCTGCTCTATCTTGAATATGCTGGCTTGTGCAAAGCTACATTGGTAGAAGGAATTGTGAATTTGTTCCTAATAACATGACTTTTTCAGTGCTTTGCAAAGCCCTAAAAAGTATTAGACAAAAACATTGCAAAAAAAAGTAATTGTAATTACAATTTTTGGAGACAACAAACACACACACACACACACACACACACACACACCCCAGGAAAATAAATGAATATACATTTTTCCATAGAATATATAACTCCATTATTATGTACTTTGTTTCTGTTTTTCATTCTAAAAATAATTAAGAAGTTGTCTTTCCAGTGTATGGCTGCCCTATATTATCATAAAATGTATTTTTTAAAAATTCTGCACAGCATAGGAGAAAATTACTGTCGGTTTATACATGGAAATCTCTTAATCTCTTAATAGGATATGTAGGTGTCAGAAATGACCATTTTATTGCACTTCATTAATTTTGAAGGAAGGAATGATTAATGCAAGTGACTTTTGGAAAATTGGTTCTTATCAGATTATTTACACTGTATAGTGTTGCTCCTTGTTATTCTTGAACTGCAGCCCACCCTTACCAGATTTCCATGGAATTTACTTAAAATCCTCACTGCCTACTTCTAAATTAGGGCTATGAAGACTTTAATCTTACAATGTTTATCTGTTTTCTACCAAAATCATCCCAGCTACCCATCGGAGCTCAGGTGTGAAATAGCAATGTGAGAAGACTTACATTCAGAATTAAGCTACAAAATTGCACAAGTATGTATTCAGCTATGATCCAGACCAAAAACAAATCCAAGCATTATATACATACATACATAGATACATACATGTATGTATATGTGTGTATAGTATATATACGTATAATCTCTTAAGCATTTTATAGAAAAACATTTTATAGTCACAGTACCTATTAAATTAACATTTTCTAGGATGCCCTCAAATTTTAAATCAAATCTGTAAGGTTCTTGCTATGTGTTTTGTAATATTTAGCTATAATATTTAAATGTCTTTAATAAACTTGTTGTTTATTCTGAATTTACTCTCTTTTTTAATTGGCAATTTTGGTAATTGCTTCTCCAATTATAATTTCCTGCATATTTTGCCCCAAATTTGTATTTCCCTAATTTTGTCACTTTATTCTTAGGCTTTCACAGAAATAACAGAACAAAAATATATTTTTTTTGAAAAGGATTGAATGGAAAACATTTTCTGTTTCATTTCTTATAGAAGAATAAGAAGAAATGAAATGGATTCAGAAACCGATTCTCCCATTTTTATCAATAAATATCTGCAGAGTTCCTTGCTAATGCCTACAAGAAATGTTTACAATAAATCGAGACAGTTACTGTACACTCTAATATCCTTGACAATGTAGATTTGAAGGACAACACATGAATTTTTTATCAGCAACTGGAAGTAAATTAATGATAAAATACTAATAAATAAATTAATAATAGCATATCAGCAATAACATTTCATGCTTTCTCATACATTGTTTCTGATTTTAGCTTTTCATCTATAAATAGGGCATATGAAGAATATTAAGTTTATTATATTTAATGCATTGTTGCATATTATTCTGATCGATTTGATCCTTTTTTGATTTTGTGAAACTGTTCTAAGTTTGTCAATATTAGTAAGAAGTCACTGAATTTTTTGTTGTTCTTCTTTGTTTACATATCTTCATACAAGTGGATAAGTCTCCGTGATGTGAACTTTGCTTCTTACATTTGGACATATAATGGCAAGTTTAGCATCTTAATATGGACATCATGGCAAGGATTGGAGAATAATGGCAGTCATTCCTTATATTCCCTGTTTTTTAAATGTAAATTTAAGATATTGTAAGCAGTTTCATTTACATCCTGTTTTTAATCTGATCTATCTTGAACACGTAGAAAACATATTGAACATAAATGGCAGTTTTCTGCGCATCTACCTGGACATGAGAAAGGCTGACATCCTTTTATTCTGATAATGTAAAAAAAAGAAAACCAATATATATGCAAAGTTTTTTCTTGGGGCAAATTTCTTGTATAGGCATTTCTCTTTGCCAGAATCAATCTCTATAAAATCTGTATCTTTTTCATAAGTATGCAGAGATAAATCTACAGGTAATCCTCAATTTACGACCATAACTGAGCCCAAAATTTATGTTGTTAAGTGATAAATTTATTAAGTGAGTTTTGCCCCATTTTATGACTTTCCTTGGCACATTTTTAAGTGAATCACTGCAGTTGTTAAATTAGTAACACGGTTGTTAAGTGAAACTGGTTTCCCCCTTTGACTTTGCTTATCAGAAGGTTACAAAAGGGGATCTCACCTGTCTCCAGGACACTGCAACCGTCATACAGTAAATGTGAGTCACTTGTCAAGCATCCAAATTTTGATCCCATAACCATAGAGATGCTACAATGGTCGTATGTGTGAAAAATGGTCATTAGTCACTTTTGCAGTGCTGTTGTAACGTCAAACAGTCACTAAATGAACTGTTGTAAGTCAAGGACTACCTGTATTTGACTAAATTTCCCTAACAAAGTTTAAAAAGCTGAAATATGAATTCCAATTGCAATGTGAAGTTTCCCACTTGTCCTAACAAACACGTGTCATATGTAATTTTTGACCATGAACTGCCTTGCAAAATTCTGAGACAAACATAATCTGAAGAATAGCTGCTCTGATCCGATATTAGCCTGAGATATATGCCATTAGGTTAATTGCTTAAACATATGGATTAGATGAAATTCTCTATTATGCGTAGTTAACTTCCTGTATCTGGTTTCAGGCTGCACACGTGTTTTGCTTCCTATGGCAATGTATAAAAATAGAGATAGTGAGTACTGATCATTGTGAAAGCTTCTTGAAAGTAGCAAGAGCTTGAAGTTTTATTTAGTATTTTCAACAGTTCAGAAGAAAAATATAAAATAATTTGGCTGGGAAGTGCAAAAAGGCTTATGGAACGGACATGATGGCCATGTCCATCTATGGTGGACATGCCCATCTGCAAAAAAGTACTGGGCCAAAAATCAGAAAATGGTTGGAAGAGATAATTGACCAACCCGTAGATTGGAAACTGGAGACATTTTTGTTGGGAATATTTACTAGGAAATATATTAAAGAAATATAATATCTAATTTTACATATAATAATGTGTCACGAGTATTTTCAGGGTTGCTGCGGCTACATGATTAGCCACAAAAGAGGTATGGCCTCAATCAACCCATCTGCTGTAAGCAATTACCTGCAAGCCTTCCCCGCCCTAGATAATTGCAGGTTTGCTCACAATATAAGCAAGGACCTTTTGGCTTGCTACTTGGGCCTTGACAACTGGTCAGGCCTGATCCAGCTAGTGTTTACTGCTGGAAGAAGACTGCAGAGCCCAGCACGATGCTGTAGAAGGGAGGAGACGCAGATAAGGACTCCAGACGCCGGCTGCTGAGATACTCCCACAGATGCTTGTGTTTTTGCTGTTTTAAGCACACAAGCCAACGGTTAGATTGTGCTGGAAATTCTTCTCCACACAGACCCTCAAGCCACGTTGGTGCTTGAACTGCTTTTATTCTCAGGTGACTTTTTTATCGTGAAGTCTTCGCTGCTGCCCTTCGTTTGCCTTGATGACGTGTCAACGCCAAAGACGTCTACCTTTGTATTAACCTTTGTTTCTTGTGAACTGTTTTTGGTATTGTGGAGAGGAATCTAGGGAGATAGCCTGGCTTCACATACCCAGATAAGACTTTGCTTTTAATGTGGTTTTTAAAGGCACAGTGTCTTTTTAAGTATTTTAAATTAAATTATATATTTATTCAAGGCTCCTTTGTCGGCTTTATTTCAATCCCAGTACGTTTGCCCGTGAGCTGGTTCGCAGTCCGGGGTAGCCCTCAACCCCACACCCACATAACGGCTGCAAGAATATCATATGTACAGAACTGGAAAAATGATGAGATACCAACTGAGGAAGAACTGATAAGGAACATTCTGGATTGTGCTGAAATGGACAAACTAATGAAGGAGATAAAAGAAAAGGAAGATACAGAATATTATGCAGTATGGAACAAATAGTATAATTGGCTGGAGATTAGAAATAGCATATAAGAATGAAAGAGGAAAGGTCACAAATGGATAATGTCTGTAAAATAATTTATAGTTATAATATTATATGAGAAGGAATATATATAGAAATAAGGGATAATGGGACAATAAGGATAAATATATCTAAAGAAGAGTAAAAGGAAAATATAAATAATAGAAGACTACCGCTACGAAATTGTTGTAAAAAGGAAATATAAATTTTGTGTTTGTGTTAAAAATAATAATAATAATTTGGCTGGAGGTGAGATTAGGAATTTTGTTTGCATTGCACATTGCAATGTATGAACTCTAGTATAAGCCCACTCATATCCATCTCTCCTCAGCTGAAACTTTGCAGATATAAATAAAGCTCTGAAAAGAAGCTATGAAGATTCTCAGTCATCCAGGTCATACTTGTATCAAAAGTGGTTTTTATTTTTGAAAAGGCAACTGGGCTGATTTTTTTAAGGAAGAAGATGAAAAAGACATTTGCTTCTTATCCTGGAATCTTTATCAGCTTTATCATGCCATCCAATGCAACTAATGAAGCTTCCAGGATAGGAATCGAAACATCTTTTTCTTCATCTTCCTTAAGAAAAATAGGCCCAGTTGCCTTTTCAAAAATAAAAACTGCTTTTGATACTCTGAAAGGAAGGTACAGTATGCTATAACAGTAATAGTGCTCTTTAAAATAAGCTTTAAAAATAAAATAAAATAATAATAAAGCACATAAATAAAATAAGCACATTAGGGAAATGTGCATTTCAAAAACTTTACATTACATGGTAAAAATTATGGGTCAATGAAAACAAAATAACCTGATTTTCCCCCAGTTCATTGATAGTAACATCTATATAAGGTAAGGAAAATTCCTTTACTATGGATTTCTTCCAGTCCATTAAAATAAAGTTCAATAAAATCCATTTAACCAAATTGAGAATGTCTTTTTTTGAGGGGGGAACCAAGTAATCAGCAGATGAAAAAAATTATTCTGTGAAATTATTCCTATCTCAGAACATGTGTGACAGAAGCCAAAAATAATATATTCCATTGTTTTCCTTAGCTTCTAAACGGCCTGAGATGTTCTCCAGGACTAGCAGTGCCTAGCCTTGAAGGTATTTTTTCTTCTTTTCTTATCCAAACACAGGATAGTCAATAAAGACTATTGGTGGGCTTCTTTCAACAATCAAGGTCTATAAATATCAGAGCAAAGATTGTCATCAAACCAGGGGTGAAATCCAGCAGGTTCTGACAGGTTCTGGAGAACCGGTAGCGGAAATTTTGAGTAGTTCAGAGAACTGGTAGTGGAAATTTTGACTAGTTCAGAAAACCAGCAAATACCATCTCTGGTTGGCCCCAGAGTGGGATGGGAATGGAGATTTTGCAATATCCTTCCCCTACCACGCCCACCAAACCACACCCACAGAACCGGAGTAAAACATTTGGATTTCACCACTGCATCAAACTTATTAAGAATTAACTATTTGCTTTCATTCAATTTTAATTACTGCCATAGTTGAACTTGCATTTGTGAAATAGTTTTATGGTTGTAAAAACAAAACAAAGCTAAATCAAAGATGAGCTTAGAGCTGGAGCCAAAGAACCTTGCCAGGCAGGAAGAGAGTGGTCTCCCTGGTAATATTTAGACTTACTTTCAGATCCAAGTGCTTTGAATTAAAGCTTTCCCAGCAGTTGAATTGCACTGTTAGCTCTTTAATGAATGGGGAATTACAGTTAAATCTAACCAATATAATAACTAGGAGAAGAGAATAACTAGATAATGGCTTCCTATTTTATAACCTATTAAGCTGTCTTAATTTTATATTCATCTTTTTAACATGTCTTATTTATATATAAAAAATTCTATTCACATGATAATACTGTGCATTTCAATGTAAAAAAAATGACCCCAAAGAAAAGAAAAGGAAAAGAAAAGATCAGCAATATGCAAAACTCTAAATGGTTATTATTGTTTTCTGCAAAAGGATTACATATTGGACTTAGTTATTAGACTGTTTAGTCTAATTATCTGCTGTCTGAAAGGTTAATTATCTAAATTCAGGTGTTATGTATTTGTTATAAGCAAGCATTCCTGGAAAGACTGATATTCTTACCATATTGATTCAAATTAATATGCAAATCTATTGCGATTCTCCTATTAGTGTAAAATTATAATTCTACAATGCCTAGAAAGGCATCTCAAATGATATCAAGAGTTTTCATATTTATATCATTCCCTCTTGGAGGGAATTATGCTAGAATCCTGTATCCCATGTCCTATAAATCCCTCTGATCATTCCCTCCCACCCCCCCCACCCCCCGTGGTGAACATCATATTGGAAAGAGAGAAAGGTATGGCGAAAACTGGCCAAAGGGGTATTCTGAGAGAGGAGTAGCTTGTAATTCATTTCCAAATCTAATAATTTGGAAATGAATCTAATATTTACCAGAGCTGGTATCCATTTATTCCTTTCGATTGGAAAGGATAATATTGGCATTTCTGGGCACAAAACACTGATGTGTTGGTTGGGAAATTCTGAGATATACATCTTAAAATTGCTGGGATTACACTACTTTAGTCTAGTAATCCTGTGAAATGGAAGGAAAGCAAAATGCCAAACTTCTGGCATACATGATTACTCATTGAGGCCAGCTATTAATGCCTACCTTTCTTCCTTTTATAATCTACTCTATAATCAAACCTTCCAGAACAGCATACTTAATAAAAAGAAAATATAAACCTAATCATTAATTAACAGTAAAGTTTTAAAAACCAAGAATAAAAGCAAGGAAATCAGGAAGATTAAACAGGCAAGCAGAAAAAATAATTTTAGGACCTTATTTATTTGGGCTAGCAAATATTTTTTTAAAAAGCCATTTTTTTTAAAAAAAAGAGAGAGAAATCTTACATTTTAAATCTTAAAATGTCCCACAAAATGAAATCATTTTACCATTTACTGAAAAAAATACATCAAAATGGCCTATTCTAGAGAGAATATTCCACAATTTGAGAGCCAGCACACAAACAAAATGCAGCTATATATGGTTATTAAAAACCACTGCTAAATCTCATAGATATTTTTATGTAGGTGGCACAAACCAGAGTAAAGCATAAAATATTATTCTGAAGGCATAAACAGGAACTTGTTTGATAGAGTTTTTTTGTAATTACTGAGGCTTATAATCAGGAGTGAAATCCAACAGGTTCTGACAGGTTCTAGAGAACCGGTAGCGGAAATTTTGAGTAGTTCAGAGAACCGGCATATATCACCTCTGGCTGGCCCAAGAGTGGGGTGGGAATGGAGATTTTGCAATATCTTCCCCCAGGAGTGGGGAGGGAATGGGGATTTTGTAGTATTCTTCCCCTGCCATGCCCACCAACCACGCCCACAGAACCGGTAGTAAAAAAAATTGGATTTCACTACTGCTTATAATGTCATGAAAGATTTTTTGCTTTCCACTTAAAACTTGAACTTTAAAAAAAAAGCTAATGATTAAGTATTTGATGTATTTTGGATAGTTAATATATATATATATCCCTCTCAAGTGAATTATCCTGTGCTAGGTGTGAGTAAATCTGTCAGCCAGGGTTATATTCTAATTCAGAGGTCTTCAAACTTGGCAGCTTTAAGACTTGTGGATTTCAACTCCCAGCACAGCTGGCTGGAGAATTCTGGGAGTTGAAGTCCACAAGTCTTAAAGCTGCCAAGTTTGAAGACCTCTGTATCTAATTTCTATTAAAGCAACAAGAGCAATACAGCTTTTGCAAATAATGTTCTTTAAGATGTTGCATTTTTGTCCATTGTTTCACAAATAATGGCATAGGAATATATGTTATCTTTGTTTTTTCCAATCTATAAACAGTATTTAAAATTTGTGGATGATAGATGAAACAAAAAAGGTTCTGTGAGCATCACTTTCTTCTTTTTTGCGGGATATTTTCTTCTTCTTCTCCGTTTACAACTTCCAGCTGCTTTAAAACGAAGTGTCCAACTATCCCGACAATCACACCATCCCCTCAGAACACCGCAGTTACACAGCCTCAATAACCAACTCAAACTGTCTCCTTTCTTTCTGAATAATTGATGTTTTATTATTGTAGTTAATAGCAGTTACCATCAGGAGGAGTAGAAAAACATTTCTGCTAGTAGCCCTAGCATTGTTGTTCGTGTTCTGCTGTTGCTAGGCAACCAAATGTCACTACTGATGTCTCACAAGGATCTGATTTCAGAGTAGGACAGAGAAGAGCAGATATTGAAGCAGCCACAAATGCAATTCATAGAAAGGTCAACATGTCTGCTTTCGGACACCATCAGTACAAAAATTCTCCTTGACTACAGTCTATGTTAAGGTTATTTCTTTTTATACCCAAGATAACCTGCCATAGTCATAGTTTAAATCATAGTTAAGGGGAAGCAGCTCTCCTTTCTTAAATATTGCTTCTATATTCCAGAAATATCCTACTGGAGATCTAGCTCTGGCAAGTGAAAAACTGCACTGCCAGATATAGTGTGGTCTTCTGAAGTAGATTGAGAGGTCCACCTTACCTGGAGCTGAAGTGAAGTGACTCTGATGCCTACAAGATAAGTGGGAGTGGGGTTGGGATGGGATGGGGGAGCAGAAGAAGTAGACTCATTGGAAAAAGGAATGGGAAGAAGTAAGAGAGACACAGCAACAAAGGATATTTATTTATTTGGTTTATTCGATTTCCAGAAGTGACACTTGCTTTCACTGGAGGTCTCCCTTCTGCTTGGTATAGACTTCTTCTCCCAGAATTCCCCAATCAGTGGCTGGTTGGGGAGTTCTAGGAGCTGAAGTTCACATCTCTTAAAAGTTTCCAAGTTGAAGAAACATTGTTTTAGTCAGTCTCTATACATTGACCTCTACATTTCAACTCTTTATGTGGTATAATTTTTCACATTAATCTCAAGTATAGTTCTCAAAGGATTCAAGACTATATTTATTAAAATGTTTATCTTACCCAGTCAAGCCTTGCGCATGGTCACTCATGCCCTTGTCACCTCCTGGTTGGACTACTGTAATGCTCTCTACATGGGGCTCCCCTTGAAGAGCACTCGGAGGCTCCAACTGGTCCAGAATGCGGCCGCGCGGGTGGTTATGGGCGCAACCCGATGTGCCCACGTGACACCCCTCCTGCGCAAGCTGCACTGGCTCCCAGTGGTCTTCCGGGTGCGATTCAAGGTGTTGGTCACCACCTTTAAAGCGCTCCATGGCATAGGACCCAGGTACCTTCGAGACCGACTTCTGCCACCAATAGCCTCCCACCGGCCAGTTCGCTCACACAGAGAGGGTCTCCTCAGGGTGCCATTGGCCAAGCTATGCCGGCTGGCGACACCCAGGGGGAGGGCCTTCTCTGTGGGAGCCCCGGCCCTATGGAATGAACTGCCCCCGGAAATGCATAAGATCTCCGACCTCCGGGTATTTCGCTGTGCCCTTAAGACCCTGTTGTTCCGCCAGGCCAGGTTATCAATGTAATAATTTTAAATCGGGTGTTTTAAATTTTGGGGGTCTTAAATTGAGCTGAATTATTTAATAATTTTAATAATTTTAATTGATGTTTGTCTTGTGCTTTTAATAGGCTGTACACCGCCCTGAGTCCTTCGGGAGAAGGGCGGTATAGAAATAAAATTATTATTATTATTGTTGTTGTTGTTGTTGTTATTATAATTATAATTTATTTCTATTTTTCCCAAGAACTTCTTGTATGATCTGTCCTCTGTTAAAACGACGAGATACCACAATTGTTTCTTCCCTTTCTAGAGAAAAAAGGACAGTGTTTTGTTTTGCCTTTTCTTCATGTTATAATAAATTTCCATCAATGGAACAATGCATGCAAATAAGCTTCAGCATGTACAAGGAGGCACGTGCAAGGATGAGTTTGAAGAAGGATGATTATCTGAGCTGCTTTGTATTCCATAGTAGCCCAGTTTAAGTTCAACTGTTTGATGTGACCTTGACTGAACCTCAAACAAACCAGACTGTCAATACAATCATTAGCGACAAATTTTAGCAAAGGATGTGATTCCATTACAGGTAATCTTCCACTTATGACAACAAATGGGAACAGAATTTTCATTGCTAAGCAAAGTGGTTGTTAAGTGAGTGATGCCTGATTTTATAACCTTTTAGCCAAGATTTTTAAGTCAATCATTGCAGTTATTAATGAATCATACAGTTGTTAAGTGAATCCAGCTTCCCCCACTGACTTTGCTTGTCGGAAGTCAGCTGGGAAGATCATAAAAAACATGTCATAAATACATGCTGGTTGCTAAGCACCCAAATGTAGATCATGTGACCGTTGGGATGCTGTGCTGGTTGTAGGTTTGAGGACATATTGTAAGTCATTCTTTTCAGTGCTATTGAAACTTCAGTCACTAAATGACTGGCTGTAAATCAAGGATTATCTTTACTTCTCTTTCTCTCTCTCTCTCTCATTATATCTATCTATCTGTCTATCTGTCTATCTATCTATCTATCTATCTATCTATCTATCTATCTATCT
>WNWU01000002.1:15950182-15966569 GCA_012654045.1 Ptyas mucosa | reverse complement strand
ATCTATCTATCTATCTATCTATCTATCTATCTATCTATCTATCTTCTATCCGTCATCTATATATCTCTATCATCTATTTATTAAATTTATATGCCTATCTCACTGACAAGTAACTAATAATGCTACTTCTCTATTCCACTACATATATACTTTATATGTACAGCATATGCTGTACAATGCTACAAATGCATTATAGATATGATAAGCATTGTAAATAATACATTGTACAATTCCTATAAAAATTAGATTTATAAAACAACAACGTTGCTTTCAGAGGACACAATAACTTCAGTCACATGCCAGTCAAGGGTGACAAAGAGATTGCAGCGACTACACATTGGCAGGGCAGCTACTTGGGTAGAGCCTACACCTTTCATATTGTAAGGCATCACAGTTGTATTTGGGAGGAGAATTAGAAGGTGCTAGCCAAACCCCATTTTTTTTGAAGATGCTGTGGTATGGCAGTTGTAGGCACTTTCAGTACTTGTTTCTAATTCAGATACAGGCCGTTCTCAACTTACAGCCACAATTGAGCCCAACCGTTCTATTGATAAGCAAGACAGATAAGTGATTTTTGCCCTATTTTACAACCTTTCTTGCCACAGTTCTTAAATGAATCACTGCAGTTGTTAAGTTAGTAACCCAGTTAAGTGAATCCAGTTTTTCCATTGAGTTTGGTGGTCAGAGGTTCGCAAAAGGTGATCACATGACCCCAGGACACTGCAACCGTCATAAATGCAACCACCATAAACTGCCAAGCATCCAAATTTTGATCATGTGACCATGAGGATGTTGCAATGGTCGTAAGTGTAAAAAATGATCATAAGTCACTTTTTTCAGTGCCATTGTGACTTCAAAGAAAAGTCAAAGAAGACATGATAGCAGTATTCCAGTATTTGAGGGGCTGCCACAAGGAGGATGGGGTCAAACTATTCTCCAAAGCACCAGAGGGCAGGACAAAAAACGATGGATGGAAACTAATCAAGGAGAGAAGCAACCTAGAATTAAGGAGACATTTCATAACAGTGAGGACAATTAACCGGTAGAATATCTTGCCTTCAGACATTGTGGGTGCTTCATCACTGGAGGTTTTTAAGAAGAGACTGGACAGTCACTTGTCTGAAATGGGATAGGATCACCTGTTTGAGCAGGGGGCTGGACTAGAAGATCTCCAAGGTCCCTTCCAGCTCTATTCTGTTTCTAATTCTGAATGATTGTAAATCAAGGACTAACTGTATTTACTTTAGATGTGTGTAGTAAAGAGATCTAAAAAAGAATTAAGATGCAGTATATGTGCTTTAGAATATTTGAAGTCACCTTGCTGTTTGCTTAGTGTACCTCTTGAAAAGAAAAAAGATTTTCCCCACCTGGGTGTCTTCCCTTCCTTAAAGCTCTGTTCATGCATACAATTTTACTTCTTATTTAGCTGTTTATCCCACCACCCTCTGCTTGGCTTCAAGAAAGTGCTACTTCCCCAGGCCTGTTTCTACAGGTGTACTCTGCTCCTCCATCCATTTCTGCCAATCAAAATCCTCTTATCAAGAAGCTGCAATGCCCAAAGCTTTAAAACATTTATGTCTGTCAGCACATGGAAACTGAAGTTGTTCCAAAGAACCATCAGAAATGCCAGCAAAAGTAAAATAGGAAATTCTTAAATAATATTAAAATAACACCCCCAGGAGTATGGAATGGAAATCAGGAGATAGAAGCCACAATATACCTGGGCAGATTTGCCTAAACTACAGTATAAGTTAGTTTTACGGTAAGTCAAGTCAGCATAAGTGAGAGTAAATTAAGAAGAGATAAAGAATTCAAAAAATGAATAATAATGACAACCACCATAACAATAACAAAATTAATTTTTCTAGCCAGTTTAAATATTTCCAAAAACCTCTGTTTGCTTCTTCCTTCTTCCTTCTATTCATAGTTTGTTCTATCACTTGTCCACCCCTCTCCTCCGGGTTAAAACCCAGGAATACCACTACTAGGTCAGTTCTTCAACCACTACACTGAGTTTTTCTTTCTGATCTGTAATTGTTCTATCAAAAGAGTTGGAGCTTCATTGGATGTATACACACCAGCAGGAATACCTTCTAGGCATCCACTAATCCATATGCTCCAACCCTCATGTCAGTTTGTGACCTTTTATTGTCCCAAATGGTGCATCAGAGAACAAAAAGTTTTGACTTGAGTTACCTTAAATCTGCTAATTTAAAGAATGCATTCAAAATCTGAAACTTATTATCCCGTGGAATTGAAATTTCAAGCATCTTCACACCAGTTGTATTTGCAAATTTGTGGCTTGTCCAGCATGACTGAAGTTAGCTGCAGTCATATGATCATGATTTCTAATGCTTCCTGCGAGCTCCCAAGGCAAAGAATACAAAAGCCAGCAAGAAATCAAATTTCCTCCCACCTGTAGTCCTTGTTTCTCTGTTTAGGTAAGAAAAATATCTCTGAAAACATGATCCAACTATTAACTCCAGTTCTCTATAAAACTTTCTCGTAGTTCATTTGCATGTCTTTTTGTTGTTATTGTTATTGTTGATGTTGTTGTTTCTGAGTATGGGAAAAACCTCTGAATGGCCCATATCAAGTAATATTCTTCTATATTTTTGCCCGAAAGAAGCAACTGAAATATAGGGGGGTGGGGGGAGAATCCACAAATATTACTAGCTATTTAAAGACATGAGTATTGCTATGTTCTGCACATTTTTGAAGCCTCTCTGATTTCCTTTTCATCCAGTTTCTGACCTGCATAACTTATTTCTTCTAATTAGACTGAGCAAGAGGAAGACATTCAGAATTAGGTGCAGCTTTCTCTCTGTTCACAAATACTTCATAAGTAGCCTCACAAGGACAGAATGCTATGTTTTAAGTGGTAACCTTAGTCTGTTTATTGCATAGCTATTGATGTGTATTGGACTTGTTCTATTTTTGAAACAGTGCCATGGTAACTAGTCTCACTTGACAAAAACCTGATGTCACAGCAAAATTAAAGGACGTAGAGACTGAACTTCAGGTAGCCGGAGAGATCAAGGCTGTTAGCACAAGAGTCACATCATTGGAAAAACAAGTTGCATTTGTCTTTCGACAATATATTCCTGACTGGGGACTGCAGAATTGTCAGTGAATCAAGGACAATTATGTTTTCTCATTCCTCCAGTGATCCCGTCATTTCTGCCTGCCTTCATAAATAGATAATACAGGAGAAGAATTTGAGAACACAGATACAAGGGTTTCTGAAACATTTTGTTAATAATGAGCTTATTACGGAAAGAAAACATGCATCTGAAGGTGATGAGAATGGTATCTCCAGTAATTGGGATTTGGTTTTTGCTCTTTAGCCCCAGTTATTCAGTTCCGTTAATCTGCATGGTAAAGATTCCTTGCCTTGCAACATAAAATCTACATCCAGAATTTACTTTTCATTCCCTTTAAAGGGAGAAATAATTCCAAGTCATTGAAAAATGTATTCAAGGCCTATTCTTCTATATCTACTTTAGCAACTTCGGGGGTGGTGGGGAAGTGCAGATGGGGGCAATGTACTTTATTGCTTAACTACCAATAGAAGAATTAGTGTCCAAAGTTGCTTTAAAAAAACAGAATTGGTTGATCTGAAAGGAAAGGCCATAACTTTGCAGGCACCGATAGCCAGAGGGTGATTTTGGCAGTGATGGTGGTTATTGTTTTATAAGTTCTAAAAGAGTCCACATTTGGAACTCAGTGTTAATTTGAATCCAATTACTGCAAATTGCTAGTTAAGGTTGCATAACCCAGTGATGGCTAACCTTTTTGACATCGTGTGCCGGGGGGGGCCGGGAGCAGGTCACGCGCCTGCATGCCCACACTCATAATTCTATGCACCTGCCCCCGCGCATGCACGTGCAAACCCCTCCCCACTCCCGCCTGCTCCTGGCACATGATAGCCCGGTAGGTCTGTTTTCTCTCTCACACCTGGCTCAAGAGCCTTTCTAGGAGTCTAGGGAGGGCAAAAACAGCCTTCCCCACCCACCTGGAGGTCCTCCGGAAGACAATAATGGTCTGTTTGCCAACTTCCATTTCTTCAGAAGGCCCGTTTTTTGCTGTCCCCAGCCTCCAGAGCCTCTCTAGGAGTCTGAGGAGGGTGAAACGGCCTTCCCCACACACCTGGAGGCCGAAAATGGCCCATTTGCCAACTTCCTAGAGAGGCTCTGGAGGCTGGGGACAGCAAAAAACTTCCCCACCACACCCCCAAGGCCCTCCGGTGGCAGGAAACAGCCTGTTTCATACTGGAGCTGAGCTCGCGTGCCCACTGATATGGCTACGCGTGCCACCTGTGGCACGCATGCCATAGGTTCGCCATCATGGCATAACCTATGCTTTTAAGGCTGCAAGTATCTCTCAAATATTGGTGGTGTCTCCCCTACAATAGTGATCACTAATTATAATGTTGTATATATGGTTTAGGGGTTAAGACATCGGACTAGAGACTAGGAGACTACAAGTTCTACTTCTGCCTTAAGCACAAAGCCAGTTAGGTGAAGCCCTTGGCGGTTTTCTTGCAGATGTTTTGTTACCCAACTAGGTAATGTCATAAGTGCAATGAGAATGTTATCTAGTTAGATAACGAAATGTCTACAAGAAAACCACCCAGCTCAGAAAGCACCAAGGACTCCACAGTCTAACTCTGAGCTACAAATATTCTCTTGTATTGACAGTTAAGTGACTATGAGCTAATCATTTTCTCACAGCTCTAGTAAGCAGGCAATTGCAGACCACTTCTGAAACTATAGAGAATTGTCCAGATAGGAGCCAGCATTGAATCAAAGGCATCTTCCAATTAAAGTCAATCAAATGTACTGTTTCTTCTGGTCCCACTCACTTTGAGTGGAATGGCCCCTGGTACGATAATTGAAGGCCAAATCAGTCTTCAGTCATGAGCCTTTCTCTATTGAGTTCTGCTTTCCTGGGAATTTAGGGAATTTGAATAAATCATACAGGCTTTGTCAGATTCAGATTGCTGTCACAATATGTTTAAGCTTGCCATTCAGGTTTCACTTCTTATATTCTCCAGAGAGCAAATTTCATGAACTTCATTTTTTCTGATGCTTCACCTAAAGCAGATTTACACATTTTTCTTTCTCTCCCTCCCTCTCTCTCTGCAGAGAGAGGGGGGAGGGGGAGGGGGAGGGGAGGGAGGGACAGAGGGAGAGAGAGGGAGGGAGAGGGGGAGGGAGGGAGGGAGGGGAGAGAGAGAGAGAGAGAGAGAGAGAGAGAGAGAGAGAGAGAGAGAGAGAGAGAGAAACACTCTTATATTTAGAACTATCATTGCTCATCATCTTCCCTTCAAAATGTGCTTACAGAATGCAAGACGTAATTCATGGTTACCAATTATAGTTTTAGCAATGCCTGTTTAGCTTCTGAGAGGGAACGTTGGCCTGTCTCCAACTTTCCACAATTTTTCCCACATTTTTCTTATTATCTGAGAGCACGGAAAAACAAAAGCCATTACCACACTCTGAGAATAAAACCTATGTTGGAAGCATCATCCCCAACTATCAAATTGTTTCTTTTTTTTTTTTTATGATGCCTAAAGTAAAGAAGGAATTACTTGGTGTTCTACTTTCCATTTTGTTGCTTACAAAATGTGCATGGAAGAATGGAGTAAGCAAAGACCAATAGCCCTATGGGACTTTCCATACTAATTGCCCACAGAATTGTTTACAGTTGCTTTGAAAAGGGTTAGGGTTAGGGTTATTGTCTCAACAATAACAATTTTGATATACAGGTAGTCCTAAACTTACAACCATTTGTCTGACAACCATTCCAAATGACTATGGCACTAAAATTGTACCAACCGTTCCAAGTGACTTAGGACTGGTCTTTGCATTACAATCACAGCAGTCACACAATCAAAATCCAGGCAATCCGTATTTATGAAGGCTGCAGCATCCTAGGGCCACATGATCAGCATTTACAATTTTTCCAAGGGGTTTCTGACAAGCAGTCAATGGATGGAGGTGGATTCACTTAACAACTGTCTGACTTGCTTAACAACTAAGGCCAAAAAGGTAATAAAATCACTTTAATTCAGTGCAGTTTACTTTAAAATCACTGCAGTTCGCTTAAGGACCGCATCACTTGATGATGGAAGTTCCAGTCCCAGTCATGATTGTTAAGTCGAGCACTACCAGTAGAGATATAAAGCTATAGAGATAATATAAATTCTTGCCCAATTGCTTCTCTCGTGGTTTCTGCCTACCCTTTTTATCCTGTTTTGCTAATTAACTGTTTCTGATGTTTGCTGTTGTTTAATAACTAAACATCAATTTTATTTTTATTTTTTTTGCTAGCTGAACTGAGTGGTGGGTGTGCTTATTCTGTCTAGATGTAGGAATTGATTGAGAGTAAGCTGGAGACAAACTAAACTGGAAATGACCCATAGTAATTTTCAATGATCTCCCACTGGATTGCATTAAGGTATTTAAATCCATCTCACTGCACAGAAATAAATTGGCTAAGTTATTAAAAATTATGTTCGGTGGTTGAGTCCAACTCTTTTTTCTCCTGCAACCATTCCATATGTGCTGTGAGAAGAAATCTTAAACATTTGCAGTGGTTCTTTCACTAAGTCAATGTTTCTCAGCCTTGGCAACTTTAAGATAGGTGCACTTCAGATCCCAGAATCCCCCAATTATCTGGCTGAGGAACTCTGGAATTTGAAGTCCACACCTCCTACAGTTATTAAGGTTGAGAAAAAACTGCACCAAGACATGCAAATTCATAAACTCTGGCAGATTTGCATGTACTGTAGTAGTGGTGAAATCGTCCGCGGGGTTACATCCTACTGATGGACGCGTGACAAAGACTCACAGCTGATTGGCCGCCAGCCAGCAACCGACTGGCAGGAAAGCGGAGCATGCGGATTGGCTGAGCCACTGACAGCTCTAGTATAAAAGAGCTGTCAGCGCTTAAACAGACGCTCACTCACGATCTTAGCTCATTGAGCGAGACCTTTGTTAGCTGTTATTGTTAGCCAATAAAGAGCTGTTAACTTTTTACCTGCCTCGCCTGTGTCTTTGCCCATGTTGTTCTCAGACTAGAACACGCAGGTGGCCACCAGTTCACTGCCCACACATGTGTGGTGTGTGCCAGACACACACATGCACAATGCGCACCAAACACAGGCTGCGCACACACACATGCACAGTGCGCATCAAATGCATGCTTCATGTGGAAAAAGGAGCCATTTGAAGGTAAGTAGAACAGTGTGGGGGGGAAACAGCTGTGCCATGCGATATAGATTTCCTGCTTTCTAATGAATATAAATCACACAGCACAACTGATCGTCGGAAATACCGGTTCGGACGAACCGGTAGCTTTTTTTTACTACTGGTTCGCCCGAGCTGGTGCGAACCGGTAGCATTTCACCCCTGTACTGTAGGTGTAATACTAAAGCATTCATAGAAGTAGATCAAATCCAAATGTTCACCTAAATCTAACAGTGGTTATTGGAGGGAAAGATAACTTGCATTAGGATTGTAATTAGGAATATCCTCTCTGCATGGTATTAAAAATAGCTTCCTTTCTGGCGCCTGCAGCAGAGTCTTAGCTGGAAGTCTTAACTTTTTTTAAATGTAAAGAGTCTATTCAGGGGAAAACAAACATATTTTCCTGCAAGTCAACTCCAGCTCATGGTGGCTTTGTGGCCATTTAGCTATGTAATTTTCTAGGTAACGTTATGGAAATTGTTTGCCATTGCTACATTTTTCAATTTTCCTTGCCACTCTATGGCCCTGTACTTTCTGGAGGTCCCCAATCTAAGTACAATCCAGAGTTGACCCTCCTTAGCTTCTAAAGACAGCCTTTTAATATGGAATGTTTTTATCAATTAGCCACTTTATGCGTCTTTATGTAAATACTGCATAACAGAGGTTTTGTTTTTTTCCCCTCCAAATTTATATCTATCCCCAAAAGGTTAGAGGCTCTAATCCTGTCTATGGAAAGACATGAAAGAGCATAACAGAAAAATCTATCTACAGAGTAAGATCTTATCGGTCTGAACAATGAACAAATCAAAATGGCTCAGACGATTCAAAGTGTGAAATAACCCACTACTCTCTCTGTTACAGAAAATGGCCTTTGTATTACACAATCAGTTCAGTTCCTTATACACATCAACACATCTCACCCATTGTGAATCTACACAATCCACTTTAAAGGTTGGGGAATGGAAACTGAATATGTAATAACTATAGATCAGGACACCAAGCCAACAAAGGTTAAGCAGTGGAAGGAGAATGGCTCCTATCTATTTTAACTGTGCCAAATTATGGATTTGCTGTTTGCTGTCTTTCAAAATGTGTCACTGATGCTTTCGAAAGTAAACAGGGCACTAGATTTGACATCCAAGATTATTTAAACACCACTGTGGCAACTATAAAAATGTGATAATAAATAGCAATATATTTACTGTATATACTCACGTATAAGCCGAGTTTTTCAGCCCCTTTTTCAGCCTGAAAAATGCCCCTAGGCTTATACGCGAGTCACGAAAAAAATGACTTTTTCCCTGCAAGCTAGGAAACAGTGGGAGAACGGGGTTTGCTTACCCCGCCCACTCCCAATCTATTGGGACTGCCTCCTGAGTTCCAGCTGATGGCTAGAAGAAAAAAAAACTTTAAATTCTTGCTGCTTAGGGCTTCAAAGGCCCCCCCTACAGCTGATCAGGGTTAAAAGAAAACAAATGAGAAGATCGGTACCGGCTGCAAAAAGGTGCCTGCTGCAAAGAGCACATTTTTTTTTCTCCTTCTGCTGAAACCAAAAGCGAAACTAAAACAGCTTGTTGGCTTTGCTGTTTGCTAAGGCAAATTTCTTTTCTTTTTCCTCATCAAAAAAGGTTGGTGCAAACAATGGGAAATTTATGGCAAATGGCAAAAGAGGGGAGTTCAAGATTTTAAAACAAAAAAGAAAAAAAGCTCTATTTAAATAGGGAATTGTAATAATTGAGATATTATTAATTGTATATTGTGTTGAAAGCAGAAATGGTTAAGTTGTGGTTTGGAAGAATATTGGGGGAAATTATTTGGTTTATTATTATTGGTAAATATAATTAATTGATTTGTAAGAAATTGGATTGCATGGAAATAATTGGAATATTCATGTTCATATTGATTAATATACAAAAAAGATAGTTATATAACTAATTGATTTATATTAAAATGTTGAATTTGTATTAAACAACTGTAATATTACATAATTAAGCAATGTGAGGATTGATATAAAAATAGATGACAATGGGAAGGGGTATAATATAGAATAGAAGTGAAAAATTGAATTTGATTAAGATTAGAGATGAGGATGAAGGGTAATATTGGTTTTTTAAAAAATAGATGAGGAATAAATATGGCAAAAAGGAAATATAGAAATTGTAAATTTAAGTGAAATGACTAAACACTGTTTAAATTTGTGAACTGGTCAAATATTCTGTTCAAAGAAAATACATTGTATGTTTGTATGTGTGTTTCTAATTATTGCTATTTATTCATATTTGTTCTCTTTTATTCTTTAAAGCTTAACAATTCATTCTTTATCTTAATATCTTTATATGTGTTTGGGGTTGGTTTTCTTCCCTTTCATCTTTTTTATTGTACAGCAATCTTTCTCCTCAAACCTACCACCTCTTTTCTTTCCTTCTTACTTTCTCTTCCCCCCCTTCTTCTCCTCCCTACTTCCTCTTCCTTTCTTCTTCTCCTCCACTCTTCCTCCCTCTCCTTTTATGCACATGGACTCCTTTTATGCACATGGACTACTCAGAGGGCTGAAAAAGTTATTTTTGACTGGTCCTCGCACTTGTGACCAGTCCTTGAACTTACGACTGTCCTCACATTTTACGTTTTGGCCCTATCTTGTCACCATGGTGAAGAGAAGCAGTTGTGAAATGAGTGACACCGTTTTTAAGAATGCTACAATGGGCATAAATGATGACCAGTCATAAGTGCGAAGACCAGTCAAAAGTGCGAGGACCTGTCAGAAATCACTTTTTTCAGCCCTTTGAGTAGTCCTTTTGTGCACATGGACTACTCAGAGGGCTGAAAAAGTTATTTTTGACTGGTCCTCACACTTGTGACCAGTCCTCGCACTTCTGACTGGTCCTCACACTTATGACCATCCTCACATTTATGCCCGTGCAGCATTCTTAAAACCATGTCACTCATTTCACAACTGCTTCTCTTCACCATGGTGACAAGATAGGGCAAAAACGTAAAATGTGAGGACAGTCGTAAGTTTGAGGACTGGTCACAAGTGCGAGGACCAGTCAAAAATTACTTTTTCAGCCCTCTGAGTAGTCCATGTGCACAAAAGGACTACCCAGAGGGCTGAAAAAAGTGATTTCTGACAGGTCCTCGCATTTTTGACCAGTCTTTTTTTATTTTGAAATTTACCAGTAGCCGCTGCATTTTTCACCCCCCGGCTTATACGTGAGTCAACAAGTTTTCCCAGTTTTTGGGGGTAAAATTGGGGGGGTCGGCTTATATGCGGGTCGGCTTATACATGAGTATATACGGTATGTAAGGGTGGTTAGAGAGCTAAATAAGGCTAATCTCTCTCTTTTTTATAAAATGTAAAGTTTAGTTTAAAATTTTATGCCCCTTAGTCAGAATTGGAACAATTCTGCCTTTAAAAGGGAGCATTTGCTTTAATTAAACTTGTCTGAAAAGATCCCTATCTCTTGAGTACATCTTATTTTGTCACTCACCAGTTCCCACTTTCAGTTATGATTGCCTGACATGTTGACTCGAGGATTCGGGGGTATTAATGGAATTCTCTTAAATAAGAAACCTTTGGTGATGAAAATATAATTTGATGTATAAGAAGTCTATTTTAGAAATAGCAATCAAATTCAACAAAGGCAAAATGCGCAAATGCTTCACATCGAGAGCACTGCTCGGCAACCAGGTCTCTGGGATTTTTACCTACCCTGTTGCTAGGAGACAGGACATCTATATTTCTACTGGCTTGAGAAGCAACCTGTGTGTGTGTGTGTGCGCGCACACACACACACACACACGTGCACGCAAAGGAACATGTGCACATACATGCCAGTTCCCAAAATATTGAAAAATACATTTGCAGAAGAAAATGAAGGAAGATAAAATCAAAGCTAGAATAACCTTGAACAGCTAATGAAAAGCTAATGGGAAGGAATAAGTGAAATCTAACCCTGCATGAATTCAAGAAGAAGACAACGATTAAGAAGCAGCAACTGGAGATTACAAATGAAACAGCTTTGTGTTGTACCTGATTTCTCTGATTCAAGTTTGATTTTGGTTTTTGTGACAAAGTAAATGAGTCAAGAGTGCTTATGGAGAGTTGTTTATGGGATAATTGTACATTTATACATTGAGAATTTCTTGCAATTTCTTGTACATTTATACATTGAGAATCTTCCTGCAACCCAGGATAATAAGACCAAGTTATAGACCTTTGTAATTCAATCTCAAAATCACAAGTCATAAAACACAAAAGTAAGCTGTTGCCATGTGTGTGAATCTATATAGCAGAGAATGCCAATAGTGCTTAAAAAAGGGCATTTCCTTTTTTAATTTTCTCTTTGTTGTAGAGTAGGGTTTTGTTTTTCTTTGTATGCTATTCATTTCCTATTTCTGCTCATAAGGCACTTGAGATCGCTAACAATGAATATATATATATATATATATATACATACATATATATATATATATATATATATATATATATATATATACACATACATACATACACACACAGTATATGACACTTAGCATTCCATAAGAATAGTTAACACCACTGTTAAACTAGCTAAACTACAAAGATGTCGGGTGCAAAGAATCAGGACCATACATTAAGTTCTAGTTAAGCTCATTTATTGCTCATGCCTATACACAAGAATCTAGTTGATTAGTAATCAGCACTAAATCGGTGCTAGATAAAAGTTAAGGGAATTCAAGAGAGATTGAATTTGGAACGTAGCAACTCTAGGCTGATTCCTCCCTTGACTCCATCCCCAGGCACTGCCTGTCCTTCTCTTACAAAAGGTCTGGAATTTACTGTATTAAGAAGAAACTGCATGAAAGGGAGGGGAGAATGAACAAGATGAACAGCAAGGATATGAGAATGTTGATTTTGGAGAAGAGATGAATCTGAGAAAGAACTGAGTGATTTTTGAACTGATTTTTATGAAAAAAAGAATTATTCATTTTTTTTAATATTCATCATTATTCATATTTTTATATCTACTGTATGTATAGTGGATTTTACTCTGAATAGTAACAATGCCCTTATTGAGTGTAGTCATTTCCTCAACCATAGGCAATGGGTGAGACCATTGATCGGAGCAGTGGGAAGGCAATGTGCATTTTTCTCAATAAACGAGGACACCTCTGTGGTCCTGACATTCCATGTTGTTAGTGAACATGTACACTAAACTTTCTAGAATACTTTATAATCCAGTGGTCTTTTTTTTTCTCTGCATCCCATTTTCGTACATTGGAAAGGCAGCCAAACCCAGAGACAATTGAGCAATTTAATGTTGGTCCTCCAGAAGATAAGAACTGAATTTACAGATCCAAATTACAAGACTGACTAAATTAATCACTAGAGTAAACATTATGAAGAAAGTTGATAATCTGAACAGCTGGTTTTGATCATAACAATCATATTTTATCACGATTTATGAGCAGAGGTTAGCAATTCATCTATGTCAGGGGTCCCCAACACACGGTCTGTGGACTGGAACCAGTCCGCGTCATGCCAGCAACTGGTCTGTGAAAAAAAGCAAAGCTCCATCCATGGGATGCAGGCAGCACATGAAACTATACCCCTTCCAGTCCTCAGAAAAACCTCTCTCCACAGAACCGGTACCTGGTGCCCAAAATGTTGGGGGCCACTGACTTCTGGTACAGTCGGGGAGAATTGGGTTAGCTCAGGGATGGCCCACCTTCTTCAGCAGAGATTATATATATTTTAAGCATGGTGTTGCCTACAGTTCACTTGTGTGATCTTGGGAGATCACTAATGTGATCTTGGGATCTTGGGACACAGAATGAGCAATTAGGGACTCCCATCACTATATTAGATGAGCTTTCATGTTTTACCAATTCTGTGCATCTGTGCATGAGTTAGATGTTGTTCCCATAGCATCAAACTAGGAATTGGTATCAGAGGCATGAATGATTTTTCCAATTTTTCCTTCAGAGACCCTATCTTGGCCAAGGTTACAAGTAAACACTTGACTAGTAAGATTTAATTGCCCTCCCCCCTTCGTTGAAAATCAACAAACAAATGCTCAAAATAAAACAGCTATGTGTTTACAAGACTCGATGCATTTTCACAAAAGCTTTCCTCCAAGGGAATCAGTTAATATGAATAAAATATTGAATCCAGAGCAGGTAGACTAATAGATTTACCCTCACTGAGCAGAGTGCAGATACTTTTTTCCAAGTTTATGTATCTGCTTTTACTTAAATAAGTTAATGTTTGACATTCAGATCTATGGAATGAAAGATATATTGTACATGTAGATATCACTGTAATAAGAAAAAATGTTGCTAGGATTTCATAAGAAGGCAAAATACTTTACTACATAATTTTAGATTCACATATATGGATGCATGCACATACACACATTCCTTCTCCCTATGGTATAATATAGAAAATGTACAGATGTTTTTACTGTCTATCTCAGTTTATGCAATGAGAAAATGGTTGTAAAAGATATAACTGAATGAAAAATGCAGTGGACCTTATATATTTTGTCCATTTGAAAAAGTATTTTTGAGCTGCTGATTACCCAGAAGAGTTCTCATAAAAATGTAAAAATCCAAACTTTCAGCAATAAAAAAAAAATGTAAAATATCACATGCAGCAAAATTGGGTCAGAAAAAAATCTCCAAGCCCTTGCCAAACAAAAAGACCTCATGTATTTTTAAATGCTTTAAAAGTCGTATCGAAATCAACATGACTTAACAACTAACTCAAACTAAATAAAATATCTTCATGAGAGAGATTAAGAATATGGGAAAGCGCAAAGAAAGGAACAGTTGTATGCTCCCATCAATCTAATTTCTCCTGGAGATGAAAAGATTCAGAATGATCTCTAAAACATAACTTTAAAAACAGACAGTCCTATGAGAGCCAGTTTGCCCTACTGGTTAAGATACGAGGCTAGAAATCAGGAGAGTATGAGTTCTAGTCCTGTTTTAGGCACGAAAGCTGGCTGGGTGACTTTAGTCTACTCACTGTCTTAAGCTCACAATGTCAGGCTTGGGTGACAAGGTAGTTGATCAATTCCTGGCACAACCAATGAATCAACCAAGTGTTGTAATCAATGGATCATCCCCCCCAAAGTGAACCATAATCTGTGGGGAACTGCTAAGAAAAAAACTTATTTGGAAAAAGTGGATTTTCAGGCAATTAATTGAAACCAATTATGGTTTAAGGCCCCCTTTCTTAAATGTTCCCTAAAATAAACTTATGTGCAATTCATAAAAGAACTATGTAAAATATGAGCAATAATGTGTTTGTATCAAAAAGAGAAATGGCTACAAAATGGTATTTTGTATTGACTTAACTTCTGGCTATTCTTCAGTAATTCCATTTTGGGAGTATTTAAGACAAATAGGAGATGTTTAAAGGCATGACTTGCTGGGGTTATAGCAAGCAACAAATAGGTTCTCCAAGTATTTGTTTAGTGACCATTCAAAGTTACAACAGCCCTGAAAAAAGTGACTTGCAACTGGTCCTCCACTTATGACTGTCTCAGCCTCATCACAGTCACCTGATCAAAATTCCAGCACCTGGCAACCAACATGTATTTACAACGGTTGCAACAATCAAGGATCATGTGATCACCATTTGTGATTTTCCCAGGGGGCTTCCAACACAAATTCAATGGGGAAATCCGGATTTGCTTAGCAATTACATGATTCACTTAACAATTGCAGGGATTTCCTTAACAACTGTGATGAAATAGTCGTAAAATTGGGTGTGACTCACTTAGCAACATCGTTTGGCACTGAAAATGCTGGCCCCAATTGTGGTTGTAAATCAAGGATTACCTTTGTTACCGTTTGGGCAGACATCCTTTCCCAACAAGCAGAATGCAAGTTTAATTTCCACTCTGTATATAATAGGTAGAATTAAGAAAAATGTTCTTCTCCTGTAGCAGGAGTGTCAAACTCAAGGCCCGTGGGCCAGATTCAGCCTGCGGGGTGCTTAGATCTGGCCCATGGGGCCAACTTGGAAACAGCAAAGGACCAGCCTGCAGTACCTCTGGCAGCGAAAATGGGCTCCCAATCTCCGTTTTTGGCTGGGACAGCTTCCTGCAACCCCCCTGCCAGTGAAAACGGAGCTCAGGAGGGCTGCATGCAGCCCTTCTGAGCTCCATTTTCACTGGCAGAGGGTTGCAGGAGGTCGTCCCAGCCAAAAACAGAGGTTGGGAGCCCATTTTCGCTGCCAGAGCACTCAAGCCACCATAGGCACTCCTGACACAAGTAATGTCAAGCTGGCCATGCCCATCTGGCCACACACACCCGCCCCCCCCCAGGTCAAACACAACTCTGATGCAGGCCTCGATGAAATCGAGTTTGACACCCCTGTCCTACAGGGACCAGCATAAAGGGGAACAATTGCTTTCTCTCTGAAATAAATATAAAAGTAGATTAGTTGTGGAATGTTTAACCTCAAACAACCTAAACAAAGCTTTTAGAAGCAAAATATTTGAGCGTTTGATGGTAAAAGAGGAACAGAGGCTCAGGGAACTGAGACAGCATGTGACCAGCATGCAGAGGCCTGAAATTCCAGTTCAAGGAATTGATCAGAGATGATGGGGGAAAGCCTTCATTATCTCATTCTACAGAACCATTGCCTGAGATAGCAGATGGTGCTTGGTGAGATGCTTAAGTCTTAAACTTGATATAAATTGGTGACCTTGCACTTCCCTATTTTTAAAACGGCTTTCAAGGCAAAAAATAAATGTGGGATCCTTTGTCACAAACTGTGGAATAGTGGCATGCAGGAATATTTTCTTTATTAACTAGTATATTGTTTTGAAAGGTTGAAATTATCCTCTGTAGTGGAAACGTGTAGTTTCATTGGAAGTCACACAGTGTTTTTAATGCAAGTGAATGATTGGTTAATTACACATGGCCTTTGGCTTAAGGGGGGAAAAATCAGATTTCTAGTAAGAACGATTTGTCCCTTTGCATGCTGACGGGAGGGGAGGGAAATTGAGAGAGGAGAGGAGAGGAGAGGAGAGGAGAGGAAAGGAAAGGAAAGGAAAGGAAAGGAAAGGAAAGGAAAGGAAATTAAAGGAAATTAAAGGAAAGGAAAGGAAAGGAAAGGAAAGGAAAGGAAAGGAAAGGAA
>WNWU01000002.1:15932416-15950172 GCA_012654045.1 Ptyas mucosa | reverse complement strand
GAAAGGAAAGGAAAGGAAAGGAAAGGAAAGGAAAGGAAAGGAAAGGACAGGAAAAGGAAAGGCAAAGGAAAGGCTCTAGTTTTATCCACATGCAGCTACTAATAGATTAGATCTGAGACAATGAGGCCTTCATAAAAATAGGTGCCTCTGGTGAGAAGCAATTTATACATGCAGAGTCTGAATTTAATTTGAACCAGTTTATTAAGATTAAGAGGATTAAGAAACCTCTTAATCTTGTGCACTGTCTGTGCCTGGCAATTCACAGAAATGAGACTTATTTTCTAAGGCTAAATTCCATGACTGTAAACTAGATAGGGAAGTTGCAAAACCATCCCAGTGGGTGGTATAGTTTTTATAGTTGTGTCAAGAAAACAACACTGAGCTTTATTTGACAATGTTTACAACTTATTATTAAAACTTTCTAATGCTGGAGAAAAAATAATGAAAAAGCAGCTGGAAGCGGGACCATTCTGTCCACCAGCATTATAGCACTGGCAATAGCACTTAGACTCATATACTTTACAAGTGCTTTCCAGCCCTCTCTAAGTGGTTTACAGAGTCAGTATATGGCCCCCAACAATTTGGGTCCTCATTTTACCCACCTCGGAAGGATGGAAGGCTGAGTGAACCTTGAGCCTGGTGAGATTTGAATTGCCAAATTGCAGGCAGCTGGCAGTCAGCAGAAGTAGCCTGCAGTACTGCACTCTAACTACTGTGCCACCATGGCTCATAATTCTCCATAAAGAGAACAGAATGGGACAAAAGTTGGGGTGAGAAGAGAAGCCAGCAACATAGAGTTTGAATGTGAGCCATGTTGGAGACTCCAAAGAAAAATTTCCTGAAAAATTCCTCAACTTCATCCCTGTAGAGGATAGACTTAGGCAGAGCCCCAAAAGTGTGGCTGACTCCGTCATCTAAAGCCCGAGTTAGACTTCTGCATCACTGCATGCCAGGGAATGTATGCAGTGGTGGGTTTCAAATTTTTTTACTACCGGTTCTGTGGGCATGGCTTTGTGGGCGTGGCTTGGCTTGGTGGGCGTGGCAGGGGAAGGATACTGTAAAATCTCCATTCCCACCCCACTCCAGGAGAAGGATACTGTAAAATCTCCATTCCCACCCCACTCCAGAAGGATACTGTAAAACTCCATTCCCTCCCCAATCCAGGGGAAGGTTACTGCAAAATCCACATTTCCTCCTGATCAGCTGGGACTTGGGAGGCAGAGAACAGATGGGGGCGGGGCCAGTCAGAATTTTTACTACCGGTTCTCCAAACTACTTAGAATTTCCACTACCGGTTCTCCAGAACTGGTCAGAACCTGCTGAAACCCACCTCAGAATGTATATGTCTGTCGTTCAAAGAAGGTTATATAGCTGTTGCATTTATACTTCTGTGAATGTTAATAATAATAATAATAATGATGATGATGATGATGATGATGATGATGATGATGTAATGGAAATGGGCATTAACCTGACTAATGCCCATTTCTGGCTAGGGGGCAAATGTGCCTTGCTTTCTGCCCACCTCCATGCAGGAAGCCAGATCAACCAAACAGCATGCTGGACACGCATCTCCACACAACAGATAGTTGAGATTTGGGAGATGTGCAACCATTTGCAACCTACATTTATCCATCAACCCCTTCACTGAGTAGGTATGCATCCATGCCTATGTGCAGTTGCAAACAAATCTAAATCAAATTTTACACAGAGACTCACACACACCCAACTACCCCAATCACATAATCCAAAACAGAGCTATTATTAAGAATTCTGGAATTCCATCATCCACAAGTTTTCCTTAAAAGGAGAACGCTTTGGTCATGCTGAGCTAATGCCCACTTCCATCAGCTTAGATGGTTATGTTCTTGAGTTGCAAAAGCAAACAAGCAAACAAAAGAATCCTAACTGAATTCAAAACACTTAACTTTGACCTTGCAAAAAATGTTTCAGTAACCAACATGGACACAGGAGTGTCGTAATTAATGTCAATCTAAGCAAGGGGTACAGAAATGGTGACATGTAGCAGGAAAATCTAGACATTTTTTTACCCTTGCAGTGGAAACATTAGACCAGTGTTTTTCAACCTTGGGAATTTTAAGATGTATGGACTTCAACTCCCAGAATTCCCCAGACAGCATGATGACTGGGAATTCTAGGAGTTAAAGTCCATACATATTAAAAGTTCCTGAGGTTAAGAAACACTGTATTAGACTGATGCAAGCTGAGAGTTGAGATACATTTTGTTCAAGCACTGCCTTTCAGTATAAGCCCTGATTGCAATTTATAAAGCCACCATAAGTTAAAGGTTGGTTCTAAATAAACCAGATATAGGAAAGTTTTGGCTTTAGGGTCTTGAAGAATAGTGATACATGACTCTCAATTTTGTTTCCAAAGTGTGTGTGAGAGAGAGAGGGAGAGTGGGGGGCAGGGTGGGATGGAGCGGGGCGAGTCGGGATGGGTCGGGTCGGGTCGGGAAGAAAGAAACAGCTGTGATTGCAACCAAGTGTTGATTGACAGTTTGTTGCAAAAGGAGCATGTGTAGGAAAACCAGGTAGCAGAAAAGTAGATATAGTGTAAGAGAGAGAGAGATACAAAGAGTGATCGTATCCTTATATATTGCAGATTTGCTGCTGACGGACTATCCTTCCACCTATCCAGAATGTGCTCCTCATAAGAAAAATCACACACTTGTGACAACCAGTGATCCCTAGGAAGCAAGCTACTGCAGTTCATTACAGTGTGGTGCTTTGTGAAGTAACAGTCATTATGTAACTGATCTCTCTCTTTTTTTTAAGAATGACATTCTTTATTTTGGGACATAATTTGTATTAAATACACTTTAGTACAAGAGACTTTCCATGTCGGACTTAGAGAAGCTGATCACATGACTCATCATCAACAAAACTAATGCTGCTTTTCGGGCTTTACTTTAATTTCAGCCAAGATGCCACAGGTCTTTAATTTTATTTCATTTTTTAAAAAGCAATGAATGTTGATACCAAAGTGCAAAACAAGAACTACTAAATATATTTACGGAGACATCACATTCAACTAAAAATTGAACAGGATTAAAGGAATTCTAAACACCAAGTCACAGCTTGAGTGACATTATAGGTATTTTTATTGATATCTAGATCTTTCTCTTGTTTATCGCACACCAAAACAGGAGAAGCACAGAGAAAAATCTAGAGCCATTATCTATATACATATAATATCTATGTAGGTACACTACTAAGTAGCCCCATAGCATTGGGATGAACAGTTTTGAAATTAAACTTATTTATGATGCAAACTGTAAGTAGGGCTACTTGCTGATTTACAAAACATTCTCAGCTGTTCATTCAACATGTAAGTATTCTTTTAAAATTACAGAAATGTGTTTTCAAAAGCTGCACGTAGGTCTACGAAAAGGTTTGATTTTTGTCTACCCTCCTGTCACACCCTCTCTGTATGAACAGTTTCTCACATGTTCCTGCTTAGATTTAGCCAAGTATCGTTCAATCTTTTTCTAGCAGGCAGCATACGTAGCAGTGAAACCATAGACCTGGCTTTGAATGCATAGACAGTAAACATAACATATAACGATCCCAGTTCTGCTCCTGAGACATATGTTCAAAAGATGGCAAACTAGTCACTTGGTTGTTTGTATGAAATTCACAGTGTTTCCCTTACAACATACTTTTTTTTTTGCTTCATATTTGCAATGAATGTATAACATAAAAATAAAGGATTTTATTTTAGGATACCTTATCTGGCTGCCAATATCCTGAGAAGAAATCTCACTTTGTGGCCATCAAAATGGGAGTATGTCTAGTATTGCCTAGTATTAACCATGGCTATATATGGGTCTCTTGAATCAGAGCAGCCGTCCCTCTGGCCTGAAGAAAACGCTCCCATGTGTGCCATCAAAAGTTTCATTTAGCTAGAAAGCCCCAACTCATGCATATTTTTCAAAGTGGCACTCACAGTTCATTCACGGGTTGCACCAAACCCAAGATGATGATCTTAATAAACTAAGTTAATTGGATAGTCTTCTTCTGGGTTAGTGAGAATTAAATGATAAAAGTCAAAACATAACTGAAAAAGATATATACAAACATACACATACTCACATATACATATACACAGATACACATTCATTCATTCATTCATTCCATGGTGTGCTATAAGGGAAAGCTTTCAATGGAGCAAGTCCTAGAGCAGGGGTCTCCAACCTTGGCAACTTTAAAACTTGTGGACTTCAACTCCCAGAATTCCTCAGGCAGCTTTGCTGGCCTAGAGCAGGAAAAGACAAGAAAGCTGCACTGGCCTACCTTAATGTCTCTTGGTTTTTGCCAGGTTGTAGATCAGAAGGATGAACTAGCTTCTTAGCTGCTCATCTTTCTGAGGCAACAATTTACAGCTTAGTCTAGGAGTTATGAATTATAGGATTCATAACTCCTAGATTATAGGATGGGATGGAATTTAGCTTGCCACCTAAATATTTATCCTCTCAAAATGCAAGATGCAACTACATGGTGGAGGAATGAAAAGAAAGAAAATTAATTAAACAAAATTGAGTCAAATTGCTGAGTAAGTAGTAGGAAGTAGGAAATGCAGATCAAGTACCTTAACTCGGGTGGCTCCCAAATGACAATAAACAATCTTCAGATTATTTACAGTCAAAGGTAAACAATTCTTGTAAGAACGACAACATCCCGTGCCACAGCAGGAAATTTTTGTCACTACCAAGACTGCATTTTCATAGCAATCTAAAGAGTTTCATAAAATATATTTGTGGACATCATTCCCTTCCCCAAAAAAGTCAAGAGTTAGCAGTACAGCTACTTCAAACAGGTCATTTCATTTCAGTTTCCTCATGATTATTCAGGGTTTTTTTTAAAAAAAATCCTAGACATTAGCTGTTTGAAGAAAGTCTTTTAATAAGTTATTTTCAAATGCTGCTGGGCATTTTACTTTTGATAATATTTACTCTCCTTATATATAGCTGCTCTTAATTGAAATGTAATATGAAAACAGCTGCACTTGAGGCTTACAACTCAATTAAAAACAAGGCATATGAATTTGAAAAGCTCTGGCTAAAAGAAACCCATGAGTTATTCAAAAGACCTGGGTGAGCAATAAGGTCTCCATGTGTTACTGGAAAGCCCATATAAATCATGTCAGAGAGTGAAACCATCCCAAAGCTTTACACACTAATGTTCAACCTCCTCAGCTTTATTTGACAAGGACATTCTGAAAAAGAGTGACGGGCTTTCCTGACACAGGCCATAGAACAGAACAGAATAACAGAGTTGGAAGGGACCTTGTAGGTCATCTAGTCCAGCCCCCTGCCCAGGCAAGAGACCCTACACCAAGGGTGTCAAACTCATATCGCCATGTCATCGTCATGTGATGTATCGGGACTCCCCCCCTTCGCTAGTGGCCATAGTGTTTAACTATATACTATTTTCTTTTAAGAATGCAGTAATACAGGTAGTCCTCAAATGATCACCACAATTCAGCCCAAAATTTATGTTGCTAAGTGAGACTTTTGTTAAGTGACTTTGTCTCATTTTATGACCTTTCTTGCCAGAGTTGTTAAGCGAGTTGCTACAGTTGTTAAATTAGTAACATGATTGTTAAGTGATTATGGCTTTCCCATTGACTTTGCTTATCAAAAGGTTGCAAAAAGGGATCACATGACCCCAGGACACTGCAACCGTCATAAATATGAGTCAGTTGCAAAGCGGCCAAATTTTGATCATGTGACCATGGGGATGTTGCAATGATCTTAAGTGTGAAAAATAGTCATAGGTCACTTTTTTCCAGTGCCATTATAACTTTGAATGGTCGCTTAAATGAATTGCTGTAAGTCGAGAACTACCTGTACCCCGTGTAAACTCTTCTACAACCTATCTGGCTAAAAACAGTCCAATGCTGTCTGTAGTCACAAAGCTACGTAAGCTTTAGATCATTTGGGAAATGGGAAATGTTTCCCCATTTAGTCCAACAAATGTAGAGGTTTTAAACTTCAATTGTTTAACTCCAATACTGTAGCTTGGGGAATTCTCTGAATCAGTCAGCCTGCACCAGAGACTGCATAGTTCTCATGAGTCTAATCAATATTTAAGGGGTATATATGCATGGTAAACAGCTATGTCTGAGCTTTCATACTATCTAGGACTTGGGTATTTGCTTAAATTATTTCTGAGGGAAAAAATCAAACTCATTGGTGAACAATTTGGGAACTCTGTCAAACCCAACTCTGCTTGAGCTCTGCTGAGCAGCACCCATTTCCCTCATATTGCATGGCAATTCTGCATGATTCCAACCAGAAACAGGAATGTTCATTAGATAATAACTGGAAAAGACCTTGACAGGGATGGAGCAATTCCATGTATGTCTAACCAGAAGAAAATCCTTCCAGTATTTTTAAAATAAATCTGTACAGGAGTATAGCTGTAGCAAATCTACCTCTTATTCCTAAAGTCAACAACTAAAATTGATTTGAAAGAAATAAATAGATGGGAGGAAAACATTGAGGGATTTTTGGGTTGAGCAAATAATCTATTTTTAAGAATTTCCTCTATTACGTAGATCTGTATGGAAGTTTAAAATTGACCTACCAAATATAGAAAAAACATACATTCATTTTTTTTAGAAATGGAAATTTTGGTTACTTAGCATACTCAGCCTATTCATATTACTGTCTTCTATACATCACCATTAAAAATTGTATGTGTAGTTTACACACACTTATACATATACACAATCACCAAAGTCTGCATATGTATAGATCAAATATTTATAAGACACATATTCAGGTATGTCTCTGTTCTTGATATATACAGAGTTTATGTAAACACACACATACACATTTATATATATTAGTGTATGTGTGTCTTTATACACTTATATTTGCAGCATAGGGAAGAAAGACATTCTCCTTAATAAGCGTGATTGTCACATTTGCTCAATGTAGAATGTTAGCTGACACTTTAAGCATGACAAATATATGCTATACACAATATTTATTAAAACCTTTCTTTCCTCTGGGTATGTACATGTGTGTACATGTATATCTGCATACATGTGTATACACACACAGAATATATATATAATATATAATATAATATATATATATTAATACTTGTCTTCACTTGAATGACTAAATGCAAATAAGTTAATATCATTCCTACAAGACAGTAGCTTGTATTCACAGGTCTACATTTACAGCACAACCCAAATTTTAGCCACACTGTACAGAATGCTGACTGTATAGAATATTTGGTCCTTTAAAAAGGATATGTGGTTATGCTACTGCACACTACATTATAACACAGTACTTTTAATTACTCTATTATTCTTTCCCAGAAGGGGGGGAAAAAGGATACCATCTAGTAAAAAATTACATCCATTTTGGTATACAATCCTTCAGCAATCATATAATACACATGCTTATTATTCTCAGACTAAAGCCATCTTCAAATTGATACATTTTAATGAAGCTGTTTTCCACACTAACGTCTGTCTGCTAATCCAGCTGTTATCAAATTCAGGCTGATGTTCCACATATTTTCAGTTTTGATTTGTAGCACTCCCACCCACCCACCCCAAGACACAAATGCAACATCAATTTGTCCAGTGTAGAAAGGCAAAGTGCTATTAAGGCTCCTCAGAACACTCAGCACATTTTAAACTAGGTTCTTGTTGTTTATAGGTCATACCTGTTTTATTGGTTCCCTGTGATCAAGGCTGAATGATTAATGATAAAGATCTTCTTAATTATCCCTTGAATGGCGTTTCTTAAGGACCTTATGCCAGCTTCTATTGCCCCTGATGAGGAAAGCCTTCACCACAATTTGCTTGGTGGAGTTTATTGGTTAAGTTTATTTTGAATAATGAAATAATATTTCCTTATTAAAAAATAAATTTCCAAGAGAAACGATCATTAAGGCTTCTCATTCTCCATCAGAAGAGAGAAACTGATGGGACATGCAAAGTGGGAGATCTTAATGAACATTAATTGGCAAAGGGCTTGCTGAGAATCTCTACTTGTGATTAAACATTATGAACTACAGAAAGATCTGGAATATAGAAAAGAACAGAGCTGAAAACCCACTACCATCAGAAGTGTTGTGAGTAACATCCCTTTTAATTCCAACTTTGCCACACTGGTCATCAAAAGTAGGGAATTCCGTCAGAGTTGCACTTTTTCAGAAATTATGAAAGTGCACAGTCCATGGATAGATGTACTTTTTGGCAATCTCTGATACATAAAATTTTGTTTTCTATATATCTTTTTACTTCATTCAGATTAGAGCTGTTTGTCCCAATCTGTCACCCTTAATGTTTTTCAGGACTGCAAACTACAGAATTCCCAGTTAGGTTCTAATGGGAATTGCAGTTCTAGCATAACATGAGAAGATTGAACTAGAATGATGCTGTATAAACAAAATTGGTTTTAAAGGCAGTATGCAAAAGTGAACATTCAATATTTTTCTTTTTCTTTTGTCTTTATGTATTACTTTTCAGCCATCACTTAAATAATCTTCAAAGTCTATTTCATATTAATCATCCTGACATTAAAAAAAAAACAACCTGTTGAAACTTATATAGGAACTAATGTGTGTGTGTATGTGTATGTGTGTGTGTGTATACACACACACATACATACACTACATATACATATGGCTTTAGACATACATTGTTATATGTATAACTTAGCAACTTCTAAAATTGACATAATAGAATCCAACTTCACCACTATTCACATTTCTAATTTTAGTTCAGATTTTGAAACAAGATCAGCATCTTTCTAGATTCAAAAGGGTGCTTCAAAAGAAGAAATGTAAGTCAAACACTTTTAAAATGATTCTGGAAACAATTAGAAAAATAAGTGTCAACTCTTTAAAATAAAATTACAATTACAAAACATTTAGGAGCTCCATATTCAAATCTCCTTTAGTGATTTAAAATATCCCCTCCACATTTTTGCAGCAGTTTTGAATTTATTTCATCGTAATATCTTATAATAAAAATAACTTGACATGTATATCCTAAACCTTCCACGTCTATATTTAATATGTTTTTGTTAGCCATATAGTATAATACTTGTCACTCCTAAATGAAAAGATGGCCATTCTTAACATTCAATATCTGATTATCTGATCAACCAGTAACTGTTTCTCATTCTTATTTTTGCTGACTTTTCTCCAGAGTTTCTTAAATATGTCCTATTTCACATCAGTAATAAATATTCAATATTGTTGTGTGACCCTATTGCACCTCTAACAATACATATGTTTCACAGCAGCAATTTTATTACAACTAAATATAGGAATTTATTATGCTTACTTGAGTGTGCAATGAAATGTGGGACTTTTTTCAGAATGAATAGTGGAGTAGTAACTGATAAAATGTATGCTGAGTTTGGGGGAAAGATTGTTGGGAAACTGCCAGGTAGGCTGGAAGGAGAGATCAAGCAAGGGCCTAGTTTAGAGTCCTTGTATAGCCACAAGAGGCATAAGCTTGACCTCCACCCAAGTTTCATGAAGCTTTGGTCATTCCCAGGGGAAGGCAGTCTGGGGAAGATCTTGTAATATAGGTAGAAATCAATAAAGTTGTTTACTTCAGCTATTTATGAGTGGTTCTGGTTGCTTGTGCCTGACAAGGATAAACAGAAGTTGAATAACAGAAGGAGAAGGATCAGTAAGTGCTGATAAAACATCATGTTGTAACCTCTATATTATCCATGTCTAGCTTTTCCCACATCTTGGGCATCCTAAGCTAATACCACCCAGATATGTGGGGTTTCAATTCCATTCGAACCCAACCCAACCCAACCCAACCCAACCCAACCCAACCCAACCAGAGACATCAGATTTGAGGCATAATATATTTGACTAATGCCGCTGTATACAGCCCTGTTTTCAAAAGAGCCCTAGAAACTATTCTGGGTATATTCTTTAATATACCCAACCATGCACTTGCATTTTCAAAAACTAACTAGGGAATTCTTGTAGTAGTGACATCAGGAGAAACTATGGCAAGGTGAAGTTGGGGGATCCTAATTGTACATAAAGTGATACAATTCTGGGAAATGTGAACAAGACCTTTACTTTTCAGTCTAGTTGACACAGAATCCCCTTTCAATATAAAAAAAGGTTGCAACGGGAACAATGCCTTTACTTTCTTGTACGTCTCCCAAGGCAAAGCACCAGGTTCCTACTCTTTCGTGAAATAATTACATTATTCTGTAAAATGTTACATTGGATGCCATCTGATCTGATCGTTTTTCAAAAGAGAAGTTTACATAAGATGCCGACTGATTTTTTTCCCCCTTCAGCTTGACCTCAACTAGAAATAAAATAATTATTCCCATAGAGAATGCCAGTCTACTGCACTTGACACTTCCATTTTCAACACAGATGTCAAAGCAAATAAAGTAGAGGCAATTCCATAGATGTTCCAGATATCCACACAGCAGAAGTCACAAAGTATGAGTCTTTTTTTCCCTTTTTTATCCAGATCAAAGGCAAAAGGACAACAAGGCATTTAAGCTGTGATGAGCAAAACCGAGTATCTGCTGATAAAACAGATCAGGTTGTTAAGGCCTTTGTCTATGCAGAGTTATAATAATGCAGAAGCCTGGTTGAATAGAAATTGGGGGGGAAGAGAACAGAAGGGGAGAAGAGATATATGTCAGTAAAGTCACAACGTCAATACTGTGTATACAGAGGAAGAGATGCACACAGCTTGCCCTTTGAAAGCTTCTCCGTATCTTTGTATTTAATACTGCCAGAGTTAATAACACATTGTAATGGAGTTTAGTTGCAACGGAAACATTCATTCACACACTTCATACAAGGAAGTGCTAGGAGTTTCTACCCTAGAATATCCAGGTAGACTGGAGAGGCCTTGGCCAAGTTCTGAAGGAGAGAGTAGATTTCTTTGATATTGAGTCTCATATGAGGCTCCCGCTGCCAGCACCCAAGCATCAGGTCATATACTTCCTTTGGGCAGGTACGAGGTCGCTGTAGGACGCGGCCCTGAGTAATACACTCAATTACCTGAAGAAAGGACAAGAAGAGAGCCCGTTGATTTGTTTCTTTTGTTGGTGATACATCATTGGCCAATACATGCAAAGATAATCTCCCAACATGTTTGTCTAACACTTTTGTACTCTTATTCCTATCTATTTACTTTTAAAAATACCATTTTTCATTTGCACCAGAAATACCCAATACTGGCAGAAAGGCAAGGCAAGGCAAGGCATAAAAAAATAATAATAAAGTCATTCCATTTCATTGATACATTGGGAAAAATGACCTATACTGGTACACAAGGAAGATCTTTCAATATTTCTTTCCTCCTTTTCTTATAATAGTAATTTATTAAACTTATATGCAGCCCAACTCCCAGGGACTCTGGGAAGTTTAAAATAAAAGCTTATAGCTTAAACACTTTTGAATATTTTGATTTTGGGGTTAAGATGTGTTAAGATAATTAAATTTAGTAGCTGGAACAATGAGGTTGGACAATGATTCAGAACACACAGTTATAGTTGATTGGTTGGAGAGTGCTGGCTCCTGCATGAGGCAATCGGCACTGTGATTCGGTGCTTGGGTTGGAGGGAGGATTTCCCTTTTTCCCCACCTTTTTTTTCTGTGTGCTCTGTGATTTACTTCATGATGTTCCTGTTTGCCTGACTATCTTATTTGTAGTAATATAGATGTTAAACATATTTATTTATATAAAACTAGAAGTTTGTATCAGTGTCTCTGACTTCATTTGGACACCTGCTGCGCAATTCCCTGACACTGCCGTAGCACAACCTACTCTTGGCTGAACAACTTTGAGGTTGCTGTCAATCCCTTCCTCATCCCTGCAATCTCTGATTTAAAATTAATGCAGGAAAAATTAATTTCCAAATTTTCTTGCAGTGAAACCCTTGAAGATACCCTTTGGAAGCTACTATAGATAGGTTTCATGTCCTCTAAAGAGTTTGCAATCATTATATTTTCATCCCATTTTGACAAAGATGAAGCAGCTGCCAACATTTTGATATTTCCTCATTTTAGCCTATGAACAAATGGTGTCTCAAGGAAAGTTTCAAAGGAGATTGAGTCAAGGTGGTTTCTTCTCAGTTTGCAAAATCAAATTAAATCTCTTCAAACCTCCAGTATGAACTGTGTTTTGATTGGCTTTATATAGGGCTTTTGGACTGGCATTGATGCCTGGCACTGACCTTCTTTTTTAAGGTTCCACTATAGTTTAGGGATGTGGTGGCTCAGTGGTTAAGACACTGAGCTTGTCAATCGAAAGGTCAGCAGTTCAGCAGTTTGAATCCCTAGTGCCACGTAATGGGATGAGCTCCTGTTATTTGTCCCAGCTTCTGCCAACCTAGCAGTTTGAAAGCACGTAAAAAATGAAAGTAGAAAAACAGGGACCACCTTTGATGGGAAGGTAACAGCGTTCCGTGCGCCTTTGGCATTTAGTCATGTCGGCCACATGACCATGGAGACATCTTCGGACAGCACTGTCACTTCGGCTTTGAAACGGAGATGAGCACTGCCCCCTAGAGTTAGGAATGACTAGCACATATGTGCGAGGGGAATCTTTACCTTTACCTTACAGAATGGTAACATAGGACAATATCCACATACCTCATTGTTTGAGAGCTGATACCACGGCTGTTTGCCATAGGTAAAGATTTCCCAGAGAACAACGCCAAGGCTCCAGACATCACTTTCCGTGGTGAACTTTCTATACATGATGCTTTCAGGTGGCATCCAACGAATAGGTAACATAGTATGGCCACCAACCTGGTGAAAAAGAAAGAAGCTTAAGAGTCTGGGGGAGTAGTGAAATACCCAAAGTGGCATGATATTATATTATTTGGATTTGACATATTATATGCAATGATTACAAGTTCAACTAGAGTTATCAAGCATTTTCTTCCAGCTGTGTGCACCATATTACTATATTTAGAGAATTCTGCTGCTATACTAGAACTGATCTCCATGTGGAAAATACCATGGGGGAAATTTAAAAGACTCAAAAAGTATTTTCTGTCACAAGTTACTATTGATTTCTGACCTCCCTCCACCCCTCAAAAAAGAAGAGTCAGCTGCCTTTCTTGTTTTATGGTCTCCAGGGAACACAAGGTACAGTGAAAATTGATATTTTTCAGATAATCCCTTCTTCCTGACCAGAATACATGAAATACAATGAACAACTAAAGGTGGACATTGTATTTGCCTAAATGTCAGATTTTGGCAGGAAGCTGGGTAATTAGGAACAGGTTTTCTTTTTTCTAGGCCCGAATATGTGAATGTCTTGTCACAATTCTGAACCACAATAAAACTCCTATCTTAACCTGCAAAAACTGATTCTGAAACAGCTACCGCAGCTTTCTCACATTTACTTGTGCTGGATTATAACAATTACATAATCCTATAGTGTAAATGAGTCAGTATAGTGTAGCGATGAAGGCATCAGACTAGAAACCAGGAGACTGTGAGTTCTAGTCCTGCCTCACTCTCTCTCTAGTCATTCTCTCTCAGCCATAAGAAGCAGGCAATGGCAAACCACTTCCAAACACTTCCACTTCCAAACAACCTTGCCAGGGAGTTATCCAGGTAATCGCCAGGAGTCAACTTAGACTCAAAGGCACCAGAAACAAATAAACAAACAAATAATAGTCAAAGGATTGATAAGCTTCTCAAGAAGCTGGAAAGCCACTTGTTGGTGATCCTATAATTCTGGGTTTCCTGAACTAAGCAGCATCACATACATGCAGGCATATACCATAAACAAAGCTAAGTTATTGAGTCACAGTGCTCAGCATCCAACATCCAACATCTCATAAACGGGCTTCCATCATTTGCTGCTACTGTATTTGTAATAGCTTCGTAAGGACTTAGCCTTTACTTTACACATCTGGGATCTATGTGTGAAGCACTCCTGGTGTTCTCTGTTACTCTAGAGATTTGTTTTGGTTTCTAGAGCACATTACAAGCTGCTTATCATGGGCTGTCAGAGCCAGGATGTGTAAAATAAATCCCTTAACCGAATCAATATGATCTATGGCCACATATGAAAAGGAGAGCATTAATAATGTATTGTCAGCATGCATACCAGACATAAACACAGATTTCACTTCTGACCTTTGCTCTAAGAAGAGCTGGGATGGCAGACAGCTTTTTCATTTACTTGGTGGTTGCATTCACTTTATTAGAAAGTTTTTTTTAAAAAAAATTAAACTCACAGAAATATGTGGTTGCACACAAGGAGCATAGGGCAAGTGTCATTAGAACATTATTAGTTGTTAGAGGCTTGGGGCTCATTAAATATTCAGTGGCTTTTAAATCGGTTCATCATGTTGCATCTATAGCTGCAAACCCATTCAATGGGTTTTATGGCACAGTCTTTAAAAAATTAATGAAAATGGCCACTGTAAAACATATTTTTTTCTTTTATTGAGATTTCTCTAGGATTTATGTTTTTCCCCTGCCGTAAGAAATGTAACAGCCTACAAGTCAGTGAAGCAATATTCCTTCTTATTAACCTCTTATATTAGATAATGTAGCTCAATAACAGAAATAGATGTAAGAACATCATGTGACTGTTAAGATTATATATACCTAACAATGGGTGGGATGGTGAGAAAAAAATAATTATATTAAAAATATTTAATAGCAATAATACTTAGACTTATATACTTAGATTTGCTTTACCGCCCTCTCTAAGTGGTTTACAGAGTCAGCATATTGCCCCCAACAATTTGGATCCTCATTTTACCCACTTCGGAAGGATGGAAAGCTAAGTCAACCTTGAGCCTGGTGAGATTTGAACTGCCAAATTGCAGTCAGCCGACAGTCAGCAGAAGTAGCCTGTAGTACTGCACTCTAACCACTTCGCCACTGCGGCTCATAATGATTAATTAACCAACTTAGCCAACTTAATATCAGAATTGTTTTTATTTCTGTACCTTTCATTCCTGTGAAATGACTTGCTGAAGATGAACCTTCTATCTTTATGGCAAAGCAAAAATTAAGAGCGCCCCGAGTCTGAAACCTAATTGCAAATTATAACCCTTGTGCAATTCTTATGCTTTCATCTGTAGCTGGCTTTGATCTCAAGTCTGGAAGTTGTGACATTTCACAAAGATTGAGGCTAACTATATACAAAGTATGGATTCGGTTAGGCCCATCTCATCAAGGGCTTGCAGAGGAAATAAAGGTAGAAAGAAACATAGGAGAGATGCTGGCATAACAATCACCTGCCTCACTCAGTTGGCAAGAAAATTGTAAAGGAGCAACAGGGACTGGGCTGTCCCAAGATGCTTTTTTCCAAAAGGTAATTGGACTGAACTGAAGAAGCTTCTTGGATGAGAAGTGAAGTATTTTCAAAGAAAAAGACCAAGAAAGTCCAGTTGCCTTCTGGAAAAATACACCTCTGGGGCAACCATGACCTGGATGAGTGGGAATCTCCATAGACAGGAATTGAGCTGTTCATTCCACCTCCTACCTCCCACCCCCACACATACACAGACAAGCAAAAGCCAATGATGGGAGCTCTGGTTGGGAATGGCAAGAGTAGACAGGATCATACCACTACGATCATTGCACTGTTCCTTTCTTCCATCATTCTCATGCTAATCGGTAGGACTCCTACACTCCTTAAACATGTATCTTTCAGCCTGTTGTAAGGCACACTCATATTGCAAAAAAAAAGGGGGGGGCTACCTGTTTATAATATAAACCCCTTCTCCCTGCTTACTATTTCATTCATGCTCACTTTAGGGCCACGATGACAATAAACACTGCCTGCTTTTGTGGAGTGCATAAGAAAGACAGTGAGGAGAGCGCTGCTGCATACTAATTGACACATTTTAATGACTGCCTTCTCTTACTCCCTCTTTGCCCACCCCCTTCTCTAAATTGCTGCTTTCAAGCATGTGCAACTCGCAACCATGGAAACCAAGTCTCTAAATGCACAAAACCCACCACATCAACCTTTGGAGCACACTGCTGGTGAATTTCCAAAAGATACAATAGATGGGGAGATGGCCACGAGGAGAGTGATTGCCTTTACAGGCATGGCGCTCTAATCCTGACAGATTTATTTTCTAGAGGATAAAAGCTTGCACATGCATTCTACTAATAAACACTATTTAGCACTGAATGTAGTATGTAGCATCCTAGCAACCATGCTTGTACACCAATAAATTACAATACAAAAACCCCCATCAGAGTTCAAAAGCAGCAGCTAACTTGCCTCCTGTTCTTATACCATGGTAGCAAAATCCCTCTCCCTCTCCCTCTCCCTTCTTTTTCTTTTTTGTCTTTTTGAGTTAGTCTTGAAATGACATCAAACTTCAGGTGCAGACATGACAAAACATTGATATCTCATTAATGCTACTGCTTGAATTGTGGAACTTCTACTTGGTACTTTTGGTGTTACTCCCTATACTTTCATTTACCTCTCTTTTTCTGTATGTAGCAGTTTTCTTATAAATGGAGCTCTGGAGTCATAAAATTGCAGAATTAGAATGGATCTTGGAAGTACACCCTCCTGTTCAGTATAGGATCTGAAGCTATTATGTTTGACCAATAGAGCAAAATTGACAAAGTTTATCAGTGAAAAGTAAATATAGGTTTAATCCAACAGTTAAACATAACATGTGTGCGCAGTCAGTGCAATATTATTTTTATAAATCTGTTTCCTCTTTGAAAACATTTCTGCAAGAAACCAAAATCCAGTTCCCACAGATATTTAAGTCTCTTTCCCACCATTGTCTCTTGCTCTTTTTTTTGACTTCCTCCACAGTTTCTCCTGTTCTCTTTGAAAGACATTTTTCTTTCTTTCTTTCTTTCTTTCTTTCTTTCTTTCTTTATTAGATTTATATACCGCCCTACTCCCAAAGGACTCAGGGCGGTGAACAGGCACAGAATAAAATACATAGATACAAAAGTTAGAAGCATAAATAAAACCAGATTAGATAATTTAGCCCAAGACAATTAAAAATCCCAATAATTTAAAAACAGATTAAAAATTTCAATTTAAAAGAATTTAAAAGAAAAGGGTAAAAGGTTAGGCCAGGCCGGCTTGCTGGAATAGGAGAGTCTTAAGAGCATGGCAGAAAGTGCACAGATCCAGGATCCTCCGTATCTCCAGGGGGAGCTTGTTCCAGATAGTGGGTGCCCCCACAGAGAAGGCCCTCCCCCTGGGGGCCGCCAGTCGACACTGTTTGGCTGACAGCACCCAGAGGAGCCCCTCTCTATGAGAGCATACCGGCCGGTGGGAGGCTGTTTTTTAGAACCTGTTTTTAGAACCTGTTTTTAGAACCTGTAAGTGAATCCTTCTTCTGTTCCAACATAACTTTCATCAGTAACTAAATTCTGCCTCAGTATTTCACATCTTTGTAAAATATGATCAAGCTTTGTGAGTATATATTTAATGCCAGGAAAGGGAAGTATTGACAGCCTTTATATACATTGTAATGTTAAAGGAACCTGTTGACTATATAGATTATTTAATCAGAGTTAATTATTAATCATTAATAAATTGGCTGCTCGCCTACATTTTCCTTCCTTCCTTTCTAGCTATGTTACCTCAGATTTATACAAAGAAATGGGAAATTAAAAGATGTCCCAGATAGGTGGTGGCAGCAAAATCAGGATATTTTTTTAGAGATGTCCCTGGGTTAATGGAAGCTTTCCTTCCTTCCTTCCTTCCTTCCTTCCTTCCTTCCTTCCTTCCTT
>WNWU01000002.1:15907057-15926590 GCA_012654045.1 Ptyas mucosa | reverse complement strand
TATTTTATTTTATTTTATTTTATTTTATTTTATTTTATTTTATTTTATTTTATTTTATTTTATTTTATTTTATTTTATTTTATTTTATTGTTTTATTAACTAAATACATATGCTGCCCATTTCATAATGAAGCAAGTCTGGGCAGCTTAGAACATCATAAAATAAGAATATAAAACAATTTGAGCACAAAAGACATTAAAAAAACATGGAACATTAAAAGTTAAAACATTAAAATTAACAACAGATAAAAAGGACCAATAGGTAAACAGGATGGAGGTGGGATCACTCTGTCTCTTGGGCCAATCTCACAATTTAGCATTCATAAAATACATCACACTATTCATACAACATAGCTATTGCTGGGCAGGAACTACTGTAGTTTGGTTCAAATATTTAATCTCAGTAGCACATAAAAGGTAAATCCGTTGATAGCACTATGATACCTTACTCCGCATTGATTATTTCCTACAAACAAATAATACACGTTAATGCATTGACTGTTACAACCAGAAACACACAATATCATAGATCTCTTTCTATCAAATTCTACCTTATTGTTCAAAACTCTTCAATATAACCTTTGACTTTGAATCTTATACCTTACAATAACAAGCCAAACACATGACAGCAACACAGTCCCAGACTGTGAATAGAATTTAAGATTAACAATAACAACAACAATTTAAAAAATGGCAAATTACTTCTGTAATTCTGTCAGAAAACTTCATTATTGCAGTCAAAAGGAGCCTATCTTGATCTAATGGTTTCTTTACTGTCAGACACAAGAAACCAGAAATAGGAGTAGAGTTCAAAGCACTAAAAGTTTATTTCATACTACCTATACACAAGAATCTGATCTACTAACAGTCAAGCCAAATTGGTGCTAGAGAAGGATCAACTCAATTCATGGGGTACTGGACATAGGTCTCTTGTGGGAATGTAACAATGTAACAACTGTAAACTGCCCTTGGGTTCTGCCTGGTCATCTACTACATTTACCTTAGTTAGCAACATATATCGTTAATTGTATCACATCATCTTAATTATATCTCATTTTTCTCCACATTCTTCCTTATGACAATTAGGAACAGATAGTGATGTTTCAGGACCCAGAGGGTCACACGTGTCAATCAGTAGTGCTATAAAAGGTAAGGCAAAGGTTCCCCTTGCACATATGTTAGTGGTTCCTGACTTTGGGATGTGTGTGTGTGTGTGTTCATCTCCGTTTCAAAGCCAAAGAGCCAGCGCTGTCCGAAGACGTCTCCGTGGTCATGTGGCTGGCATGAAGTGCACGGAACACTGTTACCTTCCCACCAAAGGTGGTCCCTATTTTTCTACTTGCATTTTTTACGTGCTTTCGAACTGCTAGGTTGCAGAAGCTGGGACAAGTAACGGGACCTCACCCTGTTACGCTGCACTAGAGATTCAAACTGCTGAACTGCCAACCTTTCGATCAACAAGCTCAGTGTCTTAGCCACTGAGCCACCATGTCCCTCAGTAATGCTATAGACCCGTGATGGCGAACCTATGGCACGGGTGCCACAGGTGGCACGCGAAGCCATATCGGTGGGCATGCGAGCTCAGCTCCAGCATGCATGTGTGCGCCAACCAGCTGATTTCCGGGCCTTCTGGGCCCACCAGAAGTCAGGAAACACACTGTTTCCCACCTCCAGAGGGCCTCTGGGGATGTGGGGAAGGCCATTTTTGCCCTCCTCAGGCTCCTAGAAAGGCTCTGGAGCCTGGGGAGAGCAAAAAATGGGCCTACCGGGCCCACCGTGCCATCGCATGCCAAAAGTGGGGGGAGCAAGTGGTGGGGCAGAGCGCATAGAATTATGGATGTGGGCACGCGTGCATGTGACCCCACCGCGCTCCTCCCGCTTTTGGCACGCGATGGCAAAAAGGTTAGCCATCACTGCTATAGACTCAGGCAAACAAGTAAACAACAATTCTACTCTGATGGAGCCAAATAGCTTTTAAGAATTCCATGCAAGTGTCCATTTCATCCTCATTCACATTTTCTAGTCTTGTAAAAAGCATTGTGCTAAAATTGGTTCAAATACTTAGCTGGACCAATCAGGACCTGATCCAACTGAGAAGATTTTTTTTTTCTCACCTCCCCCATTTATTTGCTACCAGAGACATCCCCGCAATCTGGCAAATAATTTTTGATTCACAAATCATTTTTATGTAGGCTTACTCTGGGGCAAATGAATTAAGGATTGCATATTTTAAAAATCCCATTGAAAGGAGGCTAAAAATAAAGCCAGCTGCTGTGATCATTTTGGCACCCACTTGTAGCCCTGAAAAACACATTCGTCATCCTCCAGATCGCAGTGTGACGCAATGGACAGCCCTGGCAGTGATGTAGCAGCCGAGCTGAAAAGCAAACGTGGGGAAGAAGCTAATTTCATTTGAGCACCAGTTGCCAAAATAGCATCTAATAAAATGCCTTCAACTGTGATAGTTCAATACAAACACCCACAAGCACTCCTGGCAAGCATCTTGACTGTCACCAGCTCACTCTCATTTTTCCTGTGGAAGACCTCAACACAACTCGCCCACACAGGTATACAGCTGTGCAGTGACAGCTGAAATCTGCAGGTGTTTGCTAGTATTGCCATTTCTGAAGTGATGGAGGAAGAGAGAAACACAACTTATCCCTGGCGTTGAGCATTTGTACTATGGTGCATGTACTAGTACCGGCAGTTAAACAACCCCCCTCTTCCATTATTATTTGAAAAGGGGGAAAAATCTGCTGTGTTGATTTTCAAATGAATACATATTTTGTAATAGACGTAAGTAAAGCAAAATAACGTTCTGGGCTTCTTACAACGCCATTAATAACTCTTAAGAGGGTCATAAGAAGAATGGTTGCAGGAATTGGGTATCTAGTTTAATGAAAAGAAGGACCAGGGGAGACATGATAGCAGTGTTCCAATATCTCAGGGGCTGCCACAAAGAAGAGGGAGTCAAGCTATTCTCCAAAGCACCTGAGGGCAGGACAAGAAGCAATGGGTGGAAACTAATCAAGGAGAGAAGCAACTTAGAACTAAGGAGAAATTTCCTGACAGTTAGAACAATTAATCAGTGGAACAACTTGCCTCCAGAAGTTGTGAATGCTCCAACACTGGAAGTTTTAAAGAAGAGGTTGGATAACCATTTGTCTGAAGCGCTGTAGGGTTTCCTACATAAGTAGGAGTTGGACTACTAGAAGACTTCCAAGGTCCTTTCCAACTCTGTTATTCTAGATTCTACAAGGAAAATCTACAATGAATGAAAGTAGGATTTTGAATAACAGACACATGGAAATTGATGCTTGTGTTATTTGTTCTTGTTGTAGCCTTTCCTGACAACGGCTGTCTTCCAGCTGTTTGGGAGTTCAGCACTAGTTAACTTTGGCCAGTACATCCAATAAGTAGAAGTTGTACTAATGTACTATGGTCCCAAATACTCAGAAGATGCAAAGCTGCTGAGGCTCTGGACTATAACATTGTTTCACAATGTGTATCATTCCACAAAGAAGAGGAAAAGTGAATGTTACACTTGAGAAACTAAGACAAATCTGTTAGCATGAAAAGTTGCGTAGCCATATATTGATGAAAAATTAGCATGCTGTCATAGTTTAAGAGACAAAATTAAAAAACACAATTGCAGTAACTCCAACATGGCAACTTCTAAACGCCCAAGAAGGGCAGAGAAAGTATTCAAGAGCTGAACAGTCACCGTACTCCACCTTCTTGGGAAATATTTATGGCTATTTCCTGACACGAAAGGTAGTTTTCTGTGGTATTGGGACAGGCAATGAATATATATAATTCAGTAGGAAAAATATGGGGGAATGAGGGAAGAAGAAAATATCAGAATGATGATATTTGTGATTGTCTCTAGTATAGATACATAGATTTATTTATCTGAATTTTTATTTCGCCTTTAATCAAAATTTAAAAAAAGAAGTTGGGTTTCTTCTTATTACTACACAGAATTTTCCATTAATTTAATATTTGTATTGCATAATACATGGACCTAGAATATTGGACTTTGTGACATTTATTTTATAATACATTTACATGAGATAAGAAAGCACCACTGCGCTCAGGTTGAACTTTGAATGCTTTTCCTGAGGGCTTTCTAGATTTCCAGATGTGAAGCAGCTGCAAGTAACTTTGGATAAGTGGAGGAGAAAGGGGATTCTGATGTCTTTGCTTCAGAGATACCAAGATTCCAGGCCCCACGAGAGCTTGTAGCATCAACAGATGTCACCAAGTTCTCAGTTTAATGTGAAAGAAGGGGCAAATAATTCAACGCATTGGGACTAATCAGATGAACAGTGTTTAATTAATAGGGCTGTGCAGAGCTGAGAAAGCACTTTTTGTCAATATGATACACAAGAAACAACTCTTCAGCACTTTTAAAGTTTTTTTTTAAAAAATGTTAATTTTCACTTAATTTAATTTTTTATTTTTTTAAAAAAAATGTTAAAATAGTGAATCTATATTATAAAATGATTATAGAGTGGAGAAAAAAAGTATATATATCATCTTCCTCTGATCCAAAGCAGAATCCATGTAAGAATGGATATACATGTGGATTTTATTTAGTTGATAAACTTCTCATTAAATCTAAACTACTGTATATAGCGTACTATGCCATCTTCTCATTTTTAGAACTCAAAGACTTTTTGAAATTCCTGGAAGCTTGGCACTCAGGCACATCAGCCATCACTATAGAGATAAACCACAAGTACACACTATTCAAAAATGATGATTAAAAAAAAACTTAAGAAGCAAACTAAAGCCAGAATACATCCTCTTCAGCAGCCAATACCAGCAAATAAGCAGGAATGAACACTAGACAAACAATCAAACAAGGAGAAAACAGTACCATAATCTAGGAGCTATTAAGGGGACAAACCATCAAGCAAAAAACAAAACCCTAGTCAGGAACTGCTAAGGAGAAAAATGCACACCCCACTAAGATTGGCTGGGTAAGCTAAGTATATAAATAAGGAGAGCACACTCACGAGGTGTGATGATGTTACCTAGTTGGGTAATAAAATGTCTGCAAGAAAACAATCAAGCTCACAGAACACCAAGCTCAAAGTTCAACCCTGAACTACATATATTATCTCCTATTAGTGTTGAGTGCCACCACCATGCCTATAATCATTTGGGACTGATTGGAGAAAAGCCATGTGCAGCACAGCATGTCACTTCTAAACAGCGTAGCAGCAGTAGAACTTTGCTTATCAAGTGAGTCTTTAAAAGAAGCAAAAAGAGGCTAATTGGTCGTATCTTGATGCTTCACCACGCTGGAGTAGAATAGTGTCCCTTGACAGAGACTGAGCAATTAATTGAATGTAATTTTAATTACAATTAGAATTGAGCTGAATTAAATTGAATTAAAATAAATGTTTGCGCTGGTCCCACTATAAGGTTACCATTAGCCTTAGCCCTACCTCTAACTCAAACTCCCTTTGCTCTACCTACAATTATACATATTTAGTCAAGTTCATTTCTAATTCTCTTCCTTCCACAGCATGCCAGGCATATCTTCTATTACTTCATGTCCTAGAATTTCTTGTTAATATACATGGCTTCTTGGGATCAATGGACTGCGAGAGGTCACTTGGGGGTTATCTCATCCAGGACTCTAGCAACCTCTGAATTCCAGAGGTTGGGAAAATTCCCAATTGCCTGTCAGAATAACCTCTGGATGCACAAATTATCTAGGACAGACTATGCTAATCAGCAATGTCCATCCCCATCTTCAGTTAGCTTGGTAGCTTTATCTGGACCAGGAAAGAATTAACAATGATCACATATTAAGCAGCCTATAAAGTGCCTACCTTTATGACTGAAGCTAAAATTACCCAGAACAAGGCCATACTTGCTTTGAAGAGGCCCCATGGCATGGAGTCCCTTGGCACTAAGCCACCAATATCAACCCTGTTTTGAGGTCCAGAAACTCAGGAAAGGACTCTGCCATCCAGAAAGGACTTTATATTTAGGTATTTGCTGCTCATTGACTATAGAACAACGTTTCTGCTCTAAAATATCCTGAACTACCATGGTTGCCAAAGGATCTGAAACTTATGTTTTTTATATCAGGATATTTTATAGTAGAAACGTTGTTCTATAGTCAATGAGCAGCAAATACCTATATATTATTATGTTTTCGTAGATTTTCACGGGTAGAGGTATGCACATTTTGGTGTATTTGGGTCTTTTCCCATGTAAGATTGACAAGAAGCTTTTCCTTGCACAAGCACGAAGCTGAAGACACCAGCCTGAAGATGACGAGTGGGACCTCGTCGAAACGTCGCCAAGATACTATCAATCTTACACGGGAAAAGACCCGAATACACCAAAACATGCATATATTATTATATATATATATATTTTCCTACTCATGCATGAATATAAGTAATGGCAAAATCAGAAATCATAGGGTACTGGAGATAGGATCAATGAGCTGTGTCCCATCACAATAGCCCACTGGAGAAGCAAACCAACCCCAGCATAAAACAAACACAATCTACTGGCCTTCTGTATCACATTGTAGCATATTGCTGTTACCAGGCAAGGACATTAGTGTGTGAAAGGGAACAACATATATAGTTGCAAATCAAAGTGGTATAGAGAAGATGCATACTTTCTCCCCAATACAAAGGGGCACCTCTGTTTTTAACAACTACAGGCCCTCAAGCTATCTAAATCACTAAATAGTCAGTATGGCATATTAAGAGAGACTTCCTGGAGCAGAAGATTTTCACTCTCTGTGTTAGATCCCAATGACTTACCCCATGTTTTCCCGAAAATAAGATCCTGTCTTATATTTTTTTTAAACCCCAAAATAAGAGCTTGGCCTTATTTTCGGGGAGGTCTTATTATTTTGGAGAATGTGGAGCAAGATGGGGCTCCTCTTGCTGTCTTACCTGATTTCCAGCTCTGTGTTTTAATATTTTCGGGGAGGGCTTATTTTAGTGCATGCGCTCAAAAGCCCGATTGGGCTTATTATCAGGGGATGTCTTATTTTCGGGAAAACAGGGTAGATCAACTTCCTCTTCTATCTATGGAGATGTGACCTAGAAAGCACATGTCCCTCTCCTGCCCTAAAACAATCCTTTTCTCTAGGATACGAGAGGATTCCAGCTGTAAGCTGTAGTAAATGCCAGTGCTGCTTTAGCTGTTCTGCACCAAGAACATGGTAGGTGGCTAAAAGAGAGCTGGCACTCCTACTTTTCAGCTGCTTCATCCTATTTCCTTTGGGAAAACGCACAAAAATGTGAATTTCAAACTGGAGTATCTTCAAATGCCAAGCTTGGCTGGGTTGGTTATGCAGGGAAGAGCTTCAGGGAAGAGGAAGAATCCAATTTTGATACACTCCAGAATCAGTGGATCAACAATAGGTTGGATTAGATCCATTAGACAAAGATTCTATTCCTGGTTAAATTAATGCTATGTTAGATGAACCCTCTGACTCTACGTAATATTATTTTCCCATGATCCTAAAGTTACAGCACTTGTTGTAGGCTATCAAATCTGGGTTGCAAAACACCATACAACTCATAGATAGCAACAAAGAGATACAGAAAGATTAAACTCTGTTACTGCAGCACTAACTCTTTCTTAACACTTTTATCGTGGAGAAATCCTTGAAATAATGTACATGTCTCAGGGAACCCCTGCACAAAAATATTATGTCTACTGCTAGCATTGTGTAGCATTAAAATTTCAAAAAGGTGGGTTTTTTTGAGTCATCTGTTGCAGAACCACAAGTGAAAGCAGCATCATGCAGCACATGAAGTTCAAATCTCTTTTTCCTCATATCTTTTCCTGATCCTCTACCAACTTCTCATGGAGCCCTTCCATTAAAACCCCATTGAAAGAGGCTGCTTTGCTAAATTCACAAGGCTCCTGAAGTAATAACAACAATTAGCTTATCATACGAAACATATTATGATCCCATATCAGCATCCCATATCAGCATTTTCTATATTGAGGTAAACAGCAGCCTCTGGTTTGGTAGGAAGTTAAATTGAAGAGACAGCAAAGATATACTGTACTTCCTGTTCTAGTGTTGCTACTTCATTCGACTCCTCTTTCTTTCAGAAATACATTTAAATAGAAGTATTATGGCATAATACTATGGCATTTTGGCAGAATTATGGGCATGATCCTGACAAATTAATTTCCATTTAGCTCTTAGTATTATCATACTAAGATAATACTTAGATATTTACACTGTAAATACATACATATTTACACTGTATTATACAGTGTAAAATTGTACAGTGGTTAGATACCATCAAAACCGATGTCAGCCAGAGTACAAAATAACTGAAAGAAGCTGTGCAAGATTGGAAAATGTGGACAGAGGTGACCCATAGAATCGCTGAGAACTGGACACAGTTGAATAGATGGCATCATCATCTTTATCATGTGTGCGGAATTGTCCTTGAGCTGCATCCAGCTGGATCTGTCCACTATGAGATGTGGGCCCGTGTGATCTTCAGATCCTTCCCAAAATCTGCTTTGGAAAGGCCAACAAGGGGGGAGTCCTGCTGCCCTAGGGAACTGCATTGTGGAACAGACTGTACATCTGTACAGATGTAGCTATGGATTCTGGGAGTGGGACTATGAACCCAAATCTTGGGATTTTGTGAACATCAAATCAAAGACAATTTTAAAATAAGTGCAAGACTAGGAAGCAGCTGGGTTACTGCTAATTGGCATTCCAAAATGAAAACAACGGACAGAAAGGCTAAATCATGCCAATGGTATGAAAGACAGGAAAGATTAAAAAAGAAGTCTTTATCCCAATCCCAGTTAGCCTAATGCTTTAAATTACTGGGATCTTTTTAAAAATGGGTGGATCTTTTGAAAACTAACAGCAATCAGTGCAAGAGTAAATGATGCAGAATCTGATAGACACATTTAGATTTAGCAAAACCAGATCAAACCACACAACTGTATATACACCAATGGCAGTGTAAAAAAACATTTTTAACCAACCATTTCTCAAGGCACATTGTTTTATTTACAAAAGTTCTGGATTCAGCTAATGGATATTACAGTTAAAAATGATCCTTAGAAGTCCTTAACAATATGGCCAACCATGGAAGATATTATTTAGTCAACTCTACAAGGATAAATTATGACATCTTCCTCTACCAGATTTTACTTCCACCTTAAATCATTCCCAACTCACAACCGTCTATCTCTTTATTAAATGTATTTAGTCTTCTGCTAATGGTTTATTTTATCCTTGAAGAATGACTGCATATAAGAAATGAAGTACAATTGCTTATATTTGATCTTGGATATAGTATTAAGAGATGTACTGTGCCAATGTGCTGTGTTAAGTCTGTTTGGCAGATACATTCACAAGTTGTTCAATTTAGAATCCATGTTGCAAAACGGAGAAACTCAAATATTACGGATATGAAACGATGGGTGCCAAAAAAAACACGGGGCACAGGAAAGAAAGAGGGCTAACAATTTTGGATTTCAACATCTGTGTAGAACAGTAGAGTGAAATCAATAGGCGGCAACTCTCAAACTATTTGTCCTTTAAGACCTATGATTCAGTCACTTGCTACACTTCCTTCTAAGGGTGGCTCATGATGAGGATTATTTTGTGGCAGGCAGGACCCCATCTGTAGAGCTCCCTCCTGAGAGATCTTAAGATATTTTTCTCTCAGTCTCTTCTGCCAGCAATAACAAATGTTTCTTCTTAAACAAGCTCATGATTCTGTTGTTGCTTAATTTAACTTGTTTATTGTTTGTTCTGGCTCTCTGTACTTTTTGCTTTTGACTAGCTTTTAGTCTAGTAATTTTGTTTTAATGGTGGTATATTTTTATCCTTTTGGGCTGCCAGACAGAAGTTCTATCTGTCAAATCTTTGTTCTTACTCTGTAAGAGTAAGCAACCAGTGGCCTTCCACAGCCTGTCCACAGGGCAGGGAGCTGTGCATAGCTGACATTGCCAAATGGCATCTTTTTTGCCTTTATTAATTGTAATACATTTTTCTTACATTTCAGCCTGATGTTTGGAAAGAGATGCTTCTCTGCACCATAGAGCACAGGGACCTGCAGGGCAGGTAAAAAAAAAAGTGGGGGGAGACAGCTATAATCATGCAGGGACCAAATCCCCATCCCTTTTTACACACACACACACACACACACACACTACAGCAAAATGGGCGGGATTTCAATCATACGGTCATGGCTGCCATGCTGACTTTTGGAATCCTGCTGCAAGAGATGCCTCTGATATATACCAGAATATCATCGGGCTCCAGCTACCAGCCCTGGATGACATCTTCGAATCTCGCTGTTTGAAGAAGTTGCATAACATTCTCAGAGACTCTTCCTATCCTGCTTACAATCTTTTTGGACTGTTGCCTTCTGGCAGAAGATACAGAACAATTAAAACTTGGACCACATGTTTTCTGAATAGTTTTTATCCTAGAGCTATAATTGCACTCAAGAATGAACTAAAGGGCCACCATCAGTGAGCTGTTGGACAGCATTACTTGGTAGGTTGTGTGGATGTTTGGGTGGTTTAGGGGTGGGGAATTTGTCATGGGTGGGGGTGTGTTTGGGGATTGTTATGTGTGTTGGACCTGGTCTTTGGGTGTTAAGTGAATTTCGTTGTATGGGTATACTGTGTATACACGTACAATGACAATAAAGTTAATATTATTATTATTTGAGAGAATGCATATGTGATTTCCCACCCCCCTGGGAATGATTGCTACACGGAACTGTTGAAATTGCCTGAATTTTTTGAAAACTAAGTTCTCTTCTAAAACTGAGTCTCCTTCCATTCACTATTTGCAAATGGAAGGAGTCTTTATATAGCAACAGGGAATTGACAAAATACATGTCATATTCATCTCATTGATGAATTCTGTTTCATAGCATTCCTTTACAGTCCAGGGAAATTTGTGCTTTGTTTTGCTCAAGCATTTAAAAGGATTGCACTCTTACAGCCAGATGCTACTCAGGTGAACGCACATTTACTGAGGGCCAACATAGTATAGTGATTAAAAGACTTAGGTTAAGAAAAGAGAGAGTTGGATTTTACTCAGTAAAGTTCACTGGATGACTTCAGGCCAGTCACTCTCTCTGAACCCTACCTAACTCACAAGATCGTAGTGGTGGAAAACAAGAGGTCTTGAAGTTTATGCAGAGGCAAATGCAGACCAAATAAAAATACAGCCCTCTCTCTGTTTTATAAGCTGATTCAAACCAAAGGGCAAGAACTCACTTTGCAGGACCCTAAATAACCTTTGGAACTCTGAAATATCCAGGGCACAGCTTCCCAACCAATTTGTCTCCTTTCTCTGAGCCAGATCCTCCCACCTGGCTTTATATTCTATGCCTGTGGAAGCCACATTCTTCATTCTACCTTTGCTGGAAAAAATGGTACCGCACAGCTTTTCGTTCCCTCATGGCCATATTTTGTGGTAGGTTTTTGTGGTTTCTCATGAGTGTACCAGTGGGGAAAAAAAGACAAGATGGTGACAAATGGATTGTTTCTTCATTGGATCCTCCGCAAGTGGTAAAAAAGAATTGTTCAAAAAAAGCTTCATCTGGATGAAACGGGTATCTCGGTTAGCCAGATTCAGCAATTTGGTTTAGGAAGGGAAATGTGGGATATAATAGGTCATTTAAAGTCTAAGGCTTTTGGGGAAGGGCTTATCTTTTCAAAAAAGGAACGTGGTGGCTCAGTGGCTAAGACGCTGAGCTTGTCGATCAAAAGGTCGGCAGTTCAGCAGTTCAAATCCCTAGTGCCATGTAATGGGGTGAGCACCCGTTACTTCTCCCAGCTTCTGCCAACCTAGCAGTTAGAAAGCACGTAAAAAAAATGCAAGTAGAAAAACAGAAACCACCTTTGGTAGGAAGGTAACAGCGTTTTGTGTGCCTTTGGCATTTAGTCATGCTGGCCACATGACCACGGAAACATCTTCGGATAGCACTGGCTCTTTGGCTTTGAAATGGAGATGAGCACCGTCCCCTAGAGTCGGAAACGACTAGCACATATGTGCGAAAGGAACCTTTACCTTTACCTTTTCAAACAAAAGATCCTTTCCTTGCAGACCAAGCTTCCGAAACTGAATAACTACTTTCCCATTCTATCTGTACTACCATTCAGGCTCTGAACAAACAAACAGCATCCATGTAGCTAACACCATCACTAGCGTGCACTGTGCCAATTATCCAAAGGTTATCTCTCTCTGCAGTCATCTCTGCAGTATCCCTTAATAGCTGTGCTGACACAGTGCAGAACATTATTGACAATTGGACACCAAAGGAAAAGGTTGGTCTATTTTTTTGTTGTTGTAATGGGACAACAGAAGACCAAAAATTTGGGGGCAAATTAATATCCTCCTGAAACATGATCCAGGTTCTAAAGTGTCAGTGAAAATTATTTTGTGGACACTGTTATTCTTCATCCTCCTTTTTATCATGTTTTGCAGCCCAAACAGACTCACAGGCAAGGCAAAGTGGTACAATAATTAGTAACGGAGCACACAATTAAGGAGTAACAATGTGTTCCAATGCTTTTTATAGTTGCTTTATTATGGTCAGTCTCCACATTTTCTTCAATATGCCGATGAAGCTCATCTATTAATACCTCTTGCATAGTACAGCTAGAAGTAATCATATCTGGCTGAAGTTATCTGGCTAAACCTGGGTCACCCAAACATCAGCATCGTATTTGAGAAGGCAATACTTGATGCTTGCATTGGAGGGCAGAGGATGTTAGGAAAGAGCAGGAACATGTGTAAATAACTAAGGTTTTTTTAGCTTTGGTTTACCCTTAGGACTTTGGAGGATTTGCGGTTTTATCATTGGCTTTGTGAACCACCGAGAGCAGCCTTTCACATGTGGAGTTTCTACTGAATCCTAGAGTTATGCAAGAGGCCATAAACAAAAAATCCTCCCTTTTTAATTGCAAGGCTAGCACTCCAAGCGGTGGGAAAGTTTATGTACCACACCTCAACTTACCCAACGTGCTAATATACCATGAGCTACAGATATAATCATTTTTACGCAGGAGTTCCCTGATACCTGAAAATTATCTCAAGGGTCCCACCAGTGTGGACACAACTCCCAGAATTCCCTAGCCAGCCAGGCCTCTACCGTTTTATATTTTAATTCTATGTAAATAAATATATTTAAAAATGTGGCACTGAGTCAGGAACACAGGATGCGTAAGCTTATTTATGGGACTATATGAGGTCCTGCCAAGTTGAAACAAGAACACGGCTTTGCTTTTAGTGCCATCCCTGACAGTTCCTCTCTGCATCCACAGGTTGAGGGATCCAGTTTGCAAAGGAATTGATCAGATGCCCAAATCCCTTGGCTCCTGAATAAGATACTTCTTTGCAAATGACTGTGCTCAACACATGAATGATGAATACTATGACTGCCAGAAAAAGAAAAGGGATATTGTAGTTCCCAGAGATCCAGAAGCCAAGCCAAGAGATAGAAATAAAAGGGTCTAACACTTGGGTACTTATCTCAGCCAACTTAAACAAAGCAACTGTATAACAAAAAAGGAACGGTGGAAAATGAGAGAACGCCATCCCATTGAGATTTTATGGACTCCCCAAAATACACAAACTAGGGGTCCCCCTCAGACCTATTGTAGCGCTAGGGGATATTCCCACCTACAACTTGGCTAAATGGCTGGCACAATGATTAAGCTTCCTGACTTCACCTTCAAACACCACAGTCACATCATCCCCATAATTTTTGACACAGCTACGAGGCTTACGTGGCTACGAGGATCTTTATGAAATCATGGTCGCTTTTGACGTTGTGACCCTATTTACATCCATCCCTCCCCACTTAGCATACAAAGATGACAAACAGTAAACTAGAAGATTACAATACAGATCAAAACAACCTAACCAGGACACAAATTATGAATCTACTCCATTTAAACTTGTTCATGTTTAAAAGGGAAATGAGCAAATAAAAGGAACAACCATGGGAGATCCTCAATATCAGGAGCTATTGCAGAAACCGTCCCATATAACTGGAACACAGTGCATTTTAAAACACCTAAAGTTTGGTATCACTACATGGATAACACATTTGTGGTTATCAAAGAAATGCGCTGGAAGACTTTCATATCTTATTAAATTCCATCTTCCTGCAATTCATAGTGGAGGAAGAAACACATGCTTAGACATGCTTGTCAACAGATGGGAAGATAGAAGCCTAGAAACCATGGTATATTGCAAGGCTACCAACACTCCATGCATTCTAGTTTCAATGGTAACCATCCACTGTCAACAGAACTGCATCAAAACACTGTAAGGCAGGGTGTGAACACACTATACTACCCAGCAGGCAAAACAGTAGGTACCTACATGAACAATTTAGGGTGTCCATAAACATTTATCATACGGTGCCTGTGCATGCTGGGGAGAGAAAGGAAGAAAGAAGACAAAAGACCAACTACATGACAGACCCTGCCATATATTAAAAACATTTCAGAAGCAGTAGAATTCAACTTCTGAAATCTGCAAGTGGACAACTTCCACCATCCAGAGGCTACCAAATGTGGACAAATCATACAAAGATTGTTTGGAGCTGGAGAAACTTTGAATGTAGTTTACCAGATTCCCTTAATGGATTGCCCCTATGATTATGTGGGACAGAGAGGAAGCTAATTACCAGATTGTGAGAACATGAGTATGCGGTTAGATGAGGAGACCCAAACTCATTAATAGCGTCACATTGAATGCATTCAATTTTGCAGCTAGTAATTGTTGGCTGAGCAGGGACAAAAATAGCCAGAGAAATCATTGAAGCCTGGGAAACGAGCCTTTGTCAGTCAATAGGAATGCTGATTTACCACCAGCCTATCAGGTGTTTAGAAGCCAAGGGCATAGTGTCACAAGAAACAACAATTAAGAAGTTAATAGCTAGCCATCGACACCTTAATAAACAATTAAAAGCTACACACAACCAGGAACCATATAAACACAACACACAGAACAGCACAGTGCATATATTCTGGAGAGAGAGAAAATCCCTGATGATGGGCTCTAGCATGAGCCTGAAAGCTTGGAAAAATAAACCTTTAGTCCCAGTGACCGACTCAAATTGGATCCTGCAACATTATCCTTGGCTCATATATTTACCTTCCATTCACATTAATTCTTTCTCCTGCAATGGAACTATCAATGATGGGAGAACTCTGAGCAAGAACTTCTAGTTCCCTCTCCTTCCCATAGTAAAAGAAAGATGAAGACGTCCAAAAAGGCCCTTCTGATTCAGGGAAGCTAAGGTCCCCATTTCCAATAACCTCTTGGGATTTGATAATTGTTACTATATAACCTGGTCCTCCTGTCACTTTGGGAAATGGAGATGATAGTGTGATTGTCTAGTGCTTTGCTTCACAACAGTGTGCAATTTTGTGATGATTTTTAAAAAGCAAATACTTTTGGGTAAATCCTACAGTTGCTTGACTTTCCTCTGCTGATTCAACCCCAAATATCCCACTATTCTCCTGCTTCTTATCACCAATTATGGGATTCTGAAGCTATTTTGGGTACCATGGTTTGTCCCAGCAACATATGCTTTGTAGGATCCAAGGATCAAAACATGCATGCTAAACCAACCACGATGGAAACTGCTGCAACTTTATGAATAGAGGCTGGCTGATGACAGCCTTTTTCCATGCTGAGCTTGTACATCTGCCCCATAATCCTTCTTTTTATCCCATGTTCACTCATATGATGTAATGTCATTTTTGTACTGTGAGAATGAAAGAGCATGGAAAGCAACTATTCCAAAAGACAGAAATCTAGTTCAGATGTCAACTAATTGCTGAGTCTGGATCACTAAAGGAAGAAATAGCACAAACCGAAATAAAAATGTTCTTCTCAGCTCACAATGAAAACAGCTGCATGAATATAAATAATGTCTTTATGTGTAACTTCTTCAGTTTTTCTAATCATATAAAACCATTCACTTTTGAAGCAAACTCTCAAGACGGTAGAGTTGCTCAAAAGGGCTTCTATCCAGTCAAAGTAATGCTGCTAAAATAAAGAATGAATTCGCTGGGACAGCAAAACACTTTGATCCAAATGTAACATAAATGTGGGCTTTTCTTTTTTATGGGATCACAACCACCTTCGGTTCTCCCCAAACTTGTCACTTTACAACAGGGGTATCAAACTCAAGGACCATGGCCGGATCCAGCCTGCGGGGTGCTTAGATCTGGCCTGCAGGGCCACCCTGGAAACAGTGAAGGACCGGCCCGTTGTCTGCCAGTGAAAACAGAGCTCAGGAGGCTGCGATGGCCTCCTGCAACCCTCTGCCAGCGTGCAGCCCTTCCGAGCTTTGATTTCACTGGCAGAGGGTTGCAGGAGGCCGTCACAGCCTCCAAAGCTTGGTTTTCACTGGCAGAGTGCTCAGGCCACCACAGGCATCCCCAACACGAGTGATGTCAAGCTGGCCACGCCTATCCGGCCCCCAAGGTCAAACACAACCCTGATGTAGCCCTCAATGAAATCGAGTTCGACACCCCTGCTTTACAATAACCACAGCCACTTGTCTCATTAAAGAAAGTTTCAGTGAGGACAGTAATAAATAATTTGTTTGCACAGGAGTTTTAGGGTTTTTTTTTTGCAATAGTCTGTGGATTTTTAATAAATCAGTTTATCAGCAGTGACTTTAATTTCCTCATTACACTGAGCATAGGATTCAAGTGATCTTTTTTTCTTACAGAGTCTCACTAGAATAAATTCTGAAAATAGGCCCTTCCTCCTAAAACCAAGGTACAGCATTACTTACCCTGTAGTAATCTGTGCTATATACATCTCTTGACATCCCAAAATCTCCAATCTTCACCAGTAGGTTCTCCCCAACCAGGCAGTTCCGAGTAGCCAGGTCACGGTGCACAAAGTGCTGTGATGCTAAGTAAACCATACCAGCTGCAATCTGCTGAGCGATGTGCAGCATCTGGGATTGGGTTAGTTCAGCCAAACGATTCCCTTCGGCCATCAGAACTGCATCAGGTCCATGCGCCCTGCGTGGAACACAGAAGAAATGTAGGAGATCTAATGACACCTTTCCAATCGATGGTCTTACAGAAGAAAGCAGGAGGGTGGGAAGGAGGCATGATGGAAGCATCAACGCCAGCATTCATCAATTTACTCTCCCTCAGTCCAGCCAGGTTTGCTACTGTGAGGGAAAATGAAAGGAGAGGCCACTTTGAGCTCCTGAACAAAAGGCAGGATGCAAATCTAGGAAACAAACAAATAATAAGACTTTGAACAGTATTGGCTGAGTAGAATATTAGGTTAGTGATGAATTGATATTATGGATTGGACAAGGATCAACATAGAAGAAATAACACATATACAGAAGAGGAAAGAATCTTTGGAAGATAACACCGAGATGTCACAGGGAAGAGATAACTGATGTATTAAATGTTTGTCTGTATACAAATTTTAAAAAAAAATTTAAAAAAATTTTTTTTGTAAAACTAATGAAGGCAGGATACAAGTATATAAAAAATAGTGCTATTACTGTTGTAGACTTTTGTCTGAAGTAACACTAATTGTTCCTGTCTAGGAAAAATGTGCTCAATAACATGATTCTTCTTTTTTCCTAGATGCGAAGTAAAAATTAGAAAGAAAGATGAAAAGAAAATGTATCCTCTCTGATCTCCTTACTCTGACATTGTGCACTTGTACAAAGTGCACTTTGTACACTTGCCTTTATATTTCTTTTGGGAGAAGTCTGTGGTAGAAATCTACTCTAAATACAGCTGTGTTTAAAAAAAATACAAATGTATTGATTGGGAGCAATTTATAAGCTCAAATAGAGTTGTAGACATTCAGTTTAGTTTCTGTATTATTGCACGTGCAGACATTGTAAATTCATAAGAAAGAAAGAACCACAACAGTATGGAAGTGTATGTGTGCACGTGGACATACAGCACATTGTTGAAGTGCAAAGGATGGAGCAGCTTTAAATCGTGACATCCCACCTCTGAAAACATCTATCTATCTATCTATCTATCTATCTATCTATCTATCTATCTATCTATCTATCTATCTATCTACCTATCTATCATCTATTGCCTTATTTATATTTGCCAAGGAACAGAGAATAACCACCAAGCTTCCTCCAGGCTACTAAGAGTTGAGAGGACATTGGGGGGGTTGGGGGTTGGGAAGATCTCAGGGTACATCAGCAAACCTAAGGTTTTGCAGCCTCTGCTCATATACGTATCATCAGTATGAAATGCTTAAAGCAGAGCTCTAAGCAGAGGCTGCTTCCCTGACAATTAACAGCAAACAATATTCAGAAGCAAAGAAGTGCACCTTAAATGAGCGGCAATAGGTAAATAACAGTTTTGCTGAAACTTCTGGGTTTTAGCAGCACCATACCATAGTGAACAATGGGTCTGCACTTATAACCGCAGCGTTCACTTCACAATTGTGGCATTTACATTTACAACCATTGATTTCTCTTAAAGAGGGCCACAAAAAGCATCGTAAAATTGGCTCAGTCTTTTGACAACCGTTACGACTTGTGATGGTGATAAAAGAGGTTCCATAATGGTCATAACTCAAAAACTATCTGTATACTCTTTATTTATATATTGAAAACGAATTGATTTGATTTCTCAGTGAAGCACAAACAATTTTCCTTTTCCTGATACCGGTATTAAAGCACCTCCCCACCCTGTTCTGAAAATATTTTGTTATTTTTTTTTAATAAGTCATTGTAGCTTCCTACTATTTCCACTTAATGCCAATCCAAAACAACTATAATATACATCCCCAATCAAATACCTTTCTTTTCCAGCTTATGCAAGAATCACTCAATCCCTACACTTCATTTTCATGCTACTTTTCAGGGACTTGTTCTGTTTCTTCTTCCTCAATATAATGTGCGATTTCAAAATGTGCCATATCATTACTGGATGATGCGCTTGCTATTTCTATTTCTGAGCTGTAGAGCTGCGAATCAACTCTTTTCAGATAGAAGAAGCACAGATCAAGGTTGCTCAAATTAAAGGCCATGAAGTACATGCACTTCAGAGCTACTGAATACTTTGAAGCTCAAAGAACACTGCGCTGAAAATCAGATACAGTCATATTCTTGCCTGTGACCAAATAGGAGTGTAAAATTGAACATAACTGAAGACTTTCAAGAGGCTGAAATATCACCAGCTTTTAACAGGGCTCTGTGATCTAGTCATGTTGTCCTTTTGCCCCATTCTTATCCCTCCCCCCAAAAGTCAAGTCTATCCATCTCAAGTCAATATAATTTTCTGCAGTCATATATCAAAACTATCCAAGGTCTACAAGAATGAGAACTTTCTATTGTATAATCTCCTGCTGCCATAACAGATTTGGTCAGTTTAGAATAAGCCCCAAAGATACAAATTCTGATTGTGTCGCTTCTAGAGTTTCTTTCTTTCTTTCTTTCTTTCTTTCTTTCTTTCTTTCTTTCTTTCTTTCTTTCTTTCTTTCTTTCTTTCTTTC
>WNWU01000002.1:15870405-15907047 GCA_012654045.1 Ptyas mucosa | reverse complement strand
TTCTTTCTTTCTTTCTTTCTTTCTTTCTTTCTTTCTTTCTTTCTTTCCCTTCCGTCCGTCCTTCCTTCCTTCTTTCTTTCTTTCCTTCTTTAGCTGCACTCTCTAATCACTGTTTCATCTCCTCTAGAATTGGATTTACTTTTGTCAGTGTTTGCTCCTGAAACATTTGAAGTATTGCAGTGCCTAAATTTCACACTCAGGAATCCTTTCTGATCTTCAGATCCTGGCTTGCGATTGTCTATCTGCCTCTGTTTGACTCTGTGTGTCTGTCTACAAATTGTGAGATCGTTTTTTTTTTCCTCAGTGGCCTTGGGGGGCGCTGCAGGGTAAGAAATAAATGTGCTTCCGAAGCATGATTACATGCAAATTTTCTCTCCTATTGTAAGTAGTGTCAAATGAGAGAAGAATGCTAAATTTTAATTTCGTGTAAGAGAGTCTCTTTTTCACTGAACCGTTATGGATGCTATAGATGACAAATAACAAACTTTTCAAAAAAGAAGATATATTACCATCAGATTGCTTCAACTCAAAATGCAACAAGTAGAAGGCAAGCCATACCATAATATATAAATGAATGGGTGTTTGAGTTGCTATTAAAGCCATGTAATTATAACTAATGTTTAATGCATGCATTCAATTGTAGGAGGCTGTCTCTTTCCGCTAATTTCCAAGTCATGCATTAGATAGCAAATCTCTTATCAGTAGACTGGTTTTCCGAACCTTCTAAGACTGATGAGCATCTTTATAAGCAAGCAAATAACAAATATATGTATATCCCAGCACTTGCCATCCAGGGAGCCTATTTACTTATTCCACAAAATAAAGCAAAAAGGCACTCCTTGCTTGTGGTTAGTGGTTTTTCTCATTAAAATTTTTTTTAGGCAAAACAGTTTGTGGCATGATGTAATACCATTCTTCACTTACCAACTGCAACAGATAGACAAAAAAATGGAAAGCAAAATAGCAAGACAAAGCAATGTAAAAACAAAGAAAATCAGGCTTATGGGGGGGGGAGAGAAAAACCAATAGGAGGTGAGTGAAGATGACCTGACAATGTTGCTACAACAGGATTGTCCTTATCTACTCGCTCACAATTTCAATCTAACCACCTGCTGTACATGAAGCTTTTTTTTAATACTAACAGTCTAAGAAAAATTGGGCAACTGTACAGATTTTAGCGCAGGGATGCGCAACTATTGAAGCTTCACAATCAGTGGACTTCAGCTCCCAGAATTCCTGAGCCAGCCATGAGAGTTGAAGTCCAGAGGTTGTAAAATTGCCATAGTTTCCACCCCTGCTTTAGTGGAAACTATTTTTTTTTAAACAATCATAAAAATTGATAGAATAATTCAAATATCATTAGGAGATCAAGTAGGGAAGCTGCTATTCTATCACCACTTTAGCTACCTCTCCTATGGAAATGAAACCGATGAATACTGGGGGGGAAAACCAAGTACCCCCCAAGTATCAAAATTCTTGATTCAGGACTTTATTCCATACATATTAATCTGCAACATTTTATAGAAGAAAATTCTATATTAAAAATATTTCATAAAGAAACATTTATGTAAAATAATAAACTGAGTTATACTAGGACAGGTTATTCACTCCTTCAGCTAAACTACACTTTGGTCAGTGGTGGGATTCAGCCAGTTCGCACCACTTCGGGAGAACCAGTTGTTAACTTTCTGAGCAGTTTGGCACAGTGGTTGTTGGAAGAAATCATTAGGGAAGAGAACCGGTTGTTAAATTACTTGAATCCCACCACTGACTTTGGTGATGTGAATAACCCAGCTGGGTTCACACAACTAAACCCTAAAATGTTGCTTGCAAATCACACTGGCTAGATTAATAGAACATGCTAGCCCAATCCAAAGAAATCATACTACGACTACTAGTACAGCTATACCAATGCCCAGCAGCAAGTTTTCAGGTTATTAAGGCAAAACTACTTTACCTAATTAGGAACACCTAATCTTAAACATGAACTTTATATATACAATGATGATGATATATTTATCATTATACTTGGCCTCTCCTTTGCAGAGGGATTCTTACTTTCAGAACAAGACTAGACAGTTTTATTTGTTTGTTTCTCCTTATTTGAACTATTTTCTCTTTCCTAAGGTGAATGCTGTGCATGCATTAATAAACAAAAGGTGTTTGCTTTAATTTTAAAAAAATGCATTTTGGCATTTGATGCAATAGCTTTGATTCAAACTTCTAATTCTATAATAAATGTACTAATCTTTAGGACTTTTAATGTGTGTAAGTAGGTGAAGCCACTTTTAACGTGAACCTGGGTTTTCCCTGAAGCAAAATTCAGAGTATTTAGTTTGAAAGATTTTTGCTTGTGAAATGAGGTACAATGTTTGTGTACTGTATGCACTATGAAAGTGGTATGTAGTCTACTAAATTATGATATATTTATATCGTAAACATATTAATTTATAAAAATAAAAAATATTCTTCAGATTTTTTTCACCTTAGAAAATAAAAGCTTTGCAGTAGAGAACTACAGATATTTCTAGTAGAAAATGCTTTATCTACAGATTTAAACATGTCGATCATGAAACCTGAGTTATAATACTATTTTCAAGTAATGACACATTCTGTTCACATATTTGAAACATGGTTTGTGAATATATGTATATATACACTGCTCAAAAAAATAAAGGGAACACAAGCAGAAGACATCCGAGATCTGAATGAATGAAATAACCTTATTAAATACTTTGCTCATTACATACAGTAGTTTTGTGTTCCCTTTAGTTGTTTGAGCAGTGTATAAACTACTGTACATAAAGAACAAAGTATTTAATAAGACTATTTCATTCATTCAGATCTCGGATGTTTTCTGCTTGTGTTCCCTTTATTTTTTTGAGCAGTATATTTTACTTTGATAACCTAATTACAATTCATTTTTAATCACGGGGACATGGTCAGTTTTTAATCAGAATGCTTTTCGGAATAAGTAGAAAATAAGATAAATTAATTCAGAGAACATAAGATATGGACAACGTTGAAGAACAGATTCTCCCAAAGAATCACAATGGGAATTAATACCTGGCCCCAAATATAGATTAGATCTATAGATATGCAAAACTTATGTAGAAAAATAGATGCTTTTATAATAACTGAAGACTTCTATTATTCTGACATAAACAGAGTTTAGGCTGTGACAAAGAAACCAGTGATTAAGTAATCCTAAAGTATGATGGTTAATCTTGTGGGAATGGTAACTACTGCAGAATCTATAGAACAGAACAGAACAGGACAGGACAGGACAGGACAGGACAGGACAGGACAGGACAGGACAGGACAGAATTCTTTATTGGCCAAGTGTGATTGGATACACAAGGAATTTGTCTTGGTACATATGCTCTCAGTGTACAAAAAAGAAAAGATAGGGGACACTGTGTCAGGGTTGCAATTGGAGGCTCAGAGTTTTCTTTTGTTGAGGGTGTTACTTGGAACCCTGACACACTGACTATATTATTTTTATATTTAGCATGCATTCAGTTGAGGAACTGCCTGTGGGGTCCAACACATTTGAGTACAAAAGGGGTTATTTATCAAAGTGAAGGGATGGCTGAAAAACAAAGGGCCAAATTATTTAAAGCCTTAATAACTGAAGCTCAACTAAACACATTAACAATGTTAAAAGACCACCAAGCCCAAGAGGCCAGCATGGGTTTGGAATAGTGTCCAGGTAACTGTAAGATGTACTGAATGAAAAGTCTGTCATAATTTAAGCTAAAGGTTTCCCTGTCCAATCATGTCGGTCTCTAGGGGGCAGATCTCATCTTCATTTCTTAGCCAAGAGAACCAGCATTGTCTGAAGACACTTCCATTTTCTTGCGGCCGGAATGATTATACACAGAGGCGTATGGAACACTGTTACCTTCCCATAAAAATGGTAACTATTTATCTACTCGCATTTGCATGCTTTCAAACTGCTAGGTTGGCAGGATCTGGGAGAAATAACGGGAGCTCACCCATTGTACACTTGGGTCTTGAACCCAGGTTTCCAGCAGACAAGCTCAGTATCTTTAACCACTGAGTCATCATGCCCCTTCCTGTCATAATTAAGAGTACAAAAAGGAGAATAAGCTTTGCTAGATAATGTGGAGGGGGCAGCAGAATATGAAAAAAACAAAAACAAAAAGGGAATAGTAAGAACTCCTTTATATATATAAAAATATATTAGAAGCAGGAAAGACATTCAAAGCAACTGAGGCATTAGATGACAAAGAAGCCAAAACATTCAACATTCTCATATGGTTTTTTTAAAAGTTACTCATCAAAGGGTCTTGAGTAAATTTAGCATCCATGGGATAAGAGCCCAGGTCCTTTTATAGATTGGTAACAGGTTAAAAAGAACAGAGAGGAGAGAGTGGAAATAAAGCAGCAATTATCTCAGTGGAGGGAAGTACGAAGATTCCTTTATTGGAATCTATTCAGCTTATTCAGAAATGATGTTAAACAGCAAACTGCCCAAGTATGGGGATGATAATAAAATATTTGGACTGATAAACAACAAAAATAACACTAAAGAATTATGTCTTTAAATTGGATGAATGATCAACCAAGTGACAAATGTAGTCCAATTTAAGTAACTGTAAGGCTATACGTGTTTGGGCATACAAGCCTTCCTCATATAGAATTTGATGTGGTCTAAGCATTGTAACTAACTGGGACAAAGATCTTGGGGTCACAGAAAACACTAAAAGAAATGGTTTCAATGTGAGGCAACTGTGTAAAATACAGCAAAAGATCATCAGGAAAGGGAGTAAAAATATATTTTAAAATGCCAGCATTGTACTGTAATCCCCATTTATGGGACAAAGCTTGATAGAAAGGCAATTGACTGAGAACTTGACTAAAGCATATAAAACCATGCACAGGCTGGAAAAAGTAGGTGGGAGGTTTTTTCCCCTTCCTCTCTCAAACATTAAGACCAAGGCCATGCAATAAAACTTGTTGGATGATTTAAAACAGACAATAGGAAGCGTTTCTCCACATAGTGCATAATTAGCCTGTGGAATTCATTACCACATGGCATAGGGACATCTGGAAGGCCACTATGAGAAATAAAATGCTGGACTAAAGGAAGGGTTTTTGGCCTCATCTAGCAAGACAATTCTTACGCAGGAATTCGTACCAATCAAATTATTCCATTTGGACCACAACTCAGCAATTTGGAAAATAGCCCAATTTCATCTTAGACCCATTGGAAAGCTATTCGGATTGATTGCAGGGCCAAATACAAATTAAGAGTTGGAAATGTGAATCTTTGCGCGCTCACTGACTTTCACGGAGAATTGACACACGATTATAGCTGTTTACCTTTCTTTTCTTTTCTTTTTTAACAGAGGTCTATTAAATGCGTATGTATGGCAGAATTTTACAAGAGGGAGAAGTCTACCAAGTTTTAGAAAGTAACTTGGACAAAATTAGATGAAATGTGAGAAGCATAGTTGCCCCTTCTGAGTGGATCAGAGCTGCCAAATTCAAGATGAATAGCTTCAGGGATTTTTCTTTAAGGCCAAACGTTTAAATGTGTTGTGCATTTACAGGAAAGTGAGATTCTGAAAAAGAACTGCATTTTCCAACGTGAACAACTGTCAGTTTTGAGTTTTGAGACTACGTCTCTCATATCTCACAGATTGTTTCATGTACCTGGGATGGAAAATTTGCAAAGAGTATTAAGTATTGGCAAGAAAACAAGGAAGCTCTCCTTTCAGATGAACTTCATGGACATGCTGCACCCATCCATGCCACTTATTTGTCAGCAATATGAGCGTCGTTTGCCATTGTCTTCTTCAATGTATATTTTCCAGTATCCAGTTGGCCTAAATTCCCAATATTCCTTGGAGCTATTCCTTTTCATGGTCAATCGCAACACTCATTAGTTTCTGCACCCAAGTAAGGCCAACCAAACACCACTGGTTCTATTATACAGGTAGTCCTCAACATACAACAGTTCATTTAGTGACCATTTGAAGTTACAACAGGACCGAAAAAAAGTGACTTATGACCATTTTTCACACTTATGACTGCTGCGGCATCCCCATGGTCACATGATTTACATTCAGATGTTTGACAATTAACTCACATTTATGACGGTTGCAGTGTCCTGGAGTCATGTGATCCCTTTTTGCAACCTTCTGACCAGGAAAATCAATGGGGAAACCAGATTCACTTAACAACCGTGTTACTAATTTAAGAATTGCAGTGATTCATTTAACAAACATGGCAAGAAAAGTCGTAAAATGGGGCAAAACACACTTAACAAATTTCTCACTTAGCAACATAAATGTGGGGCTCAACTGTGGTCATAAGTTGAGGACTGCCTGTATATTTCAATGTCTCTTGTCTGAAATACCATTGGAGAATCTTAGTCAAATGATGAACTGTTTTTATTTTCATTGTAAAAATAGTAGAAAGCTGAAAGCATATGATTGCTTCATTTTCTCCACACCTTGAATTTTTCTTCTTATATCAGAGATATATCCCATCAAATACTGGTGAACTGCAACTCTGAGAATACCGCTATCCTTGTTTGTTGTAGCTTCTGGGAATTATAGTTCAGCAATATCTAGAGGACCAAAGGTGCATATAAAATGCTTGGAGGAAAAAATATAGATTACTATTGAAACACTGCGTGGAGGTTTTTGACTCTAACTTAATGAAACATCAGGGGTGTTCAGGCAAATTCAGATTTGAACATAAAATGTGTGTGGGGGGGGAACACAAATATTTCTTAATTCACCTAAGGAATTTGTTGAGATCTCCATGTTTCATGTATTCAAAGACCATGATGAGTGGATCTCCTTCTACACACACTCCATAAAACTTGACAATATGTTCATGCTGTAGATTAGTCAGCAGTTCTGCTTCTCGATGGAAGTCTTTGCGGGCATTGTCACTGGCATCCTTCAGAGTCTACAAAGAAAGAATCAAAAGTTGAAAGAAAGGTAGATGCTTAACAGCTTCTGTATCTTGTTATCTTGGGGTGGGGGGGATCATGAAATTGGAAGGAGTTAGACCATAGAGATAAGGTGCTTTGGTGTATATATACCACAGTTCCTGATACGGTACTATTGGTAGCTTCTTTATTGGAGACAAATTCCTTGTGTGTCTAGCACTAGCACTAGCACTAGCACTTAGACTTATATACTGCTTCATAGTGCTTTACAGCCCTCTCTAAGGATGGAAGGCTGAGTCAACCTTGAGCCTGGTGAAATTCAATCTGCCAGACTGCTGGCAGCCGGTGATCAGCAAAGTAGCCTGCAATACTGCAGTCTAACCACTGTACCACTGCGGCTCATGTGTGTCTAATCACACTTGGCCAATAAAACATTCTGTTCTGTTCTGTTCTGTTCTGGTCTGTTCTGTTCTGTTCTGTGGATTCGCAACTCTGAACTCAGTGACTCTAATATCCAAGTTTTTGATCCATCTTTTAATTTTTTTCCAGCCCAACTTTGGAATATTGGGAAGAAATTATGCCAATGCTTTGCACTCTGTCCATTCATCTGTCTGTCCATCAGCAAGACAACTCTCTCAAACCTGTACATCTAGTCTTCAACTTACTTCATTTAGTAACCATTCAAAGTTACAACGGCACTGAAAAAAATGACTTATGACCATTTTTCAAATTATAGCCTTTGCAGTATCCCCATGATCATGTGATCAAAATTCAGATGCTTGGCAACTGGTTCATATTTATGACCGGTACTATGTCCCAAGGTCATGTAATCACTTTTGCGACCTTCTGGTAAGCAAAGTCCATGGGGAAGCCAGGTTCATTTAACAACCCGATTATTAATTTATCAACTGCAGTGATTCACTTAACAACCGTGGCAAGAAAGATTGTAAAATCACTTAACTAATGTCTCACTTAATAACAGAAATTTTGGGCTCAAATAAGTTCATAAGTTGAGGACTATCTGTATTGAATGAGATCACATTTGTTATTGAAACCAGTCCAGAAGACTGAGCTGAAAAAAGAAGCTTCATTTTTGTTTTGGGCTACATCTCCGCACATTATTGTTGTTCCTGATGGAACTCAAAATAATATTGTGAGATTTTTGGAAACACTGCCATAAAATGTCGAGACTCAGAGCTTTTGCTGAACTTTGTAATACGATAAAGATGGAGATACATTTCTGAGGAACTACTGTCATAACCATATCTACATACAGGCAAAATGGTATTTATGCAGAAAGGCAGCCCTAGTAGCCTGAATATACCCACCCTTATTTCTCCCAGGAGTGTTACAGTGATAACCATAAAACTTCATTTGGTAGAACATGTTGCATCTATAGTGCTATTAAGCTCTTGCTATGGAACCCCTAAGGAGCCCACTGAGCTTTTGCTTTTGATCTCCAAGAAGCTGCTGAGTTCTATGATGGAACGGTTGCTGTGGTAACTATACACGGCCTTGTGAAACAGCCAAATGAACAATTTCTCTTAATCCAAGATAGGTTTCTTTTGTCTCAGAATTATTCTTGAGGGAACATTTTTTATGACATCCTCTAATGCTGGTGTCCTCAGTGCAGTTCTCATAAGACTAGAAACTCGCTCAATAAAAAAAAATTTTTTTCTCCTTGCCCTCTCCATCCCTCTCTGACCTCTTCCCAGGTGTCTTTTGCAAGATTAAGGAGAATGCATTGGGAAGGAAGGACCTTTCAGTGGCCACCACATCCTCCTATCTCCATGAATTTACTGGAAACTCTAAGGACAGATCCCATGTACATGTTCTAATACAGACAACAGTAAAGTTGCAATAAAACTTTTCCTCAAATGAATGTTTACTTTTCTCAAAATGGAATAGATGTCTTTGTCTGGATCATTGCTGTGCCCAGAAGAACATTTTATTTTCCTTATTAATTTTAAGAGTTTGTTTATTTATTTGTATCCCGCTTTTATAATTTTTAGAAATAACTCAAGGCGGTGGATCTACTTAATACTGCTTCCTCCTCCTATTTTCTCTACAACTCCTCTGTGCGGTGGGCTGGGCTGAGATAGAGTGACTGCCCCAAGGTTACCCAGCCGACTAAAACAAGACTTGAATTCATTGTCTCCTGGTCTCTAGCCTGGTGCGTTAACCACTAGACCAAACTAGCTCTCCTTAGTAAAAATAGTAAAGTTATCTTCTTAAAATGTTTCTCAATCAACTTACCTAAAATGATCCTGAACTGTAAATGTTCATTTATTTGTTGGTCCATCTGAAGGATAGCTCCCTAAACACTGAATAGAATTGGACCAAATTCTATAAGCGGCAGAAGCCAGGAAAAAGAATAATGAATTCAAAATTGGAGGCAAATCTGTTTATGGAGAAAACAGTTTTGGGCAATTTTCCTACATTACTGTCATTCCTTGTGAGCCCAAAATAATATTGTACGGTTTTTGGAAATATTATGATAAAGTAGAAAGACTCAGAGTTTATACTGAGCTTATAAGCAAAGAAAGAGATAATCTTCTAGAAACAACTGTTATAGCTGTAGATATGTTCCAGATAAAATTGCATTTATATACTGAAAATGATCCATACTATTTTGAATACTCATCCTTAACTTGCCTAGTACCATAAAAAAATAAATATAAATTTTCATTTGAAGGCATACAATTATTTGTATAAGTGAACTTATTTGCTCCCTATGACTATCATTAAGTGTTGTATCTTATGATTCTTGACAAATGTATCTTTTCTTTTATGCACACCGAGAGCGTATCTACCAAGACAAATTCCTTGTGTGTCCAATCACACTTGGCCAGTAAAGAATTCTATTGTATTCTATTGCCTTGATTTGTTTATCTTTATTGATATTTTTAAGCAGCAAAATTCTAACGTTTGTAGCTTGAATGTTTTCAAAATGGAATCATGGAAACCATGGAGAACAATATGTACTGGTGACTAGAATTGTAGAAGAAACTAGTCAGTTCCACATATTGATACAATTTGAATTAATTGTTGCTCCAAAATTTATAATAGGCAAATTAGAATGCCAACACAATTGTGTTTTATCTTTTGCAGTGTACAGTAGTACTTTGACCAATAAAAATATCTAAAAATAGCATAGAAGATGGCATATGAAAATACCTGTATTAGGGGAAATTGCTTGTAAAGAAATGCACATATTAAGAACAAAAAGGCATAAGAATGCATGCTGCAAACACATGCCAAATTGGGATAGACAATTTTGTGGTTAGGAAAAAAAAATACTAATTTCATATCAAATGAAACAGGCCATTTTGACTATCTTTACAAAAGTCTGTAATTTAGCCTGTTGCCAGTGTGTCCTCTTAGAATAAGATCACTCAATTTCTCGATAAAAGCAATGTAGCACAAGTCAACTTTCAAACAAGATAGAAAAATGCTATTTCCATTCAGCGTAACCCCTCATCACATAGCTTTTAGAAAGCTTATGGAAAGCCAGCATGCCATTTAAATCTCACTTAAGTCCTTCTGCACAGAAGCTCACTGTAAAGTGGGCACCTACAAATCAAACACTCTACAAACAAATTGAAAGTAAAAATAAGCCCATTGCTCCTTCTCCTTCTCCTTCTCCTTCTCTATGGAAATTCTCAGTCCTCCAGTCATGATTGTCTCAAAGGTAATGTTCAAAAGGCAACTGGACCAGTGGTGGAATCTTACCGGTTCGCACCGGTTCTGATGAACCAGTAATGATAAAAGCTACTGGTTCAGAGAACTGGTAGTAAAAAAACCCTACCAGTTGGTCCGGACCGTTATTTCCAACGATCAGCTGTGCCGCACAATTTAAAATCACTAGAAAACAGGAAATCCTACTTTCTAATGAATCTAAATCGTGCAGCACAGCTGTCCCCCCCTTGCTGTTCTACTTATCCTCCCAAGTCTCCTTTTTCAGTTCACAGCACGTGTTTGGCGCATACTAAGAATACATGCGCGCAGCGTGCATTTGTTGCACACTGCACATGCATCTGCAGTGTGTGTTTGGTGTGCACTGTGCATGTGCACACAGCATGCATTAGGTGTGCACTGCACATGCGCTCACACAGCATGTGCACATGGCGCATGCACGGGCAGCGAACCGGTGGCAAACTGGGGAGGATATCACCACTGAACTGGACTTTCTTGATATTTTCTTTGAAAACAGTTTGCTTCTCATCTAAGAAGCTACTTCATTTCAGAACTGAAGAACTTGGATGAAAAGTGAAATATTTTGAAGGAAAATTCCAAGAAAGTCCAGTTATCTTTTGAACAGCACCTTTGGGACCTTCTCTTTCTCCTTTCAAAAAAGCTAACCATGGTTTTATTTTCTATGTGTGAACGTGTGCATATTTATTTATCCTATTTCTATATAAGACCTTGGAATACCTACTCTTTTCAAATTATTTATGGTTACAAGATCAGAATATCTGCTGAATTTTTTCGCTCTCCCCCTTTCCTTACCAAGCACTTCATTTTCAGCTGTAGACTTCCCACAAGGCACAACAGTAGCTATTTCTTCACATGCATACAGTACACAATGCTGTTCTGGGTTGCTCAGCAACCAGTGAGCAGGCATGTCAAAGATCCAATGAATGAAAAGAAAATGTGACAGTGCTTGAACATTAACAAAGATATGTTCTGCTTGTTCTGCTACTCCCCAATCTACATTTCTTCTGAAATGGACATATCAGTCACAAAGTACTCCATTTCAACTGGAGAAAATAGAAACCATTTTGCAAAACTGGTGGTCAGTGCAACTCTGCACTTATTCTGGAGGTGGTCTCACCAGTCTCCAAAACATATCCTTACTGTGCTTGTTTCTGGATTTCTTCTTTCATGAATTGTACTTGTCTATTTCGTCTTTTTATCACAGAGACAACCATGGGGTTAGAAAAACAAAGTGAACCCAAATGAAAACTAGTGCTTAGCTGTGAAGTCAAATCCCCAGATCTGTCAAAAAGTGATTTATTGTGTGCATATTTGTTAAATGCATGAAAGTAGTTGAGGAAGAGAATAAGGTTACATGCACTGGGGCTGCTCACAATTCTTGTATTCTTCTGACAGAGTAAACCAAGGTTGGGCAACTATAGATCCTTTCTGACCTGTGGACTTCAACTCCCAGAAATCATGAGCTAGCATGGTTGGCTCAGGAATTCTGGGAGTTGAAGTCCACAGATCATAAAGAGGCCATAATTGCCTAACCCTGGAGTAAATAGAACTAGCAAAGAATACAGTTGTAATAGCATAGGCTGTTCCATAACTAGGAATCTCTGGAAAAGATTGGGACTCTCACTTCGCAAATAGAGTTTACAAACTTCCTGCATTTACAGTTTGTGTTAAATGTACAAAACTAAGACTGGGGCCAAGCAGGTATGACTTACAACCATTCATTTAACAACTCTTACAAAAGTGCTGAAAAAGCACTTATGACCAGTTCTCATATTTATGATCATCACAGCATTCTCGCTGTCACATGATCAAAATTTGGGCACTTGGGAACCAGCATGTATTTACAATGATTGCAACATTCTGGGATCATATGATCACCATTCCCAACCTTCCCAAGGTGGCTTCCAAGAAGCTATGTGGTCGTTTAAGGGCCACATGATTCGCTTAATAGCTCAGGAAAAAAGGTTGTAAAGCAGGGGTGCTATTCAGCAGATTCTGACAGGTTCTGGAGAACCGGTAGCAGAAATTTTGAGTAGTTTGGAGAACTGGCAAATACCACCTCTGGCTGGCCCCAGAGTGGGGTGGGAATGGAGATTTTGCAGTATCCTTCCCCTGGAAAGGGATGGGAATGGATATTTTATGGTAAGCTTCCCCTGCCATGCCCAGCAAGCCATGCCCACAGAACAGGTAGTAAAAAAAATTGAATTTTACCACTGTTGTAAATTCACTTAACAATTGCATCACATAGTGACAGAAGTTCTGCTCCCTATTGTGGTCATGAGTCAAGGTCTATCTGTAGATGCGATGCAATGGGATTCATTGCAGAGCTCATCATGATTTGCCACAGGGGCACAGAACATTTTCTGTTTAAAGCTTCACCTTTCCCCTGTAGGGTGTGCTGGAGGGGCCATAATCTCCCAACTGGGTAGGGCCAGGACAAAAACTTCAACTAGATTGCATTTGTTTGCATGCATCATTAACATTGCATTGAATTTATTCAACACAAGTAGCAAGAAGACTCTTTATATATTTAATAGTTTTTCACTTCATCACAATAACCGTTACAGCTACTAGCAGTTCTTAGAGAAACTTGTGGGGCACCAGAATCAAAAATGGTGCAGAGTTGGATGTAACTCTTGGATTTTGGATTATAGGTGCCTGCCTTAAAACAACAGCAATTAACATAACTTTGTAAATAAATAGAGAAAGGAGTATTACAGTTGAAATCCAAATGCGGATCAATCTAAACAATAATGGGAGTAATAATCTCAGAAAGAAATAGCTTATTCTGGAGAAACAGAAATGACTGATGTATAACACAAGTCTTTAGGATATATATATATTTATTACCTTTACAGCAACCAAGATCTTATCCTGCTCAGGACATAGGTTATAACATTCAGCCAAGAAGACTTTGCCAAATGCTCCTTCTCCCAGCTCCCTCTTGAGGACGATATTGTGGCGCTTGATATGCTGGACAACTGTAATGTAAAAAAATGAAAATCAGTCATCCGTTTCTAGTTAGACCGTCAACAGCGGAAGCTTACAGCTTGTTGAATGAAGTTTGCTATGAGGGTTTTCGAAGCCCTATTGAGGGGGTCATAGAAAGTGAGATGTCTTGGTTTTGCCCTTTCTCATGATTAAAAACATTATGATAAAATAAAAAGGATCAGAGCTTATGCTGAGCTTTGCCGTATTGCAAAGATAGAGATAATCTTCTACATAAATTGTGGTTGTAAATACGTTCTGGATAAAATTGCATTTATAGACTGAAAATGATCCCAAGTATTTTGAATACTCATCCTTCTCTCTCCTAACACCATAAAAAGCAAACATAAATTTTCATTTGGTTACAAGTACCTTGATTTCTTTATCTTTATTGATATGTTGAAAGAGCAAAATTGTAATGTTAGTAAGCTTGAATGTTTTCAAAATGAAAAGGTGAAAACCCTTCAGAAATCAGGCCAAGTAGAGAGCAATGTGTATCAGTGACTAGAATTGGCGAAGAAATTGATTGGTTCCTGATACAATTTGAATTAATTTTTGCTCCCACAATTGATAATGGACAAATTAGAAGGCCAACACAATGGTCTTTTATCTTTTGCAGTGTAATACTTTGACCAATAAAAGTATCTAAAAATAGCATAGAAGATGGCATATGAAAATACCTATATTAAGGGAAATTGCTTGCAAAGAAATGCACATATTGAGAACGAATATGCATAAGAATGCATGCTAAAAACAGGTGCCAAATCAGGATAGACACTTTTGTAGTTAGAAAAAAAAATACTAATTTCATATCAAACGAAACAGGCAATTTTGTCCATCTTTACAGAAGTCTGCAATTTAGCCTGTTGCCAGTGTGACATCTTAGCTAGGCTTCCTGCTTCCTGCTCCAAAACAGGCTATATTCAAATAATTTGTAGTATGGCTATAGTATTATTATCCTTATTATCTTCTTTATTTCCCCTCTTATTGGGATGATGATGATGATTGTTGCTTTGCATGTACTCTGAAAGCTTCTGCACTGGAGACAAATTCCTTGTGTTTCTGATCACACTTGGCAAAATAAAGTATCCATCCATCCATCCATCCATCCATCCATCCATCCATTCAATTTCTTACAGCTTCCCGGCCACCTTTTTATTAACATTACTGGAGCATAAGACCTTATAATCTTTCCAGGTAATTTGCTTTACTTCCTTATTCATCAGAATTTATACTCATATATACCACTAGGATAACTTCTAGTAACAAGTACTTAAGAGTATTTGTAATGATATTTAATGAAACATTACCAGATTGAGTCTTTCTGAACTCCTTGGGTGGTCAGGGAGGGAGATTTCACAGAGTTGAATGTGTATTGGAAATCTTGCAAAGGTCCTAAACATGTGCTACAACCTGGGTCATGCTAGGTTAAGAAAACTGTCACAGAAAGAGTTATTTCCTATCTGCCAAGGACAGCATGCATTGTATGTTGTTTTTTGCTCAGACTTTAATTTGCGTTTCTTCAAAATCAAATCAAAATGACCAAGAACCATAAAAATAACAAAAGCATAACATCAAACACTAACATATATCCCTCCACGTTAAAACAAACCTTCCCAATTATTCAATCAAAGCAAAGAGTGCCAAAGCAATAGTTAATAAAAAATAAATTTAACTGGGAAACTCAAACTTACAACACGGGAAACAAAGTGATAAAATAAGCACATAATTGTAAAATTATTTTATACACGATATACTGGTATAGAATCTATAGAAATATGTAATATAGATCAGCTGCTGTAATCTTCATCCAAAGCTTTTGAAAGGTCAGCATATGTTGACCTGAATCCCAACTGGATTTCTTCCAGTTAATACAAAATGTGGTGTTGACCACCAACTCAGATGATTTACAATGTGAATTAGATAAATTAATCAAGGAAAAAGAACCAATGGCAGGTAGTCCTAATGGCTATGATACTTTAAGAATCAAAGAAACCATATCTCTGAATACTGGTTGCTGGAAAATAAAAGTAGGAAAAAGGGGCTGCCCCATATTCTTCTGGGCTTATTATGGACACAGCAGAGGATGGGGAATGTGAGTAGATTGGTCTTTAGTACAACCAGCATTGTAAACTTGTATTAATTGCACTACCGCAGTGTTGGCAAACCTTTTCGGCACTCAGTGCCAAAATGAGAGCCTGCGAGCGCCCGTGTGCTGGAAACCAAAAGAGCAGCCACCTGGTGCCGGGAAGATGATCTTCTGGTTTCTGGCGCACACATGTGCACCGGTCACCTGCTCTTCCAGTTTCTGGCACACATGTGCGTGCAAAGACTAGCTGGCCGGTGTGCATGCATGTGCTGGAAACTGGAAGAGTGTCAATGAAGTGCCCCATCACCAAGAACAAGCCAGCGCAGTGCCCCCGTCACTTCTGCCAAGGGAGCGCAACTGCTTCCCGGCCTGCATGCCTCTTATCCCAGTGCCGGACAGACATTCCTTCTGTGTGGACTCAGCTCTTGCACAGCTCCACAGCCCCAGAAAAGTAACACCAGCAGCAGCAGCCACAAGGCAAGGGGCAGGAGTGATAGGCCGCCCCCTGCAGCTGCTCCCCCGGTGGCGAGCCAGGCCCTCGGCAGCATCTCCATGCGTGAGGAACTGTGCTCCCCTCTGGCCCTCCTGGGGCACTCGCCTCCCCGATGGCGGTTCCTCCTCCTCCTCGTTCTTCAGCATCCTGGCTGGAAGCGGCAGCATGAGAACTGCCACCGCCCCATCGCCTCTTTCCCTCCTGCCCAACAGTGGCAGAAGCCGTGGGCGGGATGGGCGGCCCCCCAGCAAGTAAATGCTGCCCTGCTGGCCTGTGTGCCCAAGCTGGCCAGGCTCTCCAGACCATTGACCCACATCAGTGCTGCGGGCTGGAGAGCTGGGGCTGCACAAGAAGCCTGCTCAGGTGGGAAGGGAGGAAAGCCCCAGCTTGCCGATCATGGCAAACAGCTCTGCTGCCCTGGGAAGCTACCACTGGGATGCGCTTTCTGAGTCTTTGGGCACGTGAGCCATTGCCCGTTGCTCTTCCGGGTTCCAGCGCATTGGCCAGCTGGTCTTCATGTGCACGGGAGCACCAGAAACTGGAAAAGCAGCTGCCTGATGTACATGGGAAGATAATCTTCCAGTTTCTGGCCAGCTGGTCTTTGCACACACATGTGTGCCAGAAACTGGAAGACCAACTGCCCAGTGCATGTATGTACACTGGGCAGCTGCTCTTCTGGTTTCTGGCACTCCCGCGTGCATGAAGACCAGCTGGCTGGTATGCTGAAACCTGGAAGAGCAACAGGCAACAGCTCACGTGCCTGGAGAGATGGCTCTGCATGCCACTTCCAGCACGCGTGCCATAGGTTCACAATGACACTAACATTTTTCTTCTTGTTGATGAAGGAGACAGTTGTGGTGTTGAAATCACTCTTTTAAAATATCTGGAATAATTTTATAGAAAGGCATTCATATTTCACAGGATCAAGACTGTCAGTCATCTGGGGATATCTCTGATCCTGTGGACTTCAGGAAATAAATTAAAAGAAGGAAAACAAAGCACATTTGTCTCATGTCACAATCATTTTTAAGTTTTTTTAACAACTGTTTCCCTTTATTAACCGGGGGGGGGGGGAGAGGAAGGGAATTTCACAAAACCTGGGAAGACAAAGTATGTCCTCTTTTAATTGAATCCAGCTTTCTCTGTGGCCCCGATCTCTTGCTCTTCTTAAATTAAACCACCACTTATTCTGTCTGTTTCATTCAACAAGCAGGACAAAGAAGGCATTCTAACAAATATGATTTACAATTGTGGTCAAGGTAAAAAGAAGAGAGATAGAGATAAGAAAGACGATGGACCAATATTTCTAAAGAAGTTTGTATAATAGGGTGCTAAAGGAACTTATTGCTAATAGACTTAATCTTTGCTTCCACTGGTGTTTTCCTTGAAGTCTCTTTTTTGAAAATAGATAAGATTTAGGAGAACTAGAGATGCTCCTTGGTTCTGTTCTTTTGTTTTGTTTTGCTGTGCCTTCCAGTCATTGTTGTCTCCTGGCTACTGCTGAGTGCTGCTAATTCTTCATAACAACTCTGCCTGTTTCATAACCTCTTGAGATGACGAGAAGAGTCTATACTAGTGCAAAGGATGCTGCAATAATAAGATAAGGAAAGCTAGTGTATTTGTTTATTCATAATCAAAACATGATCTTTGTAAAAATGGTTCCAAAATCCAACACCCTACATTTAAATTGAATAAGGGAGCCTAATCACAGAGCAAACTAAACCTCCAGTTGTAAACTCAGGCTTTCCAATTTAACTGAGGCTAAGCTTTGCTGAATTAATTTCTATGAAGACCTGAACCAATCTTATACATTGATTTAGCTGGTTAATTTTTCCATAACATTCAGTTCCTTCCAGGACTTAATTCCCAGAAAGTTGCAGTCCCAAAATATCTAGACCACATCAGGTAGGGGAAGGCTGATAAACTTTTACTATTAGTTGCTCCACAATATTCTAGACAAACATCTTTGCCCTTGACTGCAAGATCTTGACACTGGACTTTCTACACATGCCCACATATGAGTGAATAGTAGGTCTTGTGAACTGAAGGAGCAGCAGGCTGTAAGTGCAAGATACTGACTTTTCTGCTAAGGGCCAAGGAAAGACCATCTAGCAAAAATACAGAAGTGCTGGATTTATCGTACAAGAAGGCTACTATTTGCTCCTATGATGCAGTGACAAGGAATCTACCTGACTCTCAACAGACAGGATAATTCTTAATCTGATGTTAAGTCCAATGGCAAACAGATCACATCCTTTTCTGTGCTAGCTGCTGTTCTTATTCTCTCTCTCGCTCTTCAAATGCCTCTCTCTTTCTGAGTTGATAATTACAACATTTGATGCCAAGCAGCTGTCACTGAGGAACAGGAGCTGCCCAAATACTTCCGCTGCACAATGCATGCAGGCTTATTGGCTAATTTAGTGCACTATAATGAACTCTCCCACTGGCTTCCTTCCATCCATAGCATGGGACACAGTGAAACATAGACTACAAGCTTGGACATTTTGTTCCGATGCATTTGAAAGGAGAGGAAACAATTGGGAGAATCTGTACTCACAATTGTCCCTTACGTTCAGCTCACCCTTGCTTAAATAGTGAGCATCCGGAAAACATCCAAGAGTGCCTCTGATTGTCAGAAGGGTAACGGATGTAGCCTTCTGACAGATGTAAGGTGCTGCTGAATAATTATGCCCATGGCCAACGGGCAAGTCACACACTCACATGGGTGAGGGGGAGAGAGAGAGACTGATTGACTGAATGGCTGTTTCAGCTTTATTCCGACTTTCACTTGCTTAGTCTAATGAATTTGACCTTCAAATAGCAGGCATCAATCTTTTGGAACATCTAAATTTACTCTAACTTTTGTCTAGTTCCATAGTTTAAAATCCTGTTTCTCTCCAAGAAGTTTAATGTATAAATTCCCCCCTTCCTTTTTTTTATACTAAACAAAGAAATAGGAAAGAGGCCATGGTTATTCTACAATCTTTTGTTTCAAAAGGTATTTTCCCCAGCCAGAATCCAACATTCTAACCAGGGATGGGTTCTACTTACCTTTACTACCAGTTCGCAGCAGCAGCACGCATGCGTGCTTCTTTTGCTTGAACGTGTGCGCTTCTGTGCATGCGCAGATGACTCATGATGATGTTGTGGCAGGTGGGCGGAGTCTCCTGCTGGTTTTACATCCGGTCAGAACCAGGAGCAACCCACCACTGATTTTAACCAATTCTCTATACTGGATGTCATATTGCCGGCATAGTGCCAGCAAGAGACAACAAGTATGAAGAAAATCAAGGACCTGCACAACACACATAATAATTGGGGAAAATCCATACACACATATCTAATGTGGATGAATCAGAGGAGCACAAATTCATCCTACACAGGGCTTGGGAACTTTGATAGGGGGAGAAGAGGTTGATCTAGCCTAGCATCTCTAATTATTCATCTCCCAACTCCATAGGCCTGCTACAATCCTTGAGGAAACTTGGAACTTAAGGCCAACTGCTCTGTTAAGAAGACTAAGATGACATTCTGATGAATTAGGAATCCTTAATTTTGTAGTTTTAGCTAAAAGAGGCATGCAAACATTATACACAAATCACGCTTTCCTGACTCTCTACTCACTATGGCATTTGAATCTCCTATTAACTGAAATTGAAAATGTCATCTTCAGATAAACAAAGTATATGACTTCCCCCCCCTTACTTCACAGCAATATGTTGCTATTACTTACCTTTTTAAAAACATTCTGTAATCAGGGTTTATCAAAAACCCTCTGATGTTTATACCATTAAGCCTGTGTAAAATGCCACCCAATTGCTTCAAACACATGCCTTGATTCTATCACTGGAGGGGCCTGCTTAAAAACAGTGCCCAACTCAAAAATTAAAGTGCTCCTCCTCAATTCTGCCAATGTCTCACTTCTGTCAGATATGCTGTTTGATCTGGAATATTTTCTGTGCAGGCACAAATAGATGAAGAAAACCAGGGAAGCAGTGGTGAAATCCAATTTTTTTTTTACTACCGTTTCTGTGGGCATGGCTTGGTGGGCGTGGTGTGGCTTGGTGGGCGTGGCTTGGTGGGTGTGGCAAGGGAAGGGTACTGCAGAATCCCCATTCCCTCCCCACTCCTGGGGGAAGGATATTGCAAAATCTCCATTCCCACCCCACTGGTGCCAGCCAGAGGTGGTATTTGCCAGTTCTCCGAATTACTCAAAATTTCCACTACCGGTTCTCTGAACTGCTCAAAATTTCTGCTACTGGTTCTCCAGAACCTATCAGAACCTGCTGGATTTCACCCCTGCGGGGAAGGCCAGGGAAGCAACTACTTGGACAGAAACAACTGAAGACCTGGCTGTTGCCCCAGACTTTGGGGACATGGTAATTATGGGCACCCTTCTATTAGATAAGATAACTTTTACTGTCACTGTCCTATATACACAATGGTACACATTAAAATGAAATTTTGATGCACCACTCTCATTAGCCCACCAATAATGTCACCATCCCAAGGATGATGATGATAATCATCATCATCATCATCATCATCATCACAACAACAGCACCCAAAAATGCCAAGTTATACAAAAATGACACCAACACACACACACACACACACACACAGAGAGCACAATCCAATTTGAAAACAGCGGAAAAAAGAGTCTTGAGAGTTCACAAGGTTGATACTATATGACACAAAGCTATTACAGAATCTAATTGTTCTGCTTTGGATACCATGAAGTGTCCTCCCAGAAGGTAATAATAAAAACTGGTCATGAAGAGGATGTATAGAGTCCATGACAATACTGCAGACCCTGGTCAAACAGCACTTATATGCCATGTCCTGGATAGAAGAAAATGAATATCCAATAATGTTTTGTATTGTATTTGATTGGGGGGGGGGGTCCTACTGTCCTGCTCTCTATTTTTATCTGCAAGCTGCCCAGTATCATTGTGGAGTGGGGTGGCCTAAACATTAAATCAGTCAATCAATCCAAAGTCTCTTGTAGCTATGGGCACCATACAGCTTCATAGCTGAAGCAAGCGGTTCTGAAGAAACCACTTGAGCAACATGAAACACCCATCCAGTGCCTTGCCCAGGTTTAGAGGATACCACTTGAATCAAATGAAATGAGCATAACTTAGTATCAGGAAAGGGAGATTTATGTATGTGGAACATATGACCACTCAGAACATACAATAATAGGATTGGAAGGGAAGATCTTCTAGTCAACCCACCTGCTCTCGCTATAACATTCCAGACAAATTATTGCCCAGTCTCTTCTTGAAAATCTACAATGATCTACAACTTCTGGAGGCAAGTTGTTCCTGATTAATTGTTCTCACTGTCAGGAATTTTCTCCTTACTTCTAGGTTGCATCTCCCTTTAATGATCTTCTACCTGTTACTTCTTGTCCTGCCCTTAGGTGCTTTGGAGAATAGGTCCACCCCTCACACAACTAAACATTCCTTCTCCAAGGCACATTGCTTGCTTCAGTCTAAAAGCACCAGAAATGAAAAGTCAGAGTCCAAGGATTCCAATAGCTGATCAGTAGGCCAGTGTTTCTTAACCTTGACATCTTTAAGAGGTGTGGACTTTGTATGTTGATAACTGCTATAAAGAAGATCGGAAGTTGCCAATTTTGGTTTTGTTTGATTTTTTTTTTTTGCTTTGCTTTATAGCTTTTTTCAAAGCTTTTTTCTTTAGACTTATTTCTTACTTTTTTATTTTTTTTAAATTTATTTTTATTTTAGGAAATTTATATTGCCACCTATTCACACATGGCAACTCAAGGCAGCTTACAGGAATATAAAAATCTCATATATAAAACAATAAAACTAATAAAAGAGAATAATCTCATAATAAAATAATATAATAATATAATAATCTCCCACCCCACGCCCTGGTGACAACACATCACACGAACCATTTAATGGGCTCCATCCCACTCTGCATCAAATCTTCAGTGCCTTCTGGAAGAGTGTTAGAGTAGGGGCCAGTCTAATCTCTGGGGGAATGATGTTCTAGAGCCGTGATGGCGAACCTACCGCACACGTGCCAGAGGTGGTACCCAGAGCCCTCTCTGTGGGCATGCGTGCTGTCGCTAGCTGCTGTTCTGGTTTCTGACATGCACATACATGCTAACCAGCTGATCTTCGCACATGCCGGAACCTTAAAAACCTGAAGACCAGCTGGCCGGTGCGCATGTGCTCGCTAGCCACCTGGTCTTTGAGTGCCTGGGGCTCTGGTGCATGTGCGCACATGTGCACACATGTGCACACGTGTTCCAGTTTGGCCACTCAGTGCTGAAAAGGTTTTGCATCACTGTTTTAGAGCGAGGGAGCCACCAGGTAGAAGGCCTTTCTTCTGGGTCCCACCAGGTGTATCTTCCTAGGGGATGGGACCCACAACATTCCTTGCCTCCCTGCTCTGGTGGGCTGGGTAGGCGTGACCAGCAAGAGACCTCAGATAACCTGGTCCCAAGCCATAAAGGGCTTTAAAGGTGACAACCAGCACCTTCAATTGCACCAAGAAACGAATCGGCAACCAATGCAGCTCCTGCAGGAAAGGTGATACTTGTGCATATCGAGGTATACATGCACAAAACCATGCAGGCTGCTGCATTTTGCACCAACTGGAACTTTTTCCCTATGTTATTTTGTGTTTATCTGTTAACTTTGTAAAAAAGAAAGTAGCTATTATAAAGATGTGTGGACTTCAACTCCCAAAACTCTGGGGGCTCTGAGAATTGACATCTACACATCTTAAAACGTTGAGAAACAATGCACTAGGCAAAAGGTATAGACAATGTTTTCGGTGCTACATTACTGAGGTAAATTTTAAACCTAAGGTAAATTTTATGCAAACGCTCTTAGAACTCGTCTGACAACAAACAGGCATGCCTCTAATTCAGCTCAGAATGCAAATGTGTCACAGTGATCCCCAAGGACGTCATTGTTTTCACACACACTTTGCCATCATGAGCTTTTCTGCCTCTTGGTTACATCCAGTAACGCCATTGCTCCTCTGAGATGTTCTGAGTAATTTGGCTCAAAGACGAGTTCTGCAGATCTGATGGTCTCCATGCTTGCTCTGCTGACCCAATGCTTTCACTGGCTCCCAATCACTCCAATGGATGTGTTTCCTATAAGGGTTATGACACTAATGGCTAATTAGAAGTCAATGGCTCCTAATATAAATAAAGCTCGATCCAGAACTCAGCACATTATACACAAATGCACTATGGCCACATGGTTAAGCTAACCATGTTGAAAAAGAAAGATCTCCTTCTGTACATCTCAGAAATTAACAAAATGAGTTGAATCTTTTTCTTGGAAAATAATAGATCCTACCAGAGATCCACGGGGATAACAAAATTCTTTTACATCAGTACAGTAACTTTATTAGTCCCAAGGGAGAATTTTAATGTCAAGGATTTTTCTAATCTCCTTTTTAAAAATTCTGCTCATTTAAAAGAATTACAATACCTTATGGAAACAATTTCCATAATTTAACGATCCACCCTATGAAGTATTTATTTTACTTTTGTTCTTATTTTCTTGCACATTCTGACTGTATGAGTTGAAGTTCTAGAATTATAATGGAAGGAGAAAAGGTTCAGATATAGTTTACGATGTAACCTAATCCTTGGAGTCACCAATCCAAGCAATCTGAAGACTTATAGCTTAAAAAATTAGAAATGATTTTGTAGTTCAAAGGAATAATAAACATTGGTACAGCTGCATGAAACAGTTGAGGGCTACATAACTAAGTGATACGTTTAACTACAACTTTTAATAAAACATATTTTTAAAAAAGATGTTCAAGTATTATAGGTTGTATGGCACAAGCTTAATATTTACTCAACAGACGTTACTCGCAAGCTAATATATTGAAAGTTCTATGCTTTTGCATCTGTGAATTTATTCTGAAGGCTAAAAGATGCGTTACTTCATGTTTATTTTTATTTTTAGAAGAATAAATTTATTGAGGAGCTTTTCTTAATCTGGCACTAGGCTGATCACCAGATTTCTGCTAAAAATGATAACATATTCTCACGTTATTCCTGAAGAGGCCCCATATATGCATTAAGGACATACAGGTAGTCCTTGATCACCGGTGACCACACTTGGGACCAGAATTTTCATTGCTAACTGAGTCGTGTCTAAGTTTACATTCTGTTTTGCCAATGAATAATGTGGTTAAATGAATAATGTGGTTGTTAAGCGAATACAGCTTGCCGTATTGACTTTGCTTATCAGAAGCTGGCTAGGAACGTAACTAATGATAACCATATTACTCCGGGACACTGCAAGCATTGCAAATACATGCCAGTTGCCAAGTGCCCAATTTTGATCACGTGACTGTGAGGAGGCTGTGATGGTTGTAAGTGCAAAGACCTGTTATTAGTCTCTTTTTTCAGTTATTGTTGTAACTTTGAATGGTTGTTAAACAGATGGTTGTAAGTCAAGGACTACCTGTAGAGTAGTCAGGGAAATGATTTTCGGAAAGTGATGCAAGATCAGTCCAGATCCAAAGCATACTCTGGATGAAAGCCATGAAGATACAAATAGCAATAGAACTTAGACTTATATTCTGCTTCACAGTGCTTTGCAGCCCTCTCTCTAAGCGTTTTACAGAGTCAGCATATTGCCCCCAACAATTTGGGTCCTCATTTTACCCACCTCAGAAAGATGGAAGGCTGAGTCAACCTTGAGCCTGGTGAGATTCAAACTGCCAAATTTCAGGCACCCGGCAGGCAGCAGAAGTAGCCTGCAGTACTGCACTCTAACCACTGCTCCACTGTGTCTTAAATAAAGATGCTTTCTCTTCAGAATACATGTCAATAAGTCAATGAGCAATTATTATTTAAGAAGTCTTCCTTCTGAATGGTAATAAACTGAGTTTTTAAAAATGATTAGCTTGAAAGTGTTTAGTCATTTAGCTAACCTTTAAATTATCCTTTGCAATCAATACATTTTATTAGGATGGCACTGACTATAATTAAGGTTCTTCCAACCTTAAGTGTTGGAAGTGTCGTTTGAGAAATCAAACGATTAACCAATTATTGATTATTGATCCTGAGACGGCAGAATTTTCATTACATTTGGTTGAGAGATCAAACACCATAGGTATTACACATACCAAGAATAACAATCTGTAATGTACTGCAAATACATGCCAGAATTCCCTAAGCAATTTGATCTTCATTGATTCAGATTTAAATTGAAAACACAACCAGTTCCATTGTCACAAAAAATGGAAACAGAATAAAGGTAGATGACTTGAAAGCTGTATGGAAGATTACAGCTGACAATGATGTCTGGGCTTCAGGAACTATTTATCGATATGCATCTATGAACTGGTTTCTTACACTCGTTGATTATGCATCTACCCAGATTATGGAGGCAATGCCACCTCACACATAGTATGTCTCCGCCAAACGCCTTTACTGCCAAAGGCAATCCAGGTGCTTCATCTGATGCCAACACAGGTAGAATCTAGACTTCCGGTGGTGCCGCAACCCCATTGAAGACGCTTGAGTATGAGCGCCCGTTCCTCGGCTCTGTAAAAGCCCCCGAACAGCTGACAAGCGCTGTCGGGAGACTTGAAAAGTCTCTCCCCAGGCAAAGGGGAGAGGCAAGAGCAGGCAGGGGAAGGTAGAGCTCTCCAAGTGCCCCAGAGAAAACTCTGGGGCGCAAAATGTGGGAGCTCCCTAGAAACCTGCCAAGCAGCTCCGGACCCAGGACGACTCTGCAGAAGCAGAGCAAAACACCGCGACCACCCCAGCAACACAATTTTAAACAGCTATTACAGTTATACAATTTTAAGGACTATAAATTGGAATTCTGGGCACTGGCTGAGCAAATCAGGAGAACAAAAAGAAAACATAGGTAACAATCTTTAACTCCGTTTAAAAATGCAAAAAAATGGTGCCTGAGGGCGTGAAAATGAAACCTATTAGTGAAAGTGCTTGTTAACGCTTATTAATGTTTGTAACATAGATATAGCTACTGGATTACACCTTAAAGTGGAAGTGGAATGGAAAAGAATTGGACATTGACTTCAATTAATCCATATCTTTACATTGTGTGGAAAATATTTGGATTTTGACCTGATAGCTGAATAAATATAAAGTGAAACATGGCTGATATTAGGGCTGGAGGATCATTGTCTGGTGAATCAGCAAATTCTCAAGTTGTGACTGCAAAGTTTTTACAGGAAATTTTAGATTCTTTTAATTCTGCTATTTTGGAATCAATGGAAATTTTTTTTCAAAAATATAGTTTGTGGAATAATAATGATTTGCTGGTTGGAAAACAAGAGGAAACTAATCTGAGGATTGTGACTTTGGAGTATAAAACAGAGGCTGTCAGGATTGAGATGGAGGTTGGCGCAACCGAAACAGTTCTGGCAGACACTTCCACTCAACTAACAGTAAAGAAAGAAGTGGACTCATTATCACAAGCTGACAAATTATATGACAACAATTCTTGGTTTTACAGACAAAGGAATGAACTGTTTGATTATACAAGTAAGAAGAGTCGAAATGGGGGTTTTAAACCAGAGAAAATGATTTTAAGAAGAGAGCGAACTTTCAAGATACATCAACCTCAAATCCAAACTCAAAAATTTTCAAAAATAAAACTAGGGGGAGGAGCAATGCTGAAAGAATTATGGAAGAAGAAAGACTGGAAAAAATATAGGAAAAAAGTTTAATTAAATTGGTATTTTTAAAGGCTACTCTAAGGCAATGATACAAAGGATATGTTTTCTTACAATTAGTGTTGGGTACAAAAATGATAATTTCTCAAAGTTAAGGAGATATTAAAATGGTTAAACAAAAACTTGAAGGATATCCTCCTTTTGAAATTTATATTTTGGGGAATGAATTGAGAATGTTTTACTGATGTATTATGAGAATTTTTAAAAGATTATAATATTTTAAAAGGTATATGAAATAAAATGTTTAAGGTTTCAAAATGTTTAATTGTATGAAGGATTAAAGAGGATAAATGTTAATCTAAAACCTTATTAGAGAGTAATGTTGAAAAAGAATGGTGTTTGAGGGTGTGGAAATGATACTTATTCATGATTTTCTAATGCTTGTAATATTGTTAAATTATTGGACTATACATTAAGGAAAAGGTTTCTATATGTAGGAAGAAAGAATTCAACTTAATTGATTTTGAGGGTTTATAAAAGGGAGGTTGATGAATTTGAGTAAGGGGAGTTAAAGAGTATATGGGAGATTTTGAATTAGCTTATGCATGTTAAATGTTATACCCTGTTTTTGCTTTGGGAAGTCGGGGGATGGGGGGAGGGGAGGGAGGGATGGGTGGGGTTGGGATAAAAGTGTTGATAGAAAAGTAAGTAAAAGGAGAAAGGGGAGGGAGGGTAAAAGGGGGAAAAGTATGATATTATAAAAAAGTACAAAAATGATGAAATATATGACTGTACATGTAAATGTTTTATGGAAAATAAGAATTGAGGGAGGGGGGTTGGAAGGGGGAAGAAAATGTCTGTATCTTTCATAAAACTCTTTAATAAAAAAGAAAAAAACACAGGTAGAATGAACTGAACAGGTGAATTCACGTATGACCAATTAAAGCACTGCAGTTAGGCAGATAACCAGTTTTTCTTCATGATAGTCTCTTTGATACACAAATAAAACTGAGTGTAATCGGCCGTTAGTGAGTAACACGATTCTGAAATTTTGTCTGGGCATCAAAAAATGACAGAAAAGAGGATGCCTCTTTTAGATGCCTCTTGCATCTATGTGGAAGTGGGAAGTCCAGTATGTAGAGATGGACAGTTGGGAAAGGCGGAACCCATGGGGCAACTTGACACAAGCTTCCTCAAGGGACCACCTGGAAGAAAGTTGTTGATGCTTCTTTCACACTTGTAAAATAAGGGCAGATCAGAAAGAGGCACTGATATCTGGTCAGATCACAGCAAAATGGGCAGGGAGAAAACTGTACCCTTTAGATGCATAAAAGTCATAATAGTCATAAAAGCTGGTTACAGTGAACAGAGCTGTATACTAGAAATTTAAAAAAATAAGAAGTTGAAGGTCATCATCCAAGGATGAAATAATGTTTCCAATGTGGTTGAGCAGTTGGAAAAAGATGGACAATCTTTGCGGGCAATTGAATGTTTTGATTCAAGTAGAAGACTGCAACTGGTTTTGAAAATAAAGGAATAGCTGTGTAAGAAACGACTTTGTTCAATGAAAATAGAGATTAAGAGAATCCCTTATAAATCGCACAGTTCTCCAACTCAGAAAACAAATATATGGCTATCAAAACCCCTACTTTCCGTGAGAAGTAAATCGGGATGTAGCAATGGGAAGCAAATTATTTCAGTCTTAGCATGATGAGAACAAGAGGTTCCAGGCTTGAAATGTGAGGAATGCTGGGCAATAGAAATGCACAAGGCCTTCATGAAATGCTTTAACAGCAATTTTAAAAAAGAGAGAAGTAATTCCTGACAAAGGAAACAAGAAAATACCACAAGATATTGCTTTATAAAAAAGACAACAAATCTTGTTGTTTCAGGTGCAGCAGAAAAGCCAACATAAGACGGATCTGATATGGGATGGGATTAAATTGTTGTTTCCAGGTGAATTCTTCAAATTATTTCTCTTCAGCCACCTAGGGAGCCCTTGTGAAATATAATCCTTTCTGCTTGCTCCCAAAAGAATTTGGGAACCAAATCTTCAAAGCTGTAAGGCAAAGGAAATTGAGATCTGCAAGGAAAACTTCCTCTTGATGGATAGAAAATTTGTTGGATCAGCTTAGGAGGCAGACATATTCCCAGAAAGGGGGGGGGTAGCAACATAGAGAGGAGGTAGTTGTACATTCAATGTTGAGAGAGATTCTGATTTTGGACACTTGGGCATTGCTTACTTATTAATCCAAAGAACAAGCTCTTCACCTGTTCACACAAAGTTCATGGCTAAGGGACTGAAAAAGTTTCTGCTTTAGTAGGCTGGGAGATGAACCTAGAACAAAGAATAATAGAATTGAAGGGACCTTGGAGGTTTTCTAGTCCAACAAATAAATGGATGTCCAGTCTCTTTTTGAAGGTCTTCAGTGATGGTGTACCCAGAACTTCTGCAGGCAAGTTATTCCATTGGTTAATTGTTCTCACCGTTAGGAAATTTCTTAGTTCTAGGTGGCTTCTCTCCGCGATTAGTTTCCAACCATTGTTTCTTGTTTGTATAAAATTACATCTGAAATCAGTATCGTCCGATGGTTGAAATTTCAGTAGCCTTATTCCCCCCTTTTTTCCAATAAATCTACTTTTGGTTTTATTCAGCAATCAACAGTACAAAGGATAGACAGTTCCAATATTCACTGTATCCACTCTGAATCCATGGTTGCCAAGACCACAAAAGTGTGATAAGAAGGCATTTTGGAAAAAAAATGTCAATCTTCATCCAACTCTCGACAGCAATCAGAGGAAATATGAAACAGGGGTACATTTTAAGAGAAAATGAAAGCATCACCCAAGATTTATTCTGCCCTCCTGAGGAAAAAAGTGAGGATTTTTCTGTTGTCCCGTAATGCAAATAAATCAGTTGTCCCGGCTGGATTTCAGAAGGTATGTTTCTGATGGAATATTTGATTGAGACCATTTCCAGGTTTGCAACATAATCTGGACAGTTTGACCATACAGACAGTCTTGGAAAGCTAAAATTGCCCTCCACACTTTCAGTCTTTTACACCTTTGATGCAGAGAGCACAGAGGTGTGGTCTCCAACTGTAGTGAAGACATGCATCATGAAGAAAGTCATAAAGGGAACATATCCAGAAAGATTATCTGAGAACAGACACCAGTGGCGGGATTCCTAGATATAGAGTGGAATGGAGAAGAGGAGATGTCACATCCAACTTCACGAAAAGTGGACTGGACGGACCATACCTGGAGTGGGCACAATCAGATAAATGAAACAGACATTTGAAGGAGCAGTTGCCCTAGGGCCCAGCACTTGTTAGATGGTGTCAGTTTGTTAAAGGGGAAATACTGTGTGGAAACACCCAAAGTACACACTGGCACCAAACAGAGTTTCTCCTCTGTTAGTATCTACACTTGCCTATAGGAATTGGGTAATCTTTGGGGAAGAAGAGAGGTGTTCTCATAATTAATCCATGGGCTGAGAGATTCTAGGAGCAGGATAGGTTTTGGTGAGAATATATGACAGGGAAGCAAACCAGTGGTGGGTTGCTCCCAGGTCGCCCCAGTTCAGATGAACTGGTAGTGGAGGCCGTGGGAGGCTCCGCCCACCCACCCAGATGTCATCAAAAATGCTCTGCACATGCGCAGAAGTGCCGCACATCTGTGCGCTACCAATAGCAAACCGGTAGCGTCAGGATTTGAAACCCTCTGCTGAAGCACACATTTAAATAAGGAAACAAAATGATTCTTTGGAGACATAGAACCAATTACATGTGTCGTATATTTACATAAAAGCCTTGGGGTCCTTGGTAACCCATAAGGCAAAATGTTACAATGGTAAATAGATTAATCTGTTGTGAAACAAAGGAAGGGGTAATCATACTGGATACCTTGAAGCTTGCTTCCTGCAAATTATTGGTGTAAAACATATTTCTGTCTTCAAATGACAGTTTCTCATAAAATGTAGTGAAGATCCAACGCTAGTCAAAATCCATGCTGATATAGCCTTTGAAGATACCTTTGAAGATGCAGGAAGGCTTGATGTGGATGTAGCCCAGAACTCACTGTGGTAGCCTTGTCAAAAAATCAGTGGAACCTGAAGATTTAAGGCAGTTCATTTACCTTGAAAACGTGGCTGTTCTACTGTGAGAGCCCCAAGCCATAGGACAGTTTGCTATTCCATTTGAAACAGCCTCTAGTTGTGACATGAATAAGGCCATGGATGGTAGCAGGGTGGAGACAACATCAAGTTGTTGCAATTTCCCTTTGCGTTCTGTTTTATGAAATTCTAAACACTATTCAGAGTGCTATCTCTCTTGCTGCTTGAGTAATCTATCTTCACTGTAGGGAAATTCCTCAGGTCTAGCCTTAGCTTTCAGCAATGTGGAGCCAGCCGTGGTAATGCACAGTGATGGAAGATGCTATTATTTTGCTGAGTCAGCTGTATGACAGAGTGTGTTTAATTCCTGCTTGGATGCTTTTGTTTGAGGGGAAAAATAAGTGGATCCTTTACTTCTGCTTCTCTGGCAAATGAGATGGCTATAGGGATATGCTTTCCTACCAAAAATATTTATTTTGCCTTCGAGTTGATAATGTGGCGGGAAAGAGCTCCGGAAGACTATAAGCTGCCTCTAAGTCTATCCAATTTTCTGCCTTCCTTTGTTTATTGGTGTAAAATACTGCTGACAGCGGAAACCTAATTATTATGGTAGAGGCAGCACTGAGTTAGGACACAGATACTGGAATATGAAAACAGCACTCCTTCTTTACTTCATAAAAGTAGAAGTTCAGTGTGGTGAGAAGTCAATGGCATAGAAGTTGACTCAACCCAGGAGTGTCTGGTTGTCCTCAGCAAGAATGGAAGCACTGGAAAGAGGACTTGGGCAATGGAATATGTGGAAGACTGCTGAAAGATAAGGCCAGGAAGACTGTCCTCACAGCCATTTCTTCGCTGTATGAACAGTGCCTTCCTTCAGGAAAGCTAGGTATGTGGTCTCTTTCTGAGCATTGTCTGATTAGCAACCCCCTCTTTCTGGTCAAAAAATTAAACAACACCCCCTCCTCCCCAGTAATCTTATGGATGTAGTCTAAAGAATTAAACAGGTGATACTTGAAACAATCAGTTTGTGAAACTAGAAAAGGTGGCCTGAACTTTCTAAGATAGCATAAGCCAGTGGTGAAATGTAAAATTTGTTGCTACTGGTTCTGTGGGCGTGGCTTGGTGGTGGTGGTGGTAATGTGACTGGGTGGGCATGACCAACTTTTAAAAAAAACTTTTTAAAGCATTTTTTTACAAGCTATTTGGATGAATAGGTTGTAAAAACTGCTTTTAAAAGTAAAAAAAAGGCTCTGATGATCACAGCTGTGGCGCGCGATCGTCAGAGCCTTTTTTTTACCTTTTAAAAGCAGGAAGTAACGATACTCAGGAGGGTGGGCGGAGCCTTGCACCACCATCGCTACCGGTTCTCTGAACCACCTGCCACAATCACTACCGGATCACCCGAACCGGTCCGAACCAGGAGCATTTCACCCCTGGCATAAGCTATTATCACCACATTATTGAAAGCTTTGTTTTCTGACCCTTTCCCCAACAGACAAGATTTGGACAGATCCTGCAAAGTAAATTACTGTTATTAATGACAAAGTAGACCTTTATTATTTACCTATCATCTCAGATCTGATCCAGAATGGGGAAGCTGGATACTTCTTTTCTCGATTTTTTAAAATTTAAATTAAAATCTGGATCACTGGCATAACATGATCCTGGCATGATCCCGAAACTTGGTTGTGTGAAGAGGAGATCACACATATCATAGCTTGCACTCTGGATTACAGAATTCTCCATTGGGTTTATTAGCAATGACAGGGACCCAGAATCACTGTATTTTCTGTTTTGAAACAACAGCAACACTATTCACAATCCTCTTAGTGCAATATCCAGAAAGCAATCATCTGTTGATAAGAGTTAGCAACAGAGGGAAATGGAAATGCTGTAGCTCAGCTGACCATCTTGCTTCCTGAGTGGGCTTGCTGGAGGCATGTGCTGCATAGAGGTTCTTCAGCTTTTAGTCCAGGTGGATTTAAGTATGCATGAATATGTGGCTGTGTCTAGAATGGAAACATTTTGTGGACCTCTCTGAGTTAATCACTGGTTTTACGTATATCCTATGCATACATTTCATCTGCTTTTTGCTATTAGATTGGAGAACATTTTAAAGGTAGAGGTCACCTTTTTATTCATTATGTTGAAAATAAAAATATTACTTGACTGAGTTGAGATTCGACGAGGCACCATATCTTTACAGAGGCAGGGGAACTATGGAGGAGACAGATTGCCATAATACATTCTAATCTGGATTCAGGCTAATTTAGTACAGAATTGAAAACCTGTTGGTCTCTCTTGGAACTGGAAAAGCACATGTGTCCCTCTTGAATTTTTCAGAAATTTTCAATATCATTAGTTCATACTATTTTTCTGGCTTATTTTCTGTGCATATACTGAGGGGAGAGGGATGCAGTGGCTAAGATGCTAAGCTTATCAATCGAAAGGTCGGCAGTTCAGCGGTTCAAATCCCTAGTGCCGCGTAACGGGGTGAGCTCCCGTTACTTGTCCCAGCTTCTGCCAACCTGGCAGTTCGAAAGCATGTAAAAAATGCAAGTAGAAAAATAGGGACCACCTTTGGTGGGAAGGTAACAGCGTTCTGTCTTTCTTTGGCATTTATTCATGCCGGCCACATGACCATGGAGATGTCTTTGGAAGAATTTCAAAGCTGAAGAGTGCTGGCTCTTTGGCTTTGAAACGGAGATGAGCACCGCCCCCTAGAGTTGGGAATGACTAGCACATACGTGCGAGGGGAACCTTTACCTTTATAATGACGGGAATAGTTGTATGGGTTGTATTTATTTATGTATTTGTTTGTATCATGCCTTTATTATTTTTACAAATAATACAAGGCAATCAAAATATCTGACATATCTTCCTCCTCCTATTTTTCCCACAAAAACAACAATCCAATGAGCTGGGTTGAGCAATGAGTGACTGGTTCAAGGTCACCCTTGTCATGTCTAGGGCAGGACATAATAGTTAAGTTCTCAAACTTAACTAGGGAATATCTATTCAACACACCTGTGCATGCACACGTACACACAAACCCATCCCCAAAAGAATCTGTTCAGGGTTTTTTCCAGCATTTGGATTTTAAAAAAAAAATTAGGAATATCCCATTCCTTAAACTGGGAATCCCATTTCCACTTTTAAACCCCAGAGGGGGGGAAATGGGAGAAATAAGCATTACTGAATTGTCCTCTGGAAATTTAGGACGCTCTTCTGGTAAAGAAGTTATTTTTTTTCCAGTTTTGATTGATTCACCAGCAGCAAATATTTCTAGATCATTCTGATATGATCAAGCTGACTCATTCTTCTGGCTTTTTAGTTAATGATAATCTTTTCTATGAGGGCTATTCTTGAAAAACACTAAGAAGCTACAGTTCCTCCAAAATGGGACAGGGTTTGTGGCTGATTCCAGGAGCTATTGTAATGACAAGCATTTTAACATTTGTCCTTCGGAAGCAGACTTCACACACTAGTACTTTCTAACATAAAGTAGAACACCATTGAAATATAGTGCAATGAAACACTACAATAAAAGCAGCAGATTGAAAAAAAATATACCTGAAGAGTAGGCTTCTAAAAGTCAACCTATGTATTAAAATGATTAAAATGCCTGGGGGAAGAAGGAAATCCTTGCCTGGCACCAAAAAGAAAATAGTGTCAGGTATAGTGTCATAAGGAAAGCCTTCCAGAGATGAGGGAGCACACAGTCATCTTATCTCTACATGGATGATTCAACCACTGCTCCCTTGAGTCTTCGGAGAAAGGCGGCATACAAGTTGAACAAATAAAATGATCTTGAGTTATAGACAGGCATATCCAGGAAGAGGCTTCTTCAGATACTATAATCCTGAGCCCTGAAGGGCTTTATAAACTTAATATCAACACTTTGAATTGGAAGAGGAAACAAATGAGAGCTTGTGAAAATTGGATCAAATTGGTGTAATGTTTTCATCATCTCAGCCAATATTCTTGCTTCAAGCATTTTGTACTAACTGAAGCTTCCAGATCATCTTCCAAAGCAGCCTCATAAGATGTCCCCCCCTCAAAAAAGATGACTATAGCATAGCTATTTTCATTTAAATAAGACCATACCTGGTAAAAGATACTTCATGCCACAGAACACGAGTCTCTAATTATAAAGATGGATCTCCAAGCACCCTCAACCTACAAGCTTTGGCCCTTTTGGAGGACTACTATGTCTTCCAAACTAGCTGAACATCAGTCACCTGGACAAATAAACCTTCACTATTGGCATTGTCCAGATTGAACTTCAGTTTCTTGACTCCCATCTAGTTCATTACTGTGCTCAGGCACTTATTTGTCATTTCTACTCTGATTAGAATCTGATGAAAAGGAGAAATAGAGCTTAATGTCATCAGCATACTGATGATGTCACTCTAAATCTCCGAATGATTTTGCTCAGTAACTTCATATAAATCTTAAACAGCATGGAGAAGAAAAATGAGCCTTGAAGAACTCCACAATATAAACACCACGGAGTAGCGCAGAAACTCCCTAGTGCCTCCTAGAAAAGGCTATCCAGCTCTGAGTGGGATTACTACAAAGCTATGTCAACAAATCCTTTGTTCAGAAAATCATTCATTGGTTATTGAAGGATGGCACCGAAGACTGCTGAGAAACTCAAGCAAAATTAACAAGATCATAAAATTCCTTCCTTCCCAGCAAAACTCATCCTATAGCGTGACCAAAACAGTTTCAGTATCAAAACCAAGCTAAATTCTAATTAAAAGAGTTCTGGAAACTTAGTTTCAGTCATGAATGGATCTGATCAGATTCAGCAGTACTTTTCAAAAACTTTACTTAAGAAAGGGAAGCACAATGGCTCAGCAGTTAAAGACAGCTGGAAAGATCACAGCCTGGGTTCAAGACCTGAGTGCTGCACAAAGGGGTAAGCCCAGGTTCAAGACCCAAGCACTGCACAACGGGGTGAGCTCCTGTTCCTGGCCCAGCTCCTGCCTACCTAGCAGTTCTAAAGCATGCAAATGTGAGTAGATTAATAGGTACCACCACTTCAGTGTTCCATCGCCTTTGGCATATAGCCATGATGGCCATATGACCAGGGGAAATGTCTTTGGACAATGCTGGCTCCCTTGGCCGAGAAACGGAGATGAGCACCAGGCTCTAGAGTCAGACACAACTGGACAGTGAAACCTTTACCTTTTTAACCTTATTAAGAAAGGCACCTTAGTAAAATGGTATGCCCAGACAATATACTGTATTCAAAATACTTATATATAAATAAAAAAAATGACAGAAAAGACAGAAAAGAAAGAAAGGCACCTTAGTTATAAGGTTTTAATTGGAAGATCTTAAACATTTTTGGCCAAAGTGTATAATTCTTTTAAATTTCTTTTAAATTTTGTATTGGTATGTTTTTTACTTGGCTGTGCACCGCCCTGAGTCCAGTAGGAGAAGGGTGGTATATAAATTTAATAAATAATAATAATAAATAATAAGAGAAAAGTTATTCAGATCTGAGTCCTGCATTATGTTTGATTTGTGCATGGCTAGATCTAAGAAGCCACAACCTGCTTGGGAAATCATTATCTATCTATCATCTATCATCTACCATCTACCATCTACCATCTACCATCTACCATCTACCATCT
>WNWU01000002.1:15834029-15861861 GCA_012654045.1 Ptyas mucosa | reverse complement strand
GGGGGGAGGGGAGGAAAGGAAAGGAAAGGAAAGGAAAGGAAAGGAAAGGAAAGGAAAGGAAAGGAAAGGAAAGGAAAGGAAAGGAAAGGAAAGGAAAGGACCACACTGACTGATTACTGTTCAAGATTACATGTTGGAAAAAAAATGAACTTCGATAGGGTTATCCAATATGATATTATTTAATGGTTTTAATGATACTTCTTTTAAATTATTTTCTTAGGTTTCTTCCTCTTTTGGTTTAAGTAGTAGTAGAAGTAGTAGTAGTATTTTTATTGACATAAAGCTAGGGCCACAATTTAGAGGACAGTCGCAATTTTTTGAAAAAAATATGTCTCAGCCATGGGAGTCAAGCTGAACTTCGAAGTCCAAGTAAGCATGTACATCTGTTTTTACATGATCATCAAATCAAGCAACAACAACAACATTGTACTCTTTAAATTATTATTTATGGCTATAGTATAAGCTGTCTTTATTATGAAGTGAACTTACTGTGTATTTATTTTACAACTATTTAAGTGCATGTGTCAAAAATCTGTCATACCGATACAGCTTTTGTAAATTGTTCTGTTTCCAGTGTAATGTATTTTGTGAGTTAGGATTTTTAACACAGTTGAAATAGGCAAAACATTCATTTCTTCAAAAATGACAACTAACACCTATTGATTACGTAAACTAACACTATTACTGAATATTGGGGATCCACTGACATTGCTTACAGTTAGGTTGGTGCAACTTAGCAACATCCACGAGGATGGTCAAAACAGGAACAATGCCAATTGTGGCATTCCAATCCAATCCTTTGGGATGTACAATGATTTACACAAATATACAAAACGACAGGGCTTCACTTGTGTTTCAAAACCACCATCTTGCCTGTTTTGAGCTGCAGATCCCACTGATCCAATTTCTCTTGGAAATATAAGCACATCTCTGCCAGCATGAGGATAACTGTAAAGATATACTGTACAGTTCAATAAATGTTTCATTTTTATTTTATGAAGTTGTAAATTTATATCACTGAAATAAATTAAAAGTTTACTAGAGATTGCCTGAGCGTGCACCGGTATGTTGCATATGGTTCCATTTTAGTGGAATGTCAGTAAAATCTAGGTTAGTGTTTAGATTGGCGATTCGGCGTGCATAAACAAGTGTGAGCACACTTGGGGTGGAAGTGGGCTTTGGTTATACTTGTGGCCTATTGCCCCAAATGTGGCAAAACAGATCAGTATTGTTCATACCGTTATCAGGAAATGATGCAAATACGATGGGCATGACCGAAGCTATAATCTATCCTTTATTAATATTTGAAAATCGTGGGCAACCAAGATTGTGTGGTGGGTCATAGATAGTGGCATGAAGAACATGCTTTTTCAGTTAGGGTCCAGATGTGAACATAGACTGAAACAGCACTGGTCATTTTGGTATGTATCTTTATTTAGGATGTGGGTCATTAAAAACAATCCTATTACACCTCTTGGCTGTGTACAGAACCATTGGCCATGCTGTTGTCCTGGTGAAGGATGGGGTGGGAGATACTCTTTTGCTCCTTCCTGATTGGACAGTTTTAGCCAATATTTATTAAGGACCAGCAGTTCAGACCTTGACTCCTTGAGTGCTCTCCTGAAGCTATTTAAATTCTGGGAGAAGTCATTATTTGGCTTCCAGAAGTTGTGAGGGACTAGATCAGGGGTGTCAAACTTGATTTCATTAAGGGCCGCATCAGGGTTGTGTTTAATCTCAGAGGGGGCAGGGAAGCGTGGCCAGAGTGGGCATGGCCAGCCTGATGTCACATGTGTCAGGGGCAGCTGTGGTGTCCCGAGCGCTCTGCCAGCGAAAATGGGCCCCCAAGCTCCATTTTTTGCTGCAACGGCCTCCTGCAACCCTCTGCCAGTGAAAACAGAGTTTGGGTGGCCTGCATGCAGCCCTCCTGAGCTCCATTTTTGCTGGCAAGTCCTTTGCTGTTTCCAGGGTGGACCTGCAGCCAAGATCTAAGCACCCCGTGGACTGGATCTTGCCCACGAGCCTTGAATTCAACTCCCCTGGACTAGATGGAACACAGCTAAATTGGAAGCCAGCAGCAAAGTTAATTGAATGAAAAACCAAATGAAAAAAAGATATGGAATGAACTCAAAGAGATAGAACGCATGGAAACAATAATTGGATGACATTCCTCTGAACGCTGCATATGCTTGCGACAAAACAAAAGTAGGTAAAAAGTAACACAGAAATGCTGTGAAAAATGCTGAAAAATGACAAGACTGCAAGTGAAGATGGAAAACATTAAAATACAGATGTGGTTTGTTTACAGAATGGCAGTGCAACTTGTTTCAAGTGTGCACAAAGGTAGTCTCTGTGCCCGACAACTGGAAGGAAACTGTTACTATCCCCTATACAAAACGTAGGGTAACTAGTGTAAACGTCACAACAACAGGGAAAATTAGTTTGTTGACTTGCCAAGTGTGACTGGAAATGAGTTTGGCAGAATTCTGTCCGTATAGGTGACCATGAGCAAAATCTGGGAAATCATGCTGAATTGATTTTTCTTTTCCACAAAACCCTGTGAATTGTATAGATGTGACAAGCCTTGTACTTTGGTTGATTTATAGAATATGTGTGATAAAGTGAGCAGGCTTAAACTATGGAATGTTTTATGCAAATATGGAGTTGAAGGTTAGATCCTGAATGCATTAAGGGCATTATGTGCTGGAAGTAAAGGATGTATGAGAATAAACAGGACGCTTAGTAAACGTGCAGCACTGAGCAAGGATTAAGACAAGGATATATAATGTTCCCATGGTTGTTTAAATGTATTTCAAATGTATTTGTGGGTAAAGAAATGCTTGCAGTGATGGTAGAAATGTGCTCATTGGGGATGGGAATATTTGTGTACTTATGTATGCAACATGATACAGTGTTGATGATTGATATTTTCAACATTAGACTGTGAGATGGCTCTGAAAATGCTTAAGTCTGAGATCATGGTGGTTGTTTTCCACAGAGAATACGGAGTGAAGAATTGTAGGTTAAAGATGAATGGCAAAATAACCCAACTCTGAGCAAGTGGATTATTCTAAAGGAACAATGGAAAAATTTTAAGATGTATAAATGGTTGTAGAAAGATAATAAGCTTTCTAATAATATAGGTATTTCTATAATAGCTTTATAATAAGCTATTATAAGGGAAGAACGTGTATCAAAAGAAGTTAAATTCATTACATGAAAGAAAGCCCATTCAGTTTTATGGACATGATAGTAAGTACAACTAGCCCTTGACTTTTGAGCCCCAAATTTATGTTTATTAAGTGAGTTTTGCCCCATTCTACGACCTTTCTTGCCACAGTTGTTAAATGAAGCATTGCAGCTGTTAAGTTAGTAACCCGGTTGTTAAGTGAATCTGGCTTCCCCATTGACTTTGCTTGTCAGAAGTTCGCAAAAAAGCTGATGACATGACCTTGGAACACTGCAGCCAGTTGCAGTGAACCAGTTGCCAAGTATCTGAATTTTGAACATGTGAAATTGTAAGTGTGAAAAACGGTCATAAATCACTTTTTTCAGTGCCATTGTAACTTTGAACGGTCACTAAATGAACTGCTGTAAGTCGAGGACTACCTGTATGTTAGGAATAATGTAAGAATAAGGCAAATACAATGGACATGGCAGCCTAAAGAAAGAGTGTGCTAAAGAAAGGTTAGGGTTAGAAATGAATGAGTCCTGAATGAGTGTGCATTGAATACACAAATGAATTGCCATTGCAATAGGCTGTGGAGAGAACACAAGAACACAAACAAATAGAGGCGAGGAAGGGGAGGTTAGAGAGAAAGGGAAAGGGAAAGGGGAGACAGAGGAAGTCAGATGGAACTGATGAAATCCTCAAAAACAGAGAGAGGTAAGAATTTGAAAGAACGAAAAAGCAATGTCTGATTTAGTGCATGGATGCGGTTGAAGTAAACATGATTTTCCAGATCAACAAAACAGAAATAAATACAGCTATATAGATATATATAAGAATATATACCGTAAGCAATAGTACTATTGGACTATAGGTGATTATAGATTAAAACATATAGAGTGATATATGTATAGAGTGTTACGGTACAACTATGAAAATAATGGTTATAACTATGATGTACAACATTATGTATTTAAAAAAGACCATATTGTATGACTACGAGAATAATGATTATACTCAGGGTGTATAATACTATCTATACTTAAAAAGGACTTGATATAGTCAGTACACTGCTGTTGCAAAACTGGAAATGTGATGTATAATAAAGGAAAATGCATAATAAAAATATTTTTTTAAAAAATAAAATCATGATTTTCCAGAAAGGAAGATATTAAAATGCTTCAAGAGTGTTATTGATGTAAACTAGTAATATTTTATTTATTTTCTTATTTCATTATTGTGCCTTTCTTTGGCTCACAATTTCTTATTCAGTTTCTAATGCTTTAAATAAAGCTGCTTATCCCGAAAGGAAATAGGTGATAGAAATGTGTGTATATCTGCTATTGGTTTTACCTCAAAGTCTACGGAGTCAACTATCTTTTTTATCTACTCAAATATCTCTGATTTCATCCAATTCATCCATTCGTGTCACAGTTTGATCACCATTTGTCCTTCACTGTTCAACAGATTTAACAATCACTAAAACTTACTTCACCTGCTGAATTTGTAATTATATTCATTCAAAAAAACATATTTAAAACTTTAAAGGTCAGTATTTGTTCTCTGGCCAAAGAAATAAAAGATAAATATAAATATTAGATTTATTCCATTTGAAAATGTTAACAATGGGGCAATCTTAACCACACCTAATAAAATAAGCTTTATTAAGCCCCATAGGTTGTAATCTGAAGAAACATGTATATGGTTAGATGGATAGACTGTTACTTAGCATTCATAATCAATATCAGAAAGGGGGAAATCAATCATAAATTACTTGCGCATAGGGAAGACATCTATTTACCTATAGACATATATACACATAAATATATATAAATATGTACTTACATGTGTCAGGCTTGAGTTGACTGTTTGTAATTCCAAAATATTGAGGATTTTCAATTACAGGAATCTTTGTCATTCCAATAATCACTGCATCCGGGCCTCCCTCAGAAGAAGATGGCGTGTTGCTTCCATTAGAGATGTGATGAAGGGGACTTGCCGAATCGTCGTCATTGCTGATAACTGAAGAAGGGCCTAAAGTTAGAAACAAAGATTCCCCTGTAACTTGGCAAAATTCTTCCCTCCCTCTACTCTCTCCTAGGCTCTCAAAAGCCCAACACACTCAGAAATGACACTTCGTGACCTTATCTTCAGCACCACCGAGGTAGGATGGCTATCAAAGGAACTGAGAGAAATTCTGCATAGCTGTTGGCCTCCCCTTTCAGATTTTTGGGAAGAGGCTTGTCCCACCTCAGGAGTGTCCCACAGAGCCACCCAGTACTCTTTCCAGAGCTAACAGAAAAAAGCAATAAATAAATAAATAACCACCAGTTATTGAGCAGATCCCAGGCTCCTTATTCCCTAACCGTGTTTCAGCACTGAAGAAAAAATGAGAAACTAATTGGCCCATTGAGGTGGAGCAATAAAACAATCCCTATGACTGGGAAAGGTAGATGGATGGATGGATGGGAGGATGGATGGATGGATGTAAAGATAGAAAAAAAGAAGCTACAAAAACAAGACACCGTTAGTAAATAATAACAGAAAGGAAAAGAATACTGTCAGCAATCTAAGCCAATTTCATATGTATCATATCTTAAGGTTATTAAAAAATTCTAATTTAAAGACAAAAAAATAACAATATACATAGTCCTTGACCTATGACCACAACTGAGCCCAAAATTTCTGTGGCTAAGTGAGACAGCTGTTTAGGTGAGTTTTGCCCCATTTTATGACCTTTCTTGCCCCAATTGTTAAGTGAATAGCAGCAGTTGTTAAGTTAATAACATAGTTGTTAAGTGAATCTGGCTTCCCCATTGACTTTGCTTGTCAGAAGCTATCAAAAGAGGATCACATGACCCTGGGACACTGCAACCATCAAAAATATGAACCAGTTGCCAAGCATCTGAATTTTGATCACATGATCATGGGGATGCTGCAATGCTCTTGTGAAAAATGTTTATTAGCCACTTTTTCAGTACTGTTCTATCTTTGAACAGTCACTAAACAAATGGTTGTAAGTCAAGGACTACCTGTACTCTATTGTTGTAAAATATAATGAAGGCTGTACCAAAAGGAAACATATTGCATGCTGGATGTACGGATTACACATCTCCTTAATCCAATCCTTAATATCTGGAATAATACTTTTGTTGTTCTTATCAATATCATCTTCATCACCACCACTACTTTAATAAGTCTTCAGGACATAAGTTTCATTAGGTCAGGGCTGGATGGTAAAAAGGCTCACACTCTCTTTATGGAAGGGAGGGTGGAAAAGTCAGCAGCCACAGAGCAGGATGAGGAAGGAGTTCTCACTTGTGGAGTTCTCACTTGTGGAAAATTCCCTGTGTTGGACCTCCATCAAACACATTACAAAAGTGCTTTCACGATACTTTGTTTTGAACTGAACTGGTTATTAATTGTCTCTCATTCCCAGGACCCAAGCATAGAGTGCCACATGCCAGGCAGATCAATGCAGTCCTTGTGTTAGAAGATCCTTCAAGCATTCAGCACAGTCCTGATTGATTCATGTCTACATACTTCCTGACAAGGATCTTTCTCAGTCCTACTGGCAAGGTAAAGCTAAAGGAGTCCCTGCGCTAGTCATTGCCAACTATAGGGGGCAGTGCTCATCTCCATTTCAAGGTCACTGAGCCACACTGTCCAAAGACATTTCCACAGTCACATGGCCAGCATGACATCACAGAGCACTGCTACCTTCCCACCGAAGGGATGCCTATTTATCTACTCACATTTGCATGTTTTTGAATTGCTAGGTTGGCAGGAGCTAAGCCGAGGACGGGAGTTCACCCAGTCATTTGGCGCTTGGTTCTTGTACCTGGGCTGCCAGCTTTCCAGCCAACAAGCCCAACATCTTAACTGCTGAGCCAACATGCTGCCTACTTGGCATGGTGGGACTTTCTAAATGGAAACATGTACTTTGCCTGAAAGAGTTCTTTTCTATTTTTAGGTGTTGATGATAACACACTGAACTGAAAACAAGGGGTACTTATATTAATAATTAAATCTCTGTACCATTTTTCATCATGTGAGCATTGTACAATAAGGTAGACCAGGGATGTCCAATGTTACCAACTTTAAGATTTGTGGACCTCAACTCCTAGAATTTCCCAGCCAGCATGAACTCTGGGAATTTAAATTTATGGGTCTTAAAAGTGGCCTAAGTTGGACACCCCAATGTAAACTGTGAACAACTTGAAGTGGAACATATTGCAGAAAAATAGAAGAGCAACATCTCAAAAGTACAGGAATGGACTGAATAAGAAAAGGATATTTGCTATTTTTCCCCTCCTTGCCCCTACGGCCTCACAAATTCCCACAGGAATTTTTTCAGTCCTGCAAAGTTTTGGGACTGCAGGGTGAATGTGGAATTTGTTTCTTGGATGCCGTTTGTTGCTGGATAGAGTCCACTGGCTTTCTCCCAACTTTTGAGCACACATAAAGAAAAATAGCAGGCATGCACATGCAATATGTCCATATACAGACAAATTACAAGGGAGACAGAGTAATGATTTAAATTAAAATATATAGCTAAATAAAAATGTCTCAAACAGGTGCTGAAAGTTGGTACAATGCACATCTCTTTGAGAAAGACATTCCAAAGCTGAAACAGCATCATTGGGGGAAAAATATTTTTCTTGTATGTCTTTCCCAAGATTTATTCTCTTATTGCCGCTTTAAAACATATGGCTATGGCCCTTCTCCTTAAGATGAATTCAGTCCTGCTTTTAATAATTAATGTTTATCTTCCGCCATCGCTAAGAAAAGCTGAAATCACTGCAGTATGGATGGAGTTGGAACACTATATTAGTAAACTTCTCATGGACCATCCAAAAGCCAGGGTCTTACTAGGGGGAGACTTTAATGCTAGATTGGGGCCAGATGATTGCACATTATATACTGTATGAAATATCATCAATATCCACCATCGGAGGTTCCATACAAACCAGCATCTTCCTCACACGACTTTCTAAAGACAATTCTATATGACACCACTAATAACGTATTTCTAAGAATTTCCATAAGATGAGGAATGCTTATTTATTTAGCTCAGTACATTGCAACCATCAAGGCTTCTTGGGGAGTTAAAATAAAACGTAGTAGTAGAATTTAACGTGTCATTTAAAATCAGAACATCAACACTGAGTTATAATTTTCAGATTGAAACATTCAAGACTTCCGATCGCAATAATCCAGATGTAATCCTCATTAAACCCATTAAATTAAGACCCTTTCTCATATCACAAAGCCTTTATTCATGTTAATACCATAATGTCTATAAATATTCAAGAGTTAATTATGCTCAGGAACAGAAGAAATGCTCCTAAATAATTTAAACCCTCTAGGAAAAGCTGTGCATTGGGCATTCTGCAACTCAGTGCCAATAATACATAACAAGATGGAAAGGGGGGGGGATCAAAGAAATGTAAATTATTTTTTCCTATTTACCTTGTCTTCAAGTAATTTTTGACACTGAAACTAGGTATTTTCAAAGTTGCATTGCAATGACATTGGCCTCCCCGACATATGTGGCATCTCTGGTATACACCCACTCATACTTTACAGCCCACACGGTACCATCCCCCCCCATACCATGGTAGCCCCATGCACCTCTTTGGTCCCTTCCAGAAAGCCCCAACTCTAATTAAAAACTCTGAGGCAAGCATTTCTCAAAGTTCTATTTATTAGAGTAGGTATACTGGCACATCTGGGAAAACCCGAATCTGAGGTTTTCCCTCAGTAAATCAAAACCTCAAATACAACTCCTGCACCAATCAGTCTGTCACATGGCCCAATCATCGTCCGTCCCAACCTGAGCCATCACTGCAACCACTCCTCCTCCAGATGCAGAAACACCATGACCTTGACTGAAGGGAAGAATGCTATTATGTCTAACTACAATCACTCTCCTGAATCCCCACTCCTACTTTCCTAAGTGCAAGAAGTTGGCAGCGTGGAAGCTTCTGGTATTAATACGACTTCCAAAGATGACACCTTCCCCATCTGGCAGCAATCACTTATCTGCCAGCTGGCCTTGGACTTGCAACTTATTGCTGCATACCCCACTGACTTCCTCCTTGCAAGCTTCCCACAAGCAAAGGAAGGAAGGGAGGGAGGGAGGGAGGGGGAGGGGGAAGGAGGGGAAGGAGGGAGGGAGGGAGGGGAAGGAGGGAGGGAGGGAGGGAGGGAAGGAAGGAAGGAAGGAAGGAAGGAAGGAGTTCTGATGCTTCCTGCCAGCTTCCTATAAAGAAACTCAATGGGGAAGCCACCAGTAAGTCAGAAGTCGCTCTCACTCCCACTGCTTTTTTACTTAACCTTGGTCATTCTGTTTCTCTGTTTAGGTAAGGAAATTTCTTTGAACTGATGACCCAACAGGAATCAGGTTTTCTAGTGTCTAAAGACCAGGTTGAAATTAACTCTGGCTTCTGATGATTTACTGTATAACTTTTTTGGCAATATTATCAAATCCATTCTATGTTCATCTCTGCCAGGATTTATTTTATTTTTTTCTTTTAATCTTGCCAATCAAGCTATAAACCTGATGTTTTCTGCTGGCCTTATCTATTCCCAAGTACTAACAGATCTGACTCTACTTATCTTCCAAAACAAGGCTACGCAATTGCTGCCATTTTAAGATAAAGATATAATTGTAGCTCAGTAAACTAAGTTATATAATAAAAATAACACTTTAAAAGATACTTTATTATTTGCTCAATCTCATCATGCCATAACTGGATAGAATTACAAGTTAGGCATTGAGGGAATGGCAAGGCATAAAATAAATCCAGTAAAGCACGTGGATAATCATGTGTAGAATTATCACCCCATCTGAATAATTGCATAATAATCCCTTTTTCTGCAGAAATTCTTTGGGATACTTGATCAAAGAGTGAGGGACTAACCAAAAGTCACCTAGTGAGCTTCCACAGCCAAAGAGAGAGGTCCACCACCTTGATTCCTACATCAGATTGGGCAAGGAAACCATTCTGACTACCTCTGTCACCATTAGTGGCTACTATTACATTGTTATCATATCTATTGACTGGTACTTGTTTGGTTCATATATCATATATCTTGTGTCCTGTATTCATAAAAAAGTATGAATAGACATTTATCAAAGATGGAATACATTAAATGCAACCAAAGTAGGTCACAGAGGAGTAAAAATTCATTCTAGATTTCAGCTAATGGAACATGTAGAAATATCAGAATAAAGTTCTCCTACTCAACAGCAGTCAGTTCTCAATGCAAACAATGTACTTAAAACAAGAATAAGTTCCCATGTGAACTGGATAAGTGGATTACACTTATTTGGACTGGCCAATATTGCCAGAAGTTATAAACATGGATGAGAACTATTGTGCTTTAGAGCCATCACAGAGAGTGAATTATTCTGGAATTCAGACCTAGCCAGATTTGATAGTCTTTGAGTTGGAAATATATAGATGCATGTGTGCTTGAGAAAAAGAGAGAGCTAAAGAAGCTTGTACTACAGAAAGAGAACAAAAGAGATTGTGAGAATGCATTTGTTTTTATATGTCCTCAATCTCTGAGTGAATTATAACAAGTAGAACTGGAGATACTGTCTCTTTATAACCCTCCATAAGATATGCATGGACATCTGATAAGATACTGTAAGGCAGAGCTGTCAAACTCAAGACCTATGAGGCCTCCATGTGGCCCGTTTTTGGCCAGCAGAGTGCTGCTGGAGGCTGGGGAGGCCAAAAAGCCCCCTCCCCATGGCCCATTTTTGGCCTGTTTTCAGCTGGCAGAGTGCTTCAGGAGGTCATGGAGGGTGAAAACAAGGCATGGGGGGGCACTTACAGCCCTCCCACACCCCGTTTTGGCCGGTAAAGTGCTACAGGAGGCCATTCAGGCCAAAAATGGGGCAGCCGTACCCCATTTTTGCTGGCAGGGTGCTGCAGGAGGCATCCGTCCCATCTTCCCCCCTGCTGCCCCTCCCCACCAGCCCACAGAGAACTACAATGCTGATCCAGCCCTCGAAGAAATCCAGTTTGACACCCTTGCTGTAAGGGAACATTCATCATTTCTTTCCCAAATGAATGGTCCTAATACAACACAACAGTTGTTAAGTGAATTATTTCAGTTGTTAAGCGAATCTGCTTTCCCCATTGATTTTGCTTGTCGACAGCCAGCTTGGAAGGTTACAAATGGTAATTATATGATCATGTGACAATGGGGATGCCGCAACAGTCATAAGTGTGAAATCTGGTCTTATGTCACATTTTTCAGTGCTATTGTAACTTTGAACGGTCACTAAACGAATTGTTGCAAGTCAGTGACTACCTGTATGCCTTGCAGAGCAAAAATATACTCAAGATGTGTTACATAACACCTATCAAATACGCCTGAAGCCCCATGTATTAAATTCAAAACCAACAAGCGTACAATGAGTAGTGTTTACATCTTACAAGATGACTAAACTCTTCAAAAACATGAAGCGTTTGTCAAAGATGTCTTGAGATTTTAGGCTTACAGCATGAGATCTGGTGAAAGCTCATGTGACTTTGATGACACACAGGGAAATTGCGAATCTTGGTTGTTTTAGAGTGGAAAGGTGCCTGAGGGGAGAAAAAGTTGCCAAGCTTGTATCATTTGGCATGGCTCTAGAGCAAGCAGGTGACAGCAGTTGGCTGATCTTGTCTGGGCAGGATCAGCTGAAGTTAGCACTTGGAAGGATCTCCTGAAGGGAATCTCAGGGCTGTACCCTAGACCAGGGAGTCCAACCTTGGCAACTTTAAGCAGACTTCAACTCCCAGAATTCCTCAGCCAGCTTCATTCCCCTGCTGGCTGGGGAATTCTGGGAGTTAAAGTCCACCAAGCTTAAAATTGCCAAGGTTGGACACCCCTGCCCTAGACTGGAAAGTTTAAAATAAAAACATCTTAGAAGAAGACCGTGGCAAAACACTGCTATGAAAATGTCATACAGGTAGTCCTCAATTTCCGACCACCATTGAGCCCAACATTTATGTTGTTGAGAAATTTGTTAAGAGAGTTTTGCCCCATTTTATGACTTTTCTCGCCACATTTGTTAAGCGAATCCATGCAGTTCTTACATTAGTAACACAGCTGTGAAATGAATCTGGCTTCCCCATTGACATTGCTTGTTAGAAGGTCGCAAAAGGGAATCACACAACTCTGGGATGCTGCAACGGTCATAAATGTGAGCCAGTCATCAAGCATCTGAATGTAAATCACATGGCCATGGGGATGCTACAAGGGTCATAAGTGTGAAAAATGGTCGTAAGTCACTTTTTTCAGTGCCATTGTAACTTTAAACGGTTGTAAGTCAAGCAATACCTGTAATGGTAGTTGTTAGTTCTACATGGTAACTCCCTGTAATTTCCAAGGATTGAGCTCAGATCAAGAGCGTCCTTAATTTATTAATAAATAAAATAATAAACTTTACAGGACTGAACCTCACCTTGTGTTTCCTTGACATGGAATTCTGATACAGAGGATTATTTGGTGATTTTATGTTCCCGTCTCTACTGCCTAGGGAAAGTACGGCACTGATGATAACAGGAGGTTTATATGGGCTCAAGCTATAATTATATAAGTGGAAAATCTTCAGACAAAAGCCCTATTGTCTTGCAAGGTTTCATAAGAAGAGGAAGAAATCCTGGGATAATGCAAGAATGGAATAAGTTTTCAAACCTTGCAGTACCTGCGGGGTGTTTTTTGTGCCTGCTATCTTTGTGATGCAACAGATGGCAAGACTCTGTGTGGCAGGAGATTGCTAAATATCCATATATTTAAAGCTTAATTTGTCAGTACACTTGACAAATGAGTAAACTGCCACACACACTGTTTTAATGCTTGCTTATTTCACAGGCAAGCTATTAGGCAAAAGGCTACATCCCAATTTACTCAATGCAATGTTGAGATTACACCACAATCAAAGGCGAATGCTATGCAGCCAAAATTCAGCCGAACAATCAGCTTTATAAGTGGAACTTAAAGAACAGAGAACAATTTTCCAGAGAGAATGTGATAATGCTGGCTTTGGACTGAAACAAGGATCCACTGATGGACTAGATCGCTGAAATGTACGGCAGGAACCTCCAGGCAAAGGGGATTTTTATTTTTTGCTTTACCCAAATCCTGAAATGCCACTATGTCAGGCTCAAATGGAGGCCAGATAATTGTCATAAAAATAGAATATAGAACATCGAATATCAAAGGTGGAAGGGACCTTGGAGGTCTTCTAGTCCAATCCCATGCTCAAGTAGGAGGCCCTATACCATTTCAGAAAAGTGCCTGTCCAGTCTCTTCTTAAAAGCCTCCAATGGTGGAGCACCCACAACTTCTGTAGAGAAGCTGTTCCACTGGTTGATTGTTCTCACTACCAGGAAATTTCTTCTTAGTTCTAGGTTGGTTCTCTCTTTGATTATTTTTCATCTGTTGTTTCTTGCCATGCCTTCGGATGCTTTGGACAATAGGTTGATCCCCTTTCTTTGTGGCAGCTCTTCGAATACTGGAACACTGCTATCATGTCTCCCCTGGTCCTTCTTTTCACTAGACTAGCTATACACAAATCCTGCAACTGTTCATCCTATGCTTTTGTCTATAGGCCCCTAATTACCTTTGTTGCTCTTCTCTGCACTTTTTCCAAAGTCACATCTCTTTTTATAATGTGGTGACCAAAACTGGGTGCAGTATTCCAGGTGTGGTCTTACTAAGGCTTTGTAAAGCAGTACTAGTACTTCACGTGATCTTGATTCTATCCCCCTGTTAATGCATCCTAGGATTGCATTGGCTTTTTTGGCTGTTGCTGCACACTGCTGGCTCATATTTAAATGATTGTTCACTAGGACAGTTACTGTTATTGAGCCAGGTTTCACCTCATCTGTACCTATACTTTTGTTTTTTCTTTCCTAAGTATAAGATCTTACTTTTATCTATATTAAATTTCATTTTGTTGGATAGGGCCAGGTGTTCACATTTGTTGAAATCCATCTGGATCTTGAGCCTATCTTCTGGAGTGTTGGCTATTCTTGCTAGTTTAGTGTCATCAGCAAATTTGATTAGTTCCACTTGTATTCCTTCATCTAGATGAATCATTTAGATGAATGAAAGGAATGAATGAATGAATTGTTTAGATGAATGAAAGGAACTATTGGTCTTATTGATTTAGCTCTCACCAATCCAGTTTTGGCTTATGCTCAAAAATTTAAAAAGAAACAGCAACCACCACCCCATATGTGGCATGAATATATAGCTCACTAATAGTGACCATATTTTACCAAGGGATGGAGCCGTGGAGGGTAGGAGAGTGGGGGACTAAACTAAGACTAAAACAAACAAACAAGCCAATCACCCTTAAAACAGCAAAGGTTTTGTGAAAGCAGAAATGTCTTCTTGGTATGTTCATCTGATTTTTTTAAAGAAAACAATCCTTTGCTATGTTGACAAGATGGCAGCCCAAGTCAGATAAAAATTAATACTCTGTCATGAAGAGAGATCAGAAAATAAGAGAAAATAAATAGTTCAGGACAGATTTCTTCCTCTGAGACATTCAAAATGTCAGAATTGTGCCTCTCTGTTTCTTGTGCACCATATGTATTTTAGCATGGAGCTTAACTTGAATTTTTAAAATCAGAAGTTACATTTTTGAAAAGGCACAGATTGTGACTAGTCTTTTTGTAGGTGTGAAGCTGTGTGGAAAGAATGTCACCTGTTACACAAGCCATTTGAAACATAGAAACAGTCCTATAATCTGTCTCCACATTAGCTCCCTCTCCCCCACTCAAATTCTTACATACAACACCAATGCTCGGGGAAATCCACCAACAATATCTTATAATGACATTAGTGGCATACTTCATATAGCAATAGCAATATCACTTAGACGTATATACCACTTCACAGTGATTTACAGTCCTCTCTAAGCGGCTTACGGAATCAGCATATTGCCCCCAACAATCACTTTACCTCAGAACATGGGTGAAATCCAGCAGGTTCTGACAGGTTCTGGAGAACCAGTAGCGGAAATTTTGAGCAGTTCGGAGAACTGGCAAATACCACCTCTGGCTGGCCCCAGAGTGGGGTGGGAATGGAGATTTTGCAATATCCTTCTCCTGGAGTGGTGTGGGAATGGAGATTTTGCAGTATCCTTCCCCTGCCACGCCCACCAAAATATTTGGATTTCACCACTGCCTCAGAAGGATGGAAGGCTGAGTCAACTTTGAGCCAGTGAGAATCGAACTGCCGAACTGCTGGCAGCCGGCAGAAGTAGCTTGCAGTACTGCATTCTAACCACTGTACCACTACAGCTCAGTGATAAGACTTCTAGGGCTGCCTCTTGTCACAAGTAGCAAATCTGACCCTGAAAATTCAACACTGCTGAATTTCTATTCTGTCATCTGCACAATGCTCCCCATCCAATGCCACCAAAGCAACATTGGAGGAACTTAATAAAAATGTGGCTGTTAAAATAGAATTGTGTGGGTTTTTCCCCCCTTAGATATGGACATTAATAACATACTTCATTTTGTTCTATATTAAGAAACTGTAGCACGGGTGGCAATACAATCACATACTGTATATGGCTAGTCAAAAACAAGTGTTTAATCAAAGGTGAAATGTTGCAAATCCTGAAAATCTGAAACCCTATATTGTAATGCTCTCTTTATTTATTCTTCTCCAATGTCATCCTCTAACCTTTCAGTGACAGAAAACTGATCCTCTATTTATTCTTAGTTAACTTTTGGCTTGAACCGAAATCTTGATAGAATCTGAAAACAGAATTAAGCCTTCCCGGTGGGCTAGTTTAGCAAATTGGACCGTATAACTTTAATCCTCTTGACTGTGCTTTTTCTGTTTTTGTTTTCGCCCCCCTATTTTGTTTTATGAACATTTTGAGATCTTTATTTAATAAAATATTTAATGGCCTCAAAGTGAGATGGGTGCAAACAAATCTAATAGATCAATCAATCAATCGAATAAATAAATAAATATTTCAAGGCTATCAATTCACGTCACACTAACAGTGGCTCTTTCTATTTTATATTCAGCTTTGGATGAAAAGTTAAATACTGGAATGTTTCTCTTTCTATTTTCAATTCTTTAAGCTTTTCGAATAATAGAATGATATTCACTTTTAGTTTTATTTTATTTTTATTCATTAGATTTTTATCTCACCTTTATTACTTTATAAGTAACTCAAGGCAGCAAACACATAAGTTTCCTTCCTCCTCCTGTGTTTCCCCCAATAGCAACAACCCTGTGAGAAGGTTTGGGCTGAGAGAGAGTGACTGATACAAAGTCACCCAGCCGGCTTTCAAGCCTAAAGTGGGAATAGAATAGAATAGAATGGAATGGAAGGGAAGGGAAGGGAAGGGAAGGGAAGGGAAGGGAAGGGAAGGGAAGGGAAGGGAAGGGAAGGGAAGGGAAGGGAACGGAACAGAACAGAACAGAACAGAATAGAAGAGTTGGAAGGGACCTTGGAGGTCTTCTAGTCCAACCCCCTGCTTAGGCAGGAAACCCTACACCACTTCAGGCAAATGGTTATCCAACATCTTCTTAAAAACTTCCAGTGTTGGAGCATTCACAAGTTCTGGAGGCAAGTTGTTCCACTGATTAATTGCTCTAACTGTCAGGAAATTTCCCCTTAGTTCTTAGTTCTAAGTTGCTTCTCCACCCATTGCTTCTTGTCCTGCCCTCAGGTGCTTTGGAGAATACCTTAACTCCCTCTTCTTTATGACAGCCCCTGAGATATTGGAACACTGCTATCATGTCTCCCCTAGTCCTTCTTTTCATTAAACTAGACATACCCAGTTCCTGCAACCGTTCTTCATATGTTTTACCTCCAGTCCCCTAATCATCTTTGTTGCTCTTCTCTGCACTCTTTCTCTGCACTCTTTTTACATCGTGGTGACCAAAACTGGACGCAGTATTCCAAGTGTGGCCTTACCAAGACATTATAAAGTGGTATTAACACTTCACGGGGTCTTGATTCTATCCCTCTACAGCCTAGAACTGTGTTGGCTTTTTTGGCAGCTACTGCACACTGCTGGCTCATATTTAAATGCTTGTCCACTAGGACTCCAAGATCCCTCTCACAGTTACTAGAACTCACTGTGAAAACTAGAACTCACTGTGGAGAATGTAGTCTGAATTCCCAGGAGGGAAAGGTTGCATTCCAGAGAATCAAGAGGCAGTGACGTTTAGATGGTATAGTTGGAAGAAAGAGGGTCAAGATAGATCCTCCATAGAAATTCTCAGAGTAGATCTTTGAGGAGGCGAGTAGATGCTTTACTTTGGCAAGATGTCTGTCAATAGCAGATCCCAGCTCCCCCGCTTATCCTACTCCCTCCCTCCCTATCTTTTAGTCATAATTTGTAATTTGTATTTTTAAATAGAATAGAATAGAATAGAATAGAATAGAATAGAATAGAATAGAATAGAATAGAATAGAACAGAACTTTGCTGTCACTTTAAATATACACTAATCAGCATACATTAAAATGAAATTTCTTTTTTTTTAAAAAAAAAATTGATTTATATGCCGCCCTTCTCCGGAGACTCAGGACAGCTTACAATGCGCTAAGCAATAGCCTTCATACTTTTGTATATTTTATACAAAGTCAGCTTATTGCCCCCACAAACTGGGTCCTCAATTTATCTACCTTAGAAAGGATGGAAGGCTGAGTCAACCTTGAGCCTGGTGAGATTCGAACTTGCAGTAATTGCAGGCAGCTGGTGTTAATAACAGTGTGCTTTAGTCCACTGTACTACCAAGGCTCTTGCATTCAGCTCTCAAAGGATAACCATTATGGATATACCCACATACACACACATATATGACACAGAGAAACATCACAATCTAGTTCGAATGTATACATATACATAATGAAAAAAAAAGAATCCTGCAAATTTGCAAAATGGATGGCATAAGGAACAAAGCTATTATAGAATCTAGTAGTCCTACTATAGATACTTCGAAACCTCCTCCCAGAAGTGGAAGAAATAGACTGTGAAGTGGGTGTGTGGGGTCTCTAACAATAGTTTGAGCTCTAAGCACATGGCGCTTATAAGCAGTATCCTGAATACCGTGAAGTGGGCTTCCTATCATCTTCTCAGCTGTCCTTACCACTCTCTGTATTATAGTTAGATATATGCCTCCGTATTGTTTTATTGTTTTTACTGTTACTAAGCTGCCCAGAGCCGCTTCACAGCAATATGGGCGGAAAATAAAATAAAATAAAATAAAATAAAATAAAATAAAATAAAATAAAATAAAAATATATACAAAAGTAAATACCACCACATTTCATATTAAAGTAGCAATTAACCGACAATAGTTTCAGTCTGAAATTAATTACTTCATATTAGGATCTCCATGGTATTATTACCTAGTACATATATTTATATATTGATAAAAGGAAATAAAAGATAGGGATAGTCCTCGATATATGACAGTAATGAAGCCTACAAGTTACAAGTTGTACAACTGTGGCTAGAAATTGGGGATGTTAAAGGAAGGGAAGGGAAAAATAATTGGACCAAAAAGTAATTAAACTTTTCCTTTTCTCACTGTGGTATTTTTTATTTAAAAAAGTATAGAACAATTTTTATTTCATCTTGCCCTTTTTAACTTTCTTCATACTTCATTATAGTATGTGTTTTTCTCTACTTTAAATTTCAATGTTTTAACAATAAATATGCCTTAAAAAAGGAATCTTCTCATTTCCTTTGACATCAGTTAAATTCATACTGGTATTGTTCTGACATTGAGCAACTGATATTGCTCATTTCTTGAGAGGACAGGAATGCCTACTATAACTCTTTCAATGCTCCCAGCACTAACTCCTCACCATGTTTTTCCTATCATCCAAAGGTTTCTGTGTATCATTGGAGAAGATATAGGCCTTGCATGTTAAATCATCAGCAACTTACAACAGTTCATTCAGTGACCATTCAAAGTTACAACAGCATTGAAAAAAGTGATTTATGACCGTTCTTCACACTTATGACTATTGCTTTAGGCTCATGGTCATGTGATCAAAATTCAAATGCTTGGCAACAGACTCATACTTATGATAGCTGCAAGTACCCAGGGTCATGTCATCATCTTTTGCAAACTTCTGACAAGCAGAATCAATGGGGAAACTAGATTCACTTCATAACCGTGTTACTAACTGAACAACTGCAGCAATTTGCTTAACAAATGTGGCAAGAAAGGACATAAAGTGGGGCAAAACTCATTTAACAACAGTCTCACTAAGCAACAGAAATTTTGGGCTCAGTTGTGATCGTAAGTCGAGGACCACTATCATATCTTGAAAAGCTGAGGGGACAGGAATTCCTACTACAACTGTTCCAGTATTTTCAGTAGTAACTCACAGCAAGGGGCTACAAATCACTCTCTTCCCATGTGTATTCCATTTTCTTCCTGACTCCAAAAGTAATTACAAGTATTTCCTCTTCTTCCTCTTTTATAGAAATACATGAGAAGTGGGCTGAATCCACAAACCCCTTTGATACCACCTGTGTCTACTACTGATATGATAGAATATGTTGTACTATTACAATTTTGGGGGAAAGTTCCATCCATAGATTTTTTTTTTTTTTTTTTTGAGATTTTCCCTTTTTATTAGCGGCAGATATAAGGCAAGAATATGCTGTTTCAATTATTATTTGATGTGTATATATTACTGAACCTTTAGAATCTGCAACCAAGCAGAAAAGTGAAAATCCTAGTTTGATATGTACAGGTAAGGAAATTCATTCATTATGTATCCTTTCATCCATTCATTGAATTTATATGGCTGCTCTATTCAAAGTGAGTCTAGGTGGCTTATCACAAATTTAAAACCAATTTAAAACATTAAACCTTGCAAACAAAAAATTCTTAACAGCTGAGGAAAATCACTAAACTCTATAAAATATTTTAAAGATGCATATCTTTATACTAACATTATACTAACTTTATATAAAATATGTATATGTACTTACTGTCATTATAATTATTAAATTGAACTGTCATTATAATTACTAACTTGAATTTCTAAGACAACATTAGTAAAATTAATGCTTTTAAGTATTTTCAGTGTATTCATCTAAATACGAATACATGGTTGGTGGAGGCAGGGTGCTGTAGCTTGTCAAATTCACTTCTTTCTGGACAGTTTCAATGGTTAAAAGAAAAATTTTCCTTAGGCTCAGAATACCTAGAGATATCTCAGATGATTAAATTAAATGACTGTTGCTTTTATGCTGCTTAAATCAAATAAATTTAAGGTGCTTACAAAAGCTATGGACAAAATGTCTTTCTTTTTTTTCTTTTTTCTTTTTTTTAATTTTAAATAAATTTTTATTTGTTTAAAAGTACAGACAAAACAAAACTAGTGATAATAAAACATACAAACCAAACATGAAAACAAAGAGTTCAAATATACATTTTGTCAACTATATCACAACTGTAATGTATGTTCTTATTTGTGTTTTGACTCTTGTTTGTTTGATCTTATTCATATATCTATTTTTATTATTTACTTTAATTACTATTAACTTATGCTAGTGATTTATGTTCCTGTTTCTGTAACTCCAATTGTTCTTTATTCTTTTTTCCTTTTTCTATTTTTCAACCAAGTATACCACTTTTCCCATATTAGATAATAGTCATGTTCCTCTTTATCTTGTAATTCTTTTGTGAGTCTGTCCATTTCTGCACATTCCATAATCTTATTAATTACTCTATCTTCTGTCGGTGTGTCACTACTCTTCCAATTTTGTGCAAAAATTATTCGTGCTGCTGTTATTATATGGATGATTAAGTATTTTATTTCCTTTTCATATTGTCCATGTATTATACCTAGTAGAAAGGTTTCCGGTCTCATTTCTAATCTTCGTTGTGTGATTTCTTCTATTTGAGTTCTGATCATTTGCCAGTATTGTTTTGTTTTTGGACAGGTCCACCACATGTGGTAATAGGTTCCTTTATGCAATTTACATTTCCAACAAGATGGAGAAGTGTTGGGAAATATTCTTGCCAGTCTGGCCGGTGGAAGGTGCCATCTATAGAACATTTTGTATACGTTTTCTTTATATGATGTAGACATTGTTAATTTATAGTTTATTGTCCATAATTTTTCCCAATTATCTAATTGAATATTATAGCCGAAATTCTTTGCCCAAATTATCATATTTTCTTTGACCACTTCTTCTTCTAATTTGTATTCTCTTAAATAATTGTAAACTTTTTTTATTAATTTATCTTGTGTTCCTTGTAGAATTTTATCTAATTCGTATTGGCCTTTTTGGAATCCAAATTGAGCCAAATCTTTCTTATATTTTAATTTTAATTGTAGATATGGCCACCAATCAATATCCATACCCAACTCTTTCAATTCTTCTCTTGTTCTTAGTTCCCCTTGATTATTTAGTAAGTCTTTATAAGTTCTCATTTTGGTGATGTCCATAGTATTTGGATAGATCTGGGCTTCCATGGTTGATAACCATTCCGGGATTTTATTGTAATGTATTTTTTTGATGCCCTGCCATGTCTGGTATAGTGCTTGTCTAACAATGTGTCTCTGAAAATATTTATGTTGCTTATCTGTGCCCTCCCACAGAAAAGCATGCCATCCTCGTTTTAAGTCGAATCCTTCCAAAGTCAATAATCTTTTATTTTTGAGTTCCATCCATTCCTTGATCCAAATTAGTGCTGATGCTTTATAATATGTCTCCCAGTCCGGTAGTGCCAATCCTCCTCTTTCTCTTATATCTTGTAGGTGTTTTGTTTTAATTCTTGCTTTCTTCCCTTGCCATATGTAGTTTGCTATTAATTTATTAAAATCCTTAAAAAAGTTTTTCCCCGGTTTTATTGGGATCACTTGGAATAAGTACAAAATTCTGGGTAAAACATTCATTTTAATTGAGGCGATTTTTCCCAAAAAAGATAATTGTAATTTTTTCCAAATTTCTAAATCTTTTTTAACTTCTCTTGCCAATTTATCATAATTATCCTCTTTAATTGATGAGCTTTTTTTTGTGAGCCATATTCCTAGATATTTTACCTTCTTTGTCGTTTGTATATCTAATTGGTCTTCTAATTCTTTTTCTTGTTGGCTAGTGAGATTTTTCGTTAGTATCTTTGTTTTTTGTTTATTGATTTTGAGTCCGGCTACACTCCCGTATTTTTCTATTTTATCTAATAATTTAATGCCCGTTGTTATTGGTTGTTCTATGATAAATACCATGTCATCAGCGAAGGCTTGAAGTTTGTATTCTTCCCCTTTGATTTTCAGACCTTTTATTTCTTTATCTCTTCTGATCTCCTTTAAGAGAGTTTCTAAGGCTAATATGAATAATAGGGGGGACATAGGACACCCCTGTCTAACTCCTTTTGATATCTGAAATTGTTCTGTTAAGTCACCATTTATTATTATTTTTGCCATTTGAGATGAGTAAATTTTCTTTATCATATTTATGAATTTGTCGCCGAATTTCATAATTTCCAATTGCAGTACAAGAAATTTCCAATTTAAATTGTCAAATGCTTTCTGTGCATCTAAAAAGATTAGGGCCACTTGTTTATCTGAGTTTATTTCATAATATTCTAATATGTCCATTATTAATCTCATATTATTTTTTGTCTGTCTCTTTGGGATAAAGCCATTTTGATCGGAGTGAATGTATTCATAAATTATTTTATTGAGACGTTCTGTGATAATCAATGTAAATAATTTGTAGTCCACATTTAAAAGTGATATTGGTCTGTAATTTTTTATATGTGTATGATCTGTCTCTTCTTTTGGTATCAGCGTAATAATGGCCTCTGTCCAGGAATTAGGAATTTTAGCTTCTAGAAGTGCATCGTTCAAGACTTCAAGTAAAATTTCATCTATTACATGTTGGCAAGATTTGTAAAACTCTACGGGTATACCATCTGGTCCCGGAGTTTTATTTGTTTTTTGTTTTTTCTTCGCCTCTATTAGTTCTGTCATTGTAATTGGTCTGTCCAATAAATCCCTATGTGTTTCCTCTAGTTCTTTGATATCAGCTTCATTTAAATATTGTTTGATATCTTCTTCTGAGGTCTCTTCCTGTTCATATAGTTTTTGGAAAAATGTTTTAGCTATGTTCTTTTTATCTTTGTTCCTATAATATATCTCTCCTGTGTCGTCCTGTAATTGATATATTGTCCTTCTCTCTTTTTCTTTCTTCAATTTGTACGCCAACCATCGTCCTGTCTTGTTCGCGTGTTCGAAATAATTTTGTTTTATTGATTTGATTTTCCTGGCTATTTCTGTTTGTGTGATCAAATTTATTTTGTGTTTTGTCAAATTTATTTTTTCTTTGATCTTTTTGTTTTGGGGTTCATTCTGTAGCTCAGATTCATATTTTTCAAGATCTTTCAATAAATTGTCTTTCTTCTGTTGTTTTTCCTTGTTTTTCTTTGCTATGTATGCTATTGTCAGACCTCTTATATAGGCTTTCGCCGTGTCCCATAAGTTCTGGAGAGAGGTTTGTTCTTTAATGTTGATCTTAAAAAATATTTTCATTTCTTTTTCTATCATTTGTACATAGTTTTTATCTTTCAAGATCTCAGTATTCATCATCCATCTCTTCTTCTTCTGATAGCCTTTCCAAATTATTTTTACTGGACTGTGGTCTGCCCAAATATTTGTCATTATTTCTATTTCTTCTAAGTCTTTCCTAAGATCTGTAGTCATCCAGGCCATATCAATTCTGGACCAGGATGAGTGTGGATTGGAGTAGAAGGTGTACTGTTTTTTTTCTTTATTTATTTCTCTCCAAGCATCCTGGAGGCATAATTCTTGTGCCATTTCCTTAAAAGTATCTGGGAGGGTCTTTTTCCTAGTTTTATTTTTTCTGGTACTCCAATAATCTTTTTCCATGTCTGAGATTGCATTGAAATCACCTATCATGCAAATGTTTTCATAGTTTAGATCTTTTACTTTGTTATGTATGTTTTTGAAGAAGGCACGTTGATTCTCATTTGGCGCATAAATCGAAATCAATAAAATTGTTTTTAATTCCATTTGTAATTCAATCATTAAAACTCTTCCTTCCTCATCTGCATATACCTGTTTTGATTTTAGGTGTTTCCTAATATAAACTGCAATGCCTCTTTTCTTTTGTTCTGCTAGTGATGTGTAAAGGTTTCCTAATCTTGTATTTTCTAATATCTGTTGGTGTTGTTTTTTGATATGAACTTCCTGTAAATTTATTATATCCATCTCCAATTTTTGTAATTTAGTAAATGTCCGGATTCTTTTAGTTGGGGCATTTAATCCATTTATATTAATCGAAATCATTTTTATTTCCTGTTCCATTTTTCTTCCTATTTATTTGTTGTCTTTAGTTTCCTTGTGTTTCTTATTATTCTTTGCGTTTTTCCCCTTGCTCCTTCTTTCTCCATTCTTTCTCTCTCTTGTCTTTTCTTCTCCTCTTGTTCTTTTTCTGTTTCTTCTATAGATTGTTCCTTTTGACTCTTATTCTCTGATTCCTCTCTGGATTCTTGATCTTCCTCAAGGACAAAGTGTTGATCAAAAAATTCCTGGGCTCCTTCCAGATTATCTAATTTAATTTTCTTGTCCTGCCATGAGATCAAGATGCCTTCTGGTAGTAGCCAACGGAACATCACTTTGTTTTTAATTAGTTGTGTTGTAAGGAAACTGTAATTTTTCCTCTGTTCCCTTACACGTCTCGGAATTTGTTTCAGTGTTATTATTTCTTTCCCTTTATAGAAAATCACGTTCTCTCTCATTTTTCTATATATCTCCTCTTTTATCGTTTTCTTTGTGAATCGTACATGCACTTCCTTTGGTAGTTTGTTCCTACGTGCATAATTGGTATGCACCCTATAAGCTTCGTCAATATCCCTTCGAATATCATCCTTAGTTCTTTGTGTTTTTTCAGCAAAAATCTCCGTCATAATCTCTCCTAAGTCTTCCTCTTTGGTTTCTGTTATATTCTGGAATCTTAAATAGAATGTTGACTTTTCCATTTCCAGGTAGGTAAGTGAGTCTTCGATTTCTCGATTACTTGCTATTTGTTGTTGTTCTAGCATTTCTAATTTCTTAACCGTCTGCTCCATTTTAAGTTCTGTTTTTTGAATCCTTTGTTCATTTTTGGCAATGTTTTGCTGGATCCTTTCTATCTTGTCATCCATTTTCTTAATGTTATCATTTATCTCTCCCACATCAGATTTCAAATCTTCGTGATTTCTTTTTGCCTCCTCATGGTTGTTAGCAATTGTTTCCTGGGTCTTATTCATCGATTCCTGTATCTTTGCCAAGATTGACTGAATATTTTGTATGCTGGAGATAGAGCCTAACTTTTCTTTTTCTGTTCCAAGCATGGTTTCTATAGATCTCTGTTGAGCAGGGGCTGTTGTAATGGAGACTTGGTTTGAGGTTACTTTCTTATTCGCTTTAGTTATAGTGGTTGTTCCGATGCTTGTCATCTTAACTCTTTTTTGCAGGTTCTTCCAAAGTTTCATGCACTGAACTACTCTTATTGTGTTTTAATATTGTTATTTATGATCAGTAATAGTGTCTAGGGTTTATATTCTATATGTTGTAGATCCTCTAAATAAGTGTTAATCTTATTGGATTATGAATTAATTCTATGAATATCCTTAACACTCTAATAATTAATAATTAAGTAAACATATAGATATATATTCACGTTAGGAAGAAGAAAATATGATGAAGGAGGTTGGGGAAAAATTTGAATTCTAACAATTCATTAGATTTTGATATTGATAATACAATGTAATAATCAGTAATATTAATTAATGTCAATATAGTAATATAATAATCAGTATAATAATCGATCTATCCAATCAATACTGTCAAATTCAATCTTACTAATTTAAATTATTTGTTTCTAATTAGTTCTTAATTAATTATCCATATAGTAAATTAGAGATCAATTAGTCAGGTGTTTCACTATCAAAAATTATTAATAAATGAATATACAGTTTTACAAGAATTAATCAGGTATATATATATAGGATTATTTTGCACTTACTATACAATTCTATTTCCCTCTTATATATCGATCAAATCAATCAATCAATCTTATATATCTATCTAATCAAAACTATCAATTTCAACCTTACTAACTTAAATTATTTATTTCTAATTATTTCTTAATTAATTATCCATATAGTAGATTAGATATCAATTAATCAGGTGTTTCACAATTAAAAAGTATTGATTAATAATTATACTAGTTTATAAGAATTAATCAGGTATATATATATAGGATTATTTTGCACTTAGTATACAATTTTCTTTCACTCTTATATATGAAGTTATTGTATCCAAAAAAATTTTTTTTTTGTATTATAGTCTTTGAAATCTGTCTCTCTAGAAGAATCCAATATCCAAAGGTTCAAATATCCGAATTTCAACACTTTAAAACACTTTGAACTAGTCTGTTTGCCGTTATCATTTGGTTAGTTTTTCTACTGGCTTCTCAGCTGCTTTCCTAAACAACCGTTTCTCCAATTGCCAATCTGTGTCGTTGCTCTCGCTCGCTCTCCCTTGTTTCAAAGGCTTCCTTCACTTTCACGCTCACTCTCTCTCTCACTGTTTTGCTGTCTTCCTATTAAGTAGTTTCTGGATATTTCTGTCTAGTTTGCTATGGCTCTGTGATCAAGTCCAAAAAAAATAACCCTTCTTCTCCGTTAAATTCAAATCTGAGACCTGGTCAATCGCCACTACTTGGATCTCTTTGAAATCCCTCACGTAGTCACCACCTGTCAAATCTTCTTCCACCGTTGTCTTCTTTCTTCGCCGCTTTCTCTGGTTTCTATTCCGCCATTTTCTGGAGTCTCCAATTTTCTACTTTCCACTCTCTGCTTCGTTTTATCACAATACTTCAATTACTCTTCTTATTATGTCAATCCACTTTCAATCTTTCTTTCTTTTACTGATATTAAGTATCGTCTCTCTACCGATACAAAATCTCTAAATTGCTCTCGTTCGCTTTCAAAACTAATTCACGTCTCTTCTCTGTCTCTTCTCTATCGTCTCAACTCTGCTTCCGTTTCTTTTTGTAATAAATCCAACACAAATCAACAAATCTTTGTCTAATTCCCAATTCCAATTCTTTGCGTATTTGTGTATATAGTGTATTTAATGCTCAATCAACAACTCTCCACTACGTTTCCTCAAAATCACCTCAGATCCGTTGCAGTCAGCGTTCTGGCCAGCCAAAAAGAGGCTGGTTTTTTCCCGATCAGGATTAAGGAGTTTTCCTTGAACTTTCGGGGCAATTTTTATCACCTCCGAGGTCCTCGGGATTTCCCCTTTAATCTATTGACCTCTTCGTGGTCAATAGTGCCAAAGAAAACGGCTTCCTGATCGAAAATTGAAACTCAGGGAACGGAGCTCTGTCCCCTCAGTTCCTATCACACTGACGTCTCGAATCTTCCTGACAAATGTCTTTCTATCTCCATCCATAGATTTATAACTGGAAACATTTCAAACATGAGAAGAAACCTATTAGTGTATGGTGGCAAAAAAGAAAAGAAAAGAAAAAAGAGAGGAGAGGAGAGGAGAGGAGAGGAGAGGAGAGGAGAGGAGAGGAGAAGAGAAGAGAAGAGAAGAGAAGAGAAGAGAAGAGAAGAGAAGA
>WNWU01000002.1:15796911-15834019 GCA_012654045.1 Ptyas mucosa | reverse complement strand
GAGAAGAGAAGAGAAGAGAAGAGAAGAGAAGAGAAGAGAAGAGAAGAGAAGAGAAGAGATCTGGAAACATCCTCTCCAACTAACTGATTTTATTAAAAGAATTTTGAGTTAGGATAGGATTTGTCCAACATCACCTGCAGGCTGTGACTGATACTTTAAAAATGAAGTGCTGCAAATAGCAATGTTATTACTTATTAAATATGTAATACTATTACTATTAAATTACCCTGTTGACCTTAATGAAAACCAGATTTTTAAGATGGTACCAGAAATGTGCTAACCAGCATAAATATGTTAAAAATGGAACATTTTAAAATCCTTTACCCTTTTATTCTCTTCGATAAATAAAGCTGCTGTGAATTAGCAAATATTTAATAACTGCAGATATTTCTGATAGGCAACTGTGTAACAAGACAGAAACTTAGAAAACAGTAGGTTTTTTTCTGAATGTAGTAGAAAATGATAATAAATTTGGTATTTATAAAGGAAAATATAGTATATCTCTGTATTTATAAAGATTTTTCTTCAGTTGCATTATTATCCTGGAAATAAGGTAGTAGTCCTAGCTAACGTTTTGCCTTAGTAATTTAGAATCACTACTTAGAAATAGTGACAATTCTGACAAACATATGAGTCAGGTTCATGTTAATGACTAAATATGATAGGTGACAATGTTGACTAGTTTTATTCTCATTCTCCAGAAACAGGTGAGTTATACAGTTCTATTACTATTAGTATAGCATATTGTATAATATACTAGTATATAGTACACTGAATTATTACTTTAACTTGATAGCATAAAAGCTGCTTTTACAAGAGGTAGCTTTGTATTAAATGCAATGACAGATAATGGTCTTCAATTACATTGTCAGGGAATTTTTTCATTTATTCAAGTTACATCAAGAATATCCATATTTATTTGGCTAAGAATCAAATGCGCATTTTAAACATATATTTCTGAAAACTGAATAATATTGTGAATGACAGGGCAACATCTTTGAGACAAGGCTGCTGTCTGGAAGAATTATTTTTCAGCAGAACACAACTCATTGTGTTCTCATTGTGTTCAACAGAGCACTAAGCATGTGAGGAACAAGGAACAAGGAAAAAATCAAGTGGCATGGAAGAGAAGGTATTATATCAGAGAAGCAAAACTATTACTCCTTTTCAGTGGTTGGTTGCTCCTGGTTTTGTCCAGTTCTATAGAACCGGTAGTAAAACTGGCGGAGGCTCTGCCCACCTGCCACGACATCATTATGGGTCATCTGCGCATGCGCAGAAGTGCAAGCACGCACTCCCACTGCAAAGCAATAGTAAAGGTAAGTAGAATCCAGCCCTGCTCCTTTTACTATATATAACTGTAGCATTATTATGTATTAATGAACTATTATGTATTAATTTATATTTTAAATCATCCTGTTACCTTCATTTTTTTTAAAAAAACTGTAAATGCTTATACAGATCCCAATTCTGTTTGGCTGCCCTGAAGGACTTTTAAAATTCCTAATTCCTACCATAGATTGTTGGGGCTGTCTTATAGTTGAAGACATACAATGATATTATGACCCAAGAATGGTAAAAATCCAGATGTCTTAATTTCAAATAAGGCAATGCATTTTCTATGCTTCCCTTGAGGTTGGCTTTTCACATTATGCATCACTCTAAAGTTCTTGTTTCTGATTTTTGATCACTGTTTGTGACTGTAACATGAATAACTGGAAGCACAGACGGAACTGCAATAATAATGACATAAAATGCGTGTAATCCTCTGCTTTTGTATGTCACGGCAGTGGATTATAGGGTCAAGCCCTTGGTTCCAGAGCTTGTAATACATCTTCCCCAGTCAGAACCTGAATAAAATCAATAATAAATAAAGCAATTCTACATTCCCTGATATCCAACTGCACTGATATGAGGACTTGCTCAATAGTTTTCTATGCTAGTTCTTTCTATTTAACTTTTACGCACAGCTGGCTTATTTCAAGGACATTTGACACACTGGGAAGGAGAGCATTCTCTTTTGATGCTTGGCAGGATGGCCGCAGGTGCCTAAAATTCAAGTTCAAGAACCAACCTGCTGGGTTTTTGTCATCCAGGACTGAATGGGATCTCAGCACAAGGACAGGCTTCGCGAACCTTGTTAGAATAGGACACCTCTTCATGCATTTTTCATTTTATCTATGAGGGTACTGTCATGTTACACCTTTTTGCTTGGCAGAAAAATCAATTTCTCTAGAGCTTAAGAGAACTGCAGTGGCATATCTTGGCTATTTGATTTTGATGAAGAGGAAATGCGCCAGGATGACATTTTAAACATTCCTCCCTCTTAAATAACGTTGGCAGTCAATAACAGGGAAGGCAGTGGTTTGTTTCTCAATACCAAATGACCTGCAACAATGTCAGAAGGTCACCTGCTAATTTAAATACATCTTTAACTATGGGACAGGTGCTTTATCATAATTACTCCACTGAGAAAGAAAAAAAATAGAAGCTATTTCCTTTGAACTATTTGCATTTTATTATTGTTCTGCTCTTCAAATGGATCAAAGATACAAATGAATCATAAATGGATTGTAAACTGCACTGGCTGCAATTGACTTCTGAAAGCAGTTCAGGATGTTGGTCATCAAGTATAAAGCCAATTATGGCATAAAACCCAGCTGTTTGAGGGACTTCCTGTCTCTGATATTTTCTTCCCAGGCAGTGAGAGTGGGCAGAGTGGGTTCATTTTAGGTCCCTTTAATAAAGCAGTGCCATCCATCAGAAGCTGAGGAAATGGCATCCCTCCAGAGATGCATATGGCTTCTACCCTGATGATGATCAAGAAATTATTGAGACCTTAGGGCCGTGATGGCGAACCTATGGCACACGTGCCACAGGTGGCACACGGAACCATATCGGTGGGCACATGAACTCAGCTCCGGCGTGTATCCTTGCACCAGCAGGCTGATTTTCAGCTCTTCTGGGCCCACCGGAAGTAGGAAACAGGCTGTTTCCTGCCTCTGAAGGGCCTGGAGGGGGTGGGGAAGGCCTGTTTTTTGCTTTCCCCAGGCTCCAGAGCCTCTCTAGGAGCCTGGAGAGGGCGAAAACAGCCTCCACCCTGAGGCCCTCCGGAGGCCTGAAACAGCCCATCCCGAAGGGCCTGGAGGTGGTGGGACCAGAAGGCCTGTTTTTTGCTCTCCCCAGGCTCCAGAGCATCTCTAAGAGCCTGGGGAAGGCAAAAATGGCCTCCCGCCCTCCTGGAAGCCCCCCGGAGGCTGAAAATGGCCCATTTACTGACTTCCAGTCCCACTTTCCAGCTTCCAGAGGGCCTCCAGGGGGGTGCATAGAATTATGGGTGTGGGCACGCAAGCGTGCGACCTCCCACGCTCCCCCCACTTTTGGCACGTGATGGCAAAAAGGTTAGCCATTACTGTCTTAGGGCATAGAGGTGAGTGAGCCCCAATATGTTATTTTTTTCACTTTTACTTTTTTAAAGCTTACTTTTACTTACTTTTAGTTTTTAATATAAACTGCCCAAAGTCAACTAGAATTGTGTCCAAATTGAATGAATGAACAGATGAATGAGTTCCAAAATCAGGAGGCTACTACTGAAATAAAAAAGAGAGAGAGAGAGAGAGGTGGGAGTTCATTCAATAGAAGCCGGACTTACTCCTTCTACCTGACTCTCTTTCCCAAGTTGTCTTTCAACTTTGGTGTCAAATATATTATAACCATGCCTGGGTGGGAAACATTTGGTGGAAGGAAGCTGCAGATTTTAGGGGATGATGGGGGAGGAGAGACTGTGAAATGCCATTGGGATGTAGATGATGCAAAATGGCGGAACCATGTTTTGCTTCTGAGTGAAACAAGTTTCCTTCACCCCCAAGTATGGTGGATATAGGCTTGAAAGCAATGGTGAAATTCAATTTTTTTAAATTACTGGTTCTGTGGGCGTGGCTTGGTGGGTGTGGCAGGGGAAGGATACTGCAAAATCCCCATTCCCTCCCCACTCTGGGACCAGCCAGAGGTAGTATTTGCCGGTTCTCCGAACTACTCAAAATTTCTGCTACCGGTTCTCCAGAACCTGTCAGAACCTGCTGAATTTCACCTCTGCTTGAAAGTATATCTTGCTTGTTTGTTAGTTTTTAAACTGTGTTAAGTGTGCAGTGTATTTTCCACCCAAAAGATATGACATTACTTATTGCTTTTTATCAGGGGTGAAATCCAGCAGCTTCTGACAGGTTCTGGAGAACTAGTAGCAGAAATTTTGAGCAGTTCGGAGACCGGTAGCGGAAATTTTGAGTAGTTTGGGGAACCAGCAAATACCACCTCTGGCTGGCCCCAGAGTGGGGTGAGAATGGGGATTTTGCAGTATCCTTCCTCTGCCATGCCCACCAAGCCACACCACACCCACCAAGCCACACCCACAGAATCAGTAGTAAAAAAAATTGGATTTCACCACTGCTTTTTAGCCACTATCACATTCAGCAGTGCATTGAGTGGTTGATGTCTGATGCTGAGTGCAAATTCTACATTATACCTGGTCCTGGAGGCAACTGGCTTAGGGCGACCATGTGTGGGTAACAAATAACCAGATAGCGAGTAAGTGAAAGGCAATAGTATCTTCTTGCATAGATGTAGTGGTCATCCAAATATTTACAGTTCTGCTTTGGTACCTATGCATGTTGCTTTCCAAAGTTTAGGGGAAAGTGCTTAGTTAAAACCTATCATAGGTCTGAACCAAAGACAGTGAACAACTGATCACTGATACAGTCTGGTGTTTCTGGTTCCAGAGAATGGATCACTCTTCTTCTTTTTTGTAATCTAGAGTTAATTGTTCTTATGTTCCATTTATATTCTGTTGCAATTAAAAGGATGAACCCCTTGAGATGGGATTGTGTAAATTGCATTCTTGGGCAAGCACCAGATTCTCCTTTAATTCAGTCCTTCGAGTCCTTTTTTGAGATAAACTTACATTTCCACTGTCAATTCCAACAGTAGCTAGGAGTGCTTTCCTATCTTCCCTTGCTTAACAGACAAAGTTTTTCCAATCTGCAGCACTATCTGCAAGGAGAGGCAAGGCAGTTGCTGATAATAATCAAATAAACAGAACAAGGAACCATAGGAAAATTTGGAGCTCTCTATTTTCCTACTCCAATCATTGATACTAGTTGATACGGTACATAGGTCAATCTATCTCCCTTCCAGACCATCTTTCGCCCTAATCAGTGGCATTCATGTAGCTTTCAGATACTTCTTCATTGTTATCTTAATTATTCTTGTACTCATTCATGTGAGATATTAGTTTCTTGTCCAAATAACATAGTACTGCACCAATTAAAGACTTAATTTAAAAAATAAAGGTTTCCAAAGAAAGGTCTGTGGACCTAGCATGGATTAAGAAGTGCAAATAGTTGAAATAGCCCCATCTTTTTTCTCCTAGTTATGTCTTTAACATCAGAAATGAAAGAATGTGAGAAAAGTTACTTGGAAATATTATTTTCATTTTAGAATGGGATGTACTTTCTTATTAGATATAAAGAGACTAGAACCTGGAAGATAGATGGCTCATTCCTACAATAAGAGGGCAGTTTTCATGATAAGGGACAAGGCCATCTTGATTTTTTTTGTGCAATAAAATAGTATTATAATAGCAATAGCACTTAAATCTTATGTACCGCTTCACAGTGATTTACAGCCCTCTCTAATCAGTTTACAGAGTCAGTATATTGCCCCCAACTATCTGGGTCCTTATTTTACCGACCTTGGAAAGATGAAAGTCTGAGTCAGCCTTGAGCCAGTAAAAATTGAACTGCTGAACTGCTGGCAGCTGGCAGTCAGCAGAACTAGCCTGCAGTACTGCATTCTAACCACTGCGCCACTACAGCTCATAATGTAGTCAGCACAACCAGACTAGGTACTTTTAGACTCACCTGGAAATGTGAAGCCCTATAAAAGTTAGAAGATTGATTGCTCAGTTTGAACAAGTTTGAACAGTTTGTCTATGAAAGGAAGTACTACAAACTTTGCCTCCTCATCTGTCCCTTTCAGAATTTTGCCTACTTGTTCTAGATTCCAATCATTGATCTGAATGGATTTCATTATTCTCTTTCCATTGAATCCATTATTCTTCTACATAGAATGGCCATGGCTATCACATTGTCCAATTCAACTAAGATCTTCAATACTGTAGCAATCTGAAATCTATAGCATTTATCTGTGAGCCATTACAGTATGATTACTCTCAAATGTTGAGTCAGCTGATGAAATGGAAAGAGAGTTCAACTATGATTCAAGTGTGATGCAATCTATGTGCATTTTAATTCCAAATTTAAAAATGTAATAGAATTTACTTAGAAGTAAATTCTAAGTAGAAGTTAATAGAAATACCAGCAGAAGTAAATCTTCTGGTAGTTATAATAACCTAGCATGAAGGATACCTGGACTGACCATTCTATAATGTAATAATAATAAAAGATGTGAGCTGGTTTTTAATCACCAATAATATCTGATTATGCAGATAGTAAATCCATACACTTCTCCATTGTCTTAGCACACTCAAGTCACTTTTCTTGAAAGGAAAATCTTTTTCTTTCTATCTCTCTCTCTCTTTCACACACAAGCATTATACAGCGGGATTTTTTTCTGAAAATGTTTTGCAGAATAAAAGAATGTATGTTCCTTCTCTTTCCTCTATATTCTAGAAGACCTCTAAGGTCCTTTCCCAAACTGTTATTCTGTTCTGTTCTGTTCTGTTCATCTATGAGTTCATTTATCTGAGAGAAGGCTCTTTTTCACTCTGCAGCTTTAAGCTGCTTGAGTCCAGCTGGAAATGAAGCCATTTTAAGAAATTCCTTTCCAAATTTCAATCCTTCCTTTCTGCTTTAGATTACGACACCCCTTATTTGATAGGTTTCCTTGCCTCTGTGCCTTTCTCACCTGGATCAGGAAAACAAGCACCAATCACTTGCTTTTCCTTGGGAGAGTTTTTGTGGTCATATGTGTTTCTGCTGATAGATCTTTGCTATGATTCCTTCAACCAACCACTCGTGTACTTGACATTATCCTATTTGGGGCATCTACCAGCAAACGGAAAGGAAAGACGACACCATAGCTGTATCCCTCTTTCCTTCTCTATGAAGCTTGCAGAATTCTTGTTTAATTAATTTTAAAAAAAAAACAGAAAAAGAAGGTTCACCTTTTCAATTTCCATATGGTATCTAGAGGACAACAACACACTTTCCTATTTTCAATAAATGATTAGCGATTATCTAAGAGCAATTAGTTATGCAGATCAGCCCTAGCTCACTTCGGTTTCTTTTTCAAGCACCCTCCCGAGCCTTCAGGCATGAAATTAACCTAACCATACAATATTGGGGCTGGGGCTATCAATGACATCTCGTTCCCCTTTCTACATGCAAATGCCCTCCATGCCTACAATAAATTAACTATAATGTTTTGTGCATTTTACTTTTGTTTTTGGAGTTCCATCATGTGTGGGAATAGTTTGCTTATATTGTACAGTTGCCGATTTAAGCAATCTGATGTCACTTTTTGCACGAGACAGGGAAAACATGAAATTATAATATATGGGTTTGATGATTATAAACAACAGAAAATAAAAAATGAAAGTAATCATTTGATTGAGTTGGGCAGCTATAAAAATTGAATAAATAAACAAATAAATACTGTAACATTAGAGAAGGGGGTCAATTTAAATTTATACTTATAACTGTTGTAAAAGATAATCAAAAGTCTTGGATTCGACCAGAAGCGTTGTGGTGAGACAGTTGGGGAATTAGCAGGCTCTGATGAGCTCCGCGAAAACTTGGACTGATGAACTGCTGCCGAGAGGTCTTCGGACCAGAACCGTCCTGTAGGGACGGGGAAGAAGGAGAGGCACCTCAGAAGACCAAGAGGAACAGGCAAGTTCCTCGAAGGTCAGAGGAATCTCTCTCCAATTCGGTGGCAGGGACGGCAGCCATTGCAGCTGTGGGCAACCGGACTAAGTATTGAGCAGAAGCGATGAATGTAACAGAGTTTTTGAAGCTGGGTGAGTGACAGCCAACTTACAGGCAAAGTAACAACAACAAAAAATATTTTTATACCTGAAACCCCCAACGTAAAAATAGCGGCTAACTATGGGGGGAGAAAAAGAGAATGCAAGTGGAATTTAAAGCAGAAAAAAACCCAAAAAGAATATTGACGTTTGAATAAAATTATCTGGAAAATTTTAAGAATTAGAAGAAGTAACCCCAAAATTGACTAAAAGATTGGAAAGAAAATAAATAGATCCTTTCTTTTTGAAGGCTAAGAAAAATAAAAGACAATTGGATACTAAGCCCTGCAACAGAAGTGCTGTATACCTAAAGATAAAATAAAGGAGAAAAAAAGAGGGGAAAAGTATTGTTTAATTTGGACTGGATTAGAAAATTGATTTGGTATTTTCAAAGTTAAAAAGAAGAAAAAAAGAAGCTACATTGTGAATGAGGACCGATACAAAATGGACACTTTGTTAAACAATTAAGAGAATTGTGGGTTGTAGAGAGACATTTTCAGGAGAAAAAAGAGCATTGCAATTTGGAATCTTTGTGTTGGAAAATTTTGAACTACATTAGTGATAATAGTCGTGAGAACTTTTGGGGAGGGTTGCTTTGTCTACAAACGGCTTGACTTTAGAAAAAAAGGGAAAACAATGGAACTTTAAAAACTGGAACAATATTAACACAGAAAGAATAAAATGGCACAGGGTTAGAAATTAGAGAATTTAGAGAAATGGTGGAAATGATGTACTCATCGTGGAAAGCAGAAATAAGAGGAATAATTACAATGTTACATGGAGAATCAAAATTTGAGGATCCAAAAATTGAGATAGAGCTCAAGCTAACAAGGAAACAAAAACAAAGAAGCAAGACACAGAGACTGAATATAAAGAAGAAGATAAAGACAATGAGATTAATTTTGGAAAAATAATTGAATATGTAAATAGTAATAATAAAAAGGAGGTTTTTAGAGATTACATTGGGATTAACAATAGAAAAAACAGAAAGGGCGGGAGGAGACTAAGAAGGAATGAAGGGTGGCATAGAAAGAATACAAAAAAATTAAATGATTACACTGGGACTAACAGTGAAAAGGAAAAAAAAGAGGAAAAGGATGGAAAACAGGAAAAATTTGAGGATCCAAATTTGAGGAAAGGCAGGGAAAGATTTCTGAAATACAGAATGATTACACTGGAATAAACAGTGGGATAAATAGTGGGGAGATAAGAAAAGGAGAAAAGAGATGGGAAACAAGGGGAAATTTAGGGCAAAAGAGGAGAGTTCAAGATTTTAAAACACAAAAGAAAAAAAAGAGAAAGAAAAAGGCAAAAAGAAAAATGGGGAGAAAAAGAAAAAGAAATGAAAGAGAAAGATGTTATATATATTTAGAATTGAAATATGAATAGTAGTAAGAAACAAATGGGAAATCATACGACTGTAAAAATGAAATGAGTAATACTTGGAATATTTGTTTTTGTATCTTTGAAATCTAGATAATGACAATTGAAATACTTTTAATTGTATATTGTGATGAAAGTAGAAATGATTAAGTTGTGATTTGGAGGATTATATGGGCAAAACTATTTGGTTTATTGGGAGAGTTTAATGAGTAACGTAAGGGGTGAAATTGTTTGGTTTATTACTATTGGTAAATATAACTAATTGACTTGTAAGAAATTGGATTGCATGGAAATAATTGGATGATTTATGTTCATATTAATATATAAAAAAAGATAGTTACATAATTAACTGATTTATGCTAAAATATTGGACTTATATTAAAAAAGTATAATGTTACATAACTATGTGAAGATAGATATAAAAATAGATGACAATGGGAAGGGGTATAATATAGATAGAAGCGAAAAATTGAATTTGATTATGATTAAAATTAGAGATGAGAATGAAGGGTAATATTGTTTTTTTTTAAAAAAAATAGATAAAGAATACATATGGCAAAAAGGAAATATAGAAATTGTAAACTTAATTGAAATGACTAAACATTGTTTAAATTTGTGAACCAGCCAAATACTCTGTTTAAAGAAAATATATTATATGTTTGTTTGTGTGTTTGTTTAAAAAAATAAAAAAAAACTTTTTTTAAAAAAAGAAAATCAGAAGTCTTTTCTTTATACCTCTTTCTTTTTCCTTTCTTTCTGCACTTTTGGTTTTGTTTTCTCTTTCTTTACTTTTTCTTTCTGTTTCCTTAATTATTAGTTATTTTAGTTTTGAATTTAAAAATATTAGTTCTTGTTATTTATTTATTTTTACATTTTTAGTGTAAAAAATTACTGTATCTAAAAAAATTAAGTAATTTGATGTTATTAAAGCATCCATCTGGTATGTTTTCTAGATGTACAAAGAGGAAGCATCTATACTGTAAAGGCAGACACTTTTATGTCTACCTAATGTTTCATTGAAAATCTCTGCAATCTATCCCTGCTTTATTTAAATTCTCAAGAAATAAAATGTAGGATCAAATCCTGAAAATACCTTGATCATCCTGAGACATAAGTACAAATGGGAGTTTTGCCAGTTTAATATTAGTGATCTGCGTGACTTGGCCCACAGCACTAAAGAAAAATGATCCATCTATGTCCAAAAACACATTATTCAAGTCTTGGACCTGGCTTTGCCAAATCTCTTGGCAAAAAATACTAGAGTTCTGCATTTATAACACTTTATCTGGCCATCAAGCTCAGGACATTGCCTCCTTACCAGCCCAAAACAGAAAACAGGATGTAAAGCAAAGAATTTATAGCATAGAGCTTTAAAGACTGGATCCTACCTCAGATATTTCACTATGTCTCTTTCTCTTTTTCTTCCCATTCCTCTGATCCTATCATTCTATAAAATCCATGGCTAGGAAAAGAGAAAATAGGCTGTGTAAAGGTAAAAGTACAGGTTCCCCTCGCACATATGTGCTAGTCGTTCCCGACTCTAGGGGGTGGTGCTCATCTCCGTTTCAAAGTTGAAGAGCCAGCGCTGCCCGAAGATGTCTCCATGGTCATGTGGCCGGCATGACTAAATGCCCAAAGACACACAGAACTCTGTTACCTTCCCACCAAAGGTGGTCTCTATTTTTCTACTTGCATTTTTTACATGCTTTCAAACTGCTAGGTTGGCAGAAGCTGGGACAAGTAATGGGAGCTCACCCCGTTACGCAGCACTAGGGATTTGAACCTCTGAACTGCCAACTTTTCGATCAACAAGCTCAGTGTCTTAGCCACTGAGACACCACATCCCTATAGGTTGTGTATAAAACTGCAGTTGATTTCTCATTTGTTCCAAGGGCATGCATGTTAGGATGAACTTCCAATATAAGGAGTTTGCTTCCTATCTTGCTAGTAAGCATCATTTGCTTATGTATTTACTAACATATAAACATGTTCAGGAAAGTCACACCAGACAGTTATTGGCTCATCTAGCTCACAACTATTGATTTACATTACTAATAGATCTTCAAGGATTTTAACAGCCCTATTAACCAAGATTATTTTAACTGAGGTTTCCAGAAGCTCAGCTGGGTATCTTGCAGACTGGAATACATATGCCCTATATGCCTAATATAGACACAACATTTCATGTATATAATATGTACAGCCATTCACATCAACTCAAAGAAAGAACAAATTATTTTTCCCTGAAAAGCACGTGGTATAAATCAAACCTGAGAAATGTCTATGGAGTTTCTCAGTCATCCAGGTCATGCTTGTCCCAAAACTGCTTTTTCAAGAGGCAACTGAGCTTTCTGGTTTTTTCTTTGAAGAAAAACTGAAGAAGCTTCTTGGATGAGAAGCAAAACAACTTCAAAGAAAAAAAACAAAGTCCAGTTGCCTCTTGAAAAAGCACCCTTGGGACAAACCTGAGAAAACAAAGCATTTCTTTGTTTTAGCATTTCTTAGAAAGGTGTGGTTATTTGCCACAAATCTTTCAAACAAAACTCTTGCCTAAATCTATAAGTTACAAAGTTGTAAATTAAGGTCCATCTGCAGATTCATTCTTGATATAGCTTGGTTTAATAAACCCACCCATATGAGGGGTGAAATGTTCCCGGTTCGGACTGGCTCGGGCGAGTAGGTAGCGATGGTGGCGGGCAGTTCGGAGAACCGGTAGCAAAAATCCCTGCCCCGCCCCCCATGCCCAGCTGACCCGCGCGATCATCAGAGCCTTTTTTTTTCTTTTTAAAAAAGAAAAAGATCCAAGCTCTGACGATCCCAGCTGAGTTGCCTGCTAACAGGTAGCAAAAATCCCTCCCCCCTTCCAGCTTGCTTACCTTAGCTGCTGGTCGCAACGTCTGTCTTGCTTCACTTGCTGTAAACCCTGCAATCCATTGCATCAGCAAGCAACTGAATCTCCCTGCTCCGCAATCAAGCTCATCGGTGAGCAGCTCTATCTGCCTGCCTGCCTGCCTTCCTGCCTGTAGGGGTCTCCAACTTTGCCAAGAAAAGCCGGCTGGCTGAGGAATTCTGGGAGTTGAAGTCCACAAGTCTTAAAGTTGCCAAGGTTGGAGACCCCTGTTCTATTGGGTAAGTTTTTTTCCCTTTGGGAGCTTTAAAAAAAATAGTTAATTGGGGGGGTTTAGTTGTTCTTTTTTTAGACCTAGCCATTTAAACTTTAGGAAGTTTTAAATTTAGCTGCTTTTATATAAAAATAAAAATAAATTAAAATAAAATAATATTTGTGCAACTTTCTGAGATTTAGTGTGTTTCTGTAGTGTTTCATTCTATCTACACAAACACACAAAATCTCACAAAGCTGTATGTGGAATTTTGTGTGTATAAAGTGTGAAAGTTCATTTTTTGGGCTTTTTGTGGCTGTGTGAGGTTCCTGCTTGTTGCAGGGGCAATTTTGGGCCTAGCACAGCTGCTTTTACATTGTGGGTGAGCCAGTTGTGTTGTGTTGTGTTGTATTGTTTGTGTGTAAAGTGTGAAAGTTGTTTTTTTGGACTTTTTGTGCCTGTGTGAGGTTCCTGCTTGTTGCAAGGGCCATTTTGGGTCTAGCACAGCTGCTTTTACATTGTGGGTGAGCCAGTTGTGTTGTGTTGTGTTTTATAGGTTAAAAAAGGGCAAAGAAGTGACATTGACTTGGCCACGCCCACCTGACCAACAAGCCAAGCCCACCCAGTCACCTTACCACCAAACCACGCCCACTAATTAAGCCACGCCCACAGAACCGGTAGCAAAAAAATTTAGATTTCACCCCTGACCCATACATGCACATGGAAGAAAACAGAGATATGTTTACTGAAGTTATCATAAGTTTCCAAGTTTGGATGCTTTGGCAATTTTTATTTTATTTACTATTATACTTTGATCTCAATTGTCTGAGAGGTCAAACTGGTGCAGAGGGATATAACCTGATTTATCCTCCCAATAATCAGTCTGTGAAGTAGGCTGAGCTGATTAGCCTAAGTGTATCCCAAGAGGTCCGTGATTGAGCAGATATCTGAATTTCCCTAATCAAGTCAAATCTCTTATCCATTACAGAAAGAGCAGTGGGTTATCTGTATAAATGTCTTTGTATATAATAACATTTTATTATACTAACATAGTTCTTCATAAAGAAGAACACTAATATAGTTCTTCACAAATTTCCTGTATGCTGAGGGACATTCAGAGACACCCATGAAAGCAATCGGCCTTTAATAAGTTTACGTTTCTTCCATTGTTCCATCCCCCAAACAGTTTCTAATTGTTGTTTGGTATGAAGAATCTTGCGTACTCATTTTACACTATTTTTGTTTTATAAGCCTTGTCCCCTTTTATCAGCCAAATAAAAAGCTTGCACTTTCATGCCGAAAGGCATGTAATCTATACGTGGAAAGAAGCTTTGTGGTATTTTTCTATCTGAAGAATGTATATAAGATGTTTCATTATAACATTATATGATACAAAAGCATATTATGATACTTTTTTTTTTAAACAAACATGATCCAATGGATTTGGAGAAGGATCATGACAATACTGTTCCAAAATAAATTATGATGCATTTGCCTGCTGGGAAGAGCTTTTATCTATTCTTAACATGGGGTTTATAATAAAGCAACAGAAACCAATAACACAAGAAACCAAAGCTGTACAAACATTCCCATCACGAGCAAGAAGTCCACATTTATTTGGCATGACAGAATGTGAATCTGGTTTCTATTAACGGGAAATAATGGAAAGATCAGATGGGGGAGTTCATATGATGTACCAGTTAGAACTGGGAAGATACAGATACAAGTATACAAGGCATGGCCTGGTATTGGATTATTTCCTTGTTGTATAACCTACCCTATGCCACAAAATATTTAATGGTTCAGAACAGAATAAAAGGCACAGAATAGAAAAATTATTCAGTTCACTGGAGGAATGATAGGCTATCATAACGTAATAAAGCAATTGGAGTTGGAAATTTAAAAAACTATCTGTTTGCGGATAAATTATATACATTGATTAAACTCAGAAGTGGTGCAGTGGCCTAGAGGTGGAGCTCTCACAATCTTCACAATCAGGAGGCTGGGAGTTCTATCCTAGGTAGAGGCAGATGTTTCTCTCTCTAGGTACACTGAGAATATATCTGCTTAACAAAACTCCGCATTGGCAACAGGAAGGGCATCTGGCCATTCAATCATTCTACTAGCCCCATTCAGTTGCCCAGACTCCACCCCGCAAGGGATTATGGGGTCATTAAAAGATGATGATGATGATTGATTAAACTCAGAAGGAAGTCTCTTAATGAATGAGCTTTATTACCAGGCAAGTGGTTTTAAATAATAGCCATAATAACTGAGGTCCCTTTTTTTAGAAATTAAACCCCATAAAAAGTCTCAATTTCAGTGGTGGTAGCTTTTTAAGAAGGCCTTTTTATAATTCTATAGAAAAATTTGATGGCTAATTTCTACAGAACTATTTAAAAAGAAATAATATCCATTTAAAGAGAATGTCCTAAAAAAATAAACATTAAAAAGTTTTTATTTCCAGTGTAGATAAAGTTTTATTCCAGAAACTATAATCAAAGACTTAGAACTCACTTAGAAAGAAAGCAATTCTAAATACTGACTTGCATAATCAAGCATCAGAGAATATTTACAGCTTGACAAGTTGTTGACACTAGAAATGTTCTAGGAATTCATTATACAATTATTGTAGCATGACTTAATTTATGTTTTTTAGGGAGGGGGAAACCTGAAATAAAGACATGTGTATGTTTTTGAAGCTTTTAAATGAATGACATATGTCATGCGACTAAAGTGAGTGTTTTAAAAAACGTAATGGTGCTAATTTTGAAAACCATTTATGTTCCCAAAATACAGATCACGATTTATTTTTACACACAATAATTAATTTGTCTTTTATTCAAATGACAATGTGTGCTATTAACATTGAATAGACATGAGTGAAAAAGAATTCCCAAATTAACAGTCCATTCTCTTTAACTTTGACCTTACATTCCAAGCCAGACAATCTTTGAAGTATATTGTTTGTTGGACAATATACTGTTAAACAGGTGGTCCTCACTTAATGATTGCATTTTCAGCAATTATTCAGATTTACGATGGTGCTGAACAAGTGGCATCTATGACTGGTCCTCATACTTAAAACAGTCACAGCATCCTCAACAGTCACAATTGCAATCCAGGTATTCAGCAACCAGCTTGTAATTAAAACAACACAGAATACTGCAATTGTCATTTGCAACCTTCACTTCCAGCTTTCAACAAGCGAAGTCAATGGGGAACCCGACAGGAAGTCAAAAATGGCAACCCTGTGATGCTGTGCTTATCAACATTGCAGGATTTATTTAATAACAGCAACCAGAAGTGCCAGAACGGCTATTAATCAGTGGCATGCTCATGTGACATTGTGTTTTTACAGCTGTGGTGTTTAATTTCAGAAATTTTGGTCCCAACTGCTCTTAAGTCAGGGCTACCTCTATGCCTGTACATCACTTTAAATGTTGTTCATTTTGGTTTTGCCCACTTTATATATACCGGTGCTTAGGAAGATTTTCAGGAATGGAAACAGACACAGTTAGAATAAAAAAATTTTTCTTCAGATATATATTTTTGCTGAAAAGATTGTGGAATATCAAAGTCAATACTAGAAAGTTTGTAGTGTTACAGTAAGCATTAAAGCAATCCCTCTCAGCCTAAATCAAATCAAAGCTAAAGGAAGTTAAAGCTTCTGACATAACCTCTCACACTATTTACCATATTAGATTTTCCAATGAATTTTTAATACTTCCATCCTTCCATTGCTGGCCAATGTAGAGCTTCAATATCTTGAAGAAAAAATGTTCAAGAAGACAGCCTCAATTTTTATCCTTTCAAAAAAAGCATTAAGATTATCTTCCTCAATCTGAATTTTTGCAGTACTAACAGTTATTTTTCATGTTCTAGCAATTTTAATTGTTTGTATGTTGTTAGTGCCCTCTTGACTTCCCTATGGGCAGAAAGACAGTGTCTAAAGCAAAGTAAGAAGCACAATGATTATGGAGAATGCCCCAGAGGTGGGTTTCAGCAGGTTCTGACCAGTTCTGGAAAACCAGTAGCGGAAATTTTGAGTAGTTTGGAGAACCGGTAGTAAAAATGCTGGCTGGCCTCAGCCTCCCAAGTCCCAGCTGATTGGGAGGAAATGGGGATTTTACAGTATTCTTCTCCTGGAGTGGGGTGGGAATGGAGATTTTACAGTATCCTTTCCAAGCCACACCCACCAAGCCACACCCACAGAACTGGTAGTAAAAAATTTAGAAACCCACCACTGGAATGCCCCCCTTAATGAGCAATAAGGGGCTAATAGTTTGATATATAAAGCAAGTCAGCTGATTTCATTCTTCAAGGGCAGGAAACTAAGCTAAACTAACACAGATGAACCACCATGCTCTATGTCCCTATTCCTCCTACACATTGTCTCTTTACAAACAAAGGAGATAATGGTATAGCACTGAAGGTATGAAGCAGGAGCTCTTCACCTTTAATTAGCAGGGTGAGGTCCTAGGAATCATGATAAAAAGCTTTTTGATTTCAAGCTGGTTGGAGACATTGATATCACTACCTGCTGACATCAAATTCTAGTTCCTGCAGCAGAACCCTGGCATAAGTGAGTGTTCATTATAGACCACTTGGATACCAAAGATGTGGAGAGGAGCTAACATTATTCCCATTGGTCAAATTAGGCTGATTATTGAAAGTGCTCCCCTGTTCTCTCCGAGTGAAAATATGCACGTTCACATTCCATAAATGAAAGTAACTCAGAACATAAAATCTACATCTACCTAATTGCTTGAACTGTAGTATTCAGATCCGTGAGGTAAAAAAAATACACGACAGTAAAAACTGCAAGAAAAGGCAGAGATAACAACATTGCTTTAACACTTATAAAGTGTTGTATACTCTCCTCATTCTTTCAGAAAATTCAGAAACTGCTATTGGGCATAATAGCCCACTGACATTCAGACAAACCCCTAGAAATGTTTTAGAGCATTTCTTTATGTTTTCTTCTGAAAAGAAAGCAGCACAATTCCTCAGACTGTTCTGGAGTGGGGCAGCTGTTCCACAGCTCTATAAGAAAGATCCTTTTTAAAAAACGAGCAAGAATCTGAAAATGCAGAGTGAAGTCGACAGGCCACAAATGACATCATGTGGGTGAAGGCAAAACTGACAATCCACTAAGCTATATACTGTACAGGAGTGATTTAAAGGAATGTTGCAGGACATATTTAAATAAGGTGCCTCCAAGATACATTCCAGCTCAGTTCTAAGTGTCCCCTAAGAGTTAAGCAATTCTTTTCAGCATGTCAGTCTTAATCTTGGTTTTCAGATCCAAGAAAATAAGATGGGAGAACACACTGAATCACTTTTGTCTGTATCTGTAGTATATTTCTAACGGTATCATCATTATCATAAGAAACAACTATGACACATTGCAGTAACTGGAGAGACGGGTCAAAGAGAAACAACTAGAAGAAATAGGGAAGTATAAATTCCTTCAGAGATCAAGAGAATGTGGATACTAATAATATTTTATCGTAACTAGTTAACTCTTTTTCTTGTTTTCTTGAGCTGTGGTGATGCAGTGATTAGAATGCAGTATTGCGGCTTAATTCTGCCGACTGCCAGAGGTTCGATCCTCACCAGCTCAAGGTTGACTCAGCCTTCTATCCTTCCAAGGTCAGTAAAATGAGGACCCAGATTGTTGGGGCAATATACTGACTCTGTAAAAAGTGCTTAGAGAGGGCTATAAAGCACCATGAAGCTGTATATAAGTCTATGTGCTATTGATATTGATTAAAGTGATTTTCCTGAACGTGCCAGGTCCACTTTTTTCAGATCAGCCAAGTATTGATCCATTGGCTGCAATAGGAATTGACTAACCAGCTGATCACCTAAGCCAGACACTGCAGGCTGAGTGTGACTGGCTCAAAGACTGACTCTAATTAACTATTATCTTAACTATTGCTGCATGTATAATAATGCTTTATCATAACTATTCCTTAATGAGCTAATGTTATATTTTCTTATAGTTAGTAAATATGTGATTTTCTCCATTTGTTCTACATATGAGGACGCTGGTTCCCGATTATTAAAAGAACAAACATGGGGAATTCTGAAAATGCTGAGTTGCAATAAATCAAGTGACCAATAAACTGCAGCTGAAAAAAAAGCACTTGATAAAATTGATTTTATTCTATTAAAGCTAATTTAAGTTCCAATCACTGTATCTGTTTTTATCCACTTTTGATCTTGTGAATATCAGAAATATTCCCAATCCAAGTGAAATCATATTGGGAAGTGAAATTTCTTTGCTTACTTCCATTAACGCATTCCAAATGCCAGATGATTGGATCCAATCTGTAACAGCTCCTATCCCCAAGAATTGCACAAACCTTAATGCTACAATCCAATTAGCCTATTAAGTGTGCCAAGTAAACTATGTATATGGGAGAGCAGACAGCTTAGCAAAATTGTGCTGTCTTCTTTCCCTTCTATTTGAGCCTTTTCCCCTAGTGTGACAGGACAATAGAGTTGCTAATAAAAGTGCAACTTTGGCACTGGTGTGGGAGGAGACATGTTTTGGAGCTCTGCCACTACCAGCCAACAGTACTAGCAGTCAAACGAAAGAAGACATTTTTTCCTTCAGAAAGGTGGATGTTCCAAAAGAGAGGAAAATAAGTATGGCAGCCCACCAAAACAAAAATGGTGCAAGAACTCTACATGCTGGCCATTAACGGGGGGCGGGGTGTGTGTGTGAAATCTTAATAGATTTCTGCTGTATGCTGCTGATACAATGATTCTTTCACTCGCATAGGTGGTTCTCAGGAGAAATATGTAGAACTTAACAGGATTTTTTAAAGGGAAAAGGGCTGGAACCAATTTTTTTATGACCAAATCAGTGGTGGGTTTCTCCCAGTTCCGCCTGGTTCCGTTGAGCGGTAGCGGTGACGATATGATGTCACTGAACCGGTTCTGCCCCCCCCACGTTATTTTTATCTTTTATTTGGCCCCACCCCCAATCTATTGCTGCCTCCTGAGTCCCAGCTGATCAGCTAGAAGGGGAAAAAAACTGTTTAAACTCTTGCCACGGGGCTTCAAAGGGTCACCCTACAGCTGATCAGTGGTAAAAGGCAGTTTGGTGGTAGATCGGTGCCTCCAAAAACAAATGAGTAGACCAGTGCCTGCAAAAATAAATGGGTAGACCAGTGCCTGCAAAAATACATGAGTAGACTGATGCCTGCAAAAATAATTGGGTAGACTGGTACAGATCTGCAGTTAAAAGCCTGGTAGACCAGTACCTCTGCTAAATCCTAAAGAATTGTAACATGACCATCAAGCCACACCCACAAAATAAGCCACGCCCACAGAACTGGTAGTAAAAAAATTTAGAACCCACCCCTGGACCAAATGCGCCATTCTTAGGAAAACAGCCACCACAAACACCAGTGGCAAACTGGAAATAATAACACTGAACAAGTTTCAATCTTCAAATACCATGCTTAATTTTTCTTCCAAAGTTTGATGGAAATAGATTAGAGCCATTTTTTCCAAAGCCAACGAAGCACCAAGGGAATAGCACTCGATTCGTATCTGCGAATTATTAAACATTTTAGATGCTATATGGTGCACAGGCTTGCATCTACAATGGTTTAAAACCTTTAGTCTCTGTTCAGTCTAGATCAGGGGTGTCAAACTCGCCATTGTTGTTACATGGTGTATTGCAACTTTTTTCCCCTTCGCTAAAATGGGGGTAGAGGTGGCCAGCGTGCATCCAGGCTGCGGGCCGTGAGTTTGACACCCCTGGTCTAGATTCTGATGAACTGTTTTCTCTGTGCAGCATTTCAAATGCTTTAATTCACATGGAAACTGATGTGATTATACTGGATACAAGAGTGTGTTTTGTTGACTCTGCTATTGGCTTAAAACCCTCTTTTCCAATGGACCACTGGCCCTATTAATTTCCCTTCATTGCTTTTCATCAAGGTGGAAAGAGAAGAGCTTAGCTAACTTCAGTTACTGAGGACCTTCTGCCTACTCTATGCTGCTCCTACATTCAGAGAATGTTAAAGCCAAAATCAATGGAAGAGGTTTGAACATTGCAAAGCAGATTATCTGAATGTTACAATCAACTTGGGGTTTGGAAAATATTTATGCCTACAGACTACTTATTCAAACCTGTTTGCCCGGGACACTATACAATCTTTTCATTGCTTCAATGACTTACCCATGGCAGTACTCAATGGAAGATACAATTATGACACCAAGAGACCCTTATGCTTTCTCTCCCAATTTACATGCAGACATACTTCTATTTCTTAACAAAGGCTACATCTTTTATGAGGGTTGAGTAGTCTATTTCCTACTCGCAGGCCAGAATCCCACCAGTATATACTGTATATATTCGAGTATAAGCCGACCCGAATATAAGCCGAGGCCCCCAATTTTACCACAAAAAACTGGGAAAACTTATTGACTCGAGTATAAGCCGGGGGTGGGAAATGCAGCAGCTACTGATAAATTTCAAAATAAAAAAAGACTGGTCAAAAGTGCAAGGACCTGTCAGAAATCACTTTTTTCAGCCTTTGGGTAGTCCTTTTGTGCATATGGACTACTCAGACGGCTGAAAAAGTAATTTTTGACTGGTCCTCGGCTTGTGACCAGTCCTCGAACTTACGACTGTCCTCATTTTACGTTTTTGCCCTATCTTATCACCATTTCTCTCTCCCCCTCTTTCTCATTCTTTCTCTCCCCCTCTTTCTCTCTCTCTCTCCCCCACTCTCTCTCTCATTCTCTTTCTCCCCCCTTTCTCAAAGAGAGAGGTGGTAGGTTTGAGGAGAAAGATTGCTGTACAATAAAAAAGATGAAAGGGAAGAAAACCAACCCCAAACAAATATAAAGATATCAAGATAAAGAATGAATTGTTAAACTTTAAAGAATAAAAGAGAACAAATATGAATAAATAGCAATAATTAGAAACACACATACAAACATACAATGTATTTTCTTTGAATAGAGTATTTGGCTGGTTCACAAATTTAAACAGTGTTTAGTCATTTCACTTAAATTTACAATTTCTATATTTCCTTTTTGCCATATTTATTCCTCATCTATTTTTTTAAAAAACCAATATTACCCTTCATCCTCATCTCTAATCTTAATCAAATTCAATTTTTCACTTCTATTCTATATTATACCCCTTCCCATTGTCATCTATTTTTATATCCATCCTCACATTGGTTAATTATGTAATATTACAGTTGTTCAATACAAATTCAACATTTTAATATAAATCAGTTAGTTATATAACTATCTTTTTGTATATTAATCAATATGAACAGGAATATTCCAATTATTTCCATGCAATCCAATTTCTTACAAATCAACTACCAGTAATTATATTTACCAATAATAATAAACCAAATAATTTCCCCCATATATTCTTCCAAACCACAACTTAACCATTTCTGCTTTCAACACAATATACAATTAATAGTATCTCAATTATTACAATTCCCTAATTAAATACAGCTTTTTTTTCTTTTGTGTTTTAAAATCTTGAACTCTCCTCTTTTGCCATTTGCCATAAATTTCCCATTGTTTGCACCTACCTTTTTTGATGAGGAAAAAGAAAAGAAATCTGCCTTTCCAACGTTGCAAGCAAACAGCAAAGCCAACAACCTGCTTTAGTTTCGGTTTCATTTTCAGCTTGAATTGCACAAGGAGAAAAAAAAATGTGCTCCAGCAGCACTCTTTGCAGCTAGAAAAAGACCCTGCACAAAACAGCTGAGAGCAAATCAGCTGAGAGTCGGGAGTTTCAAATCAACTTATGGTAATTAACCTATACTGAAGCTGAAAGGGGCTGTTTTTTCTATTTTTGCAGACACGAGTCTACTCATTTGTTTTCTTTTAAAAAGGCATTTTTTTTCGTGACTTGAATATAAGCCGGGGGGGGGGGCTTTTTCAGCCTGAAAAATGTGCTGAAAAACTCAGCTTATATTCGAGTATATACGGTAAGTTTGTATCTGCAGCAATTTCCATAAAAAGGCATAAGATATATCTTGGATGATATTATGAACTCTACTCACTCTTTTCTTTTATTGTATTTCTATTTTACCTCATGTTTTATATTGTTTTATTGTATTTCAATTCATGTTTTTTTCCTGACATGGGTTTAAGGTTTTTAAGTCGTATGTAATTGTTACACTGTAGTTGATTGTTGTTTCTAAGGGTTTTTTCTTTCTTTTTCTTTTGGTCATTAGCCATTGTTAAATACATTTGAAAATTTGATACTTACTTCTCTTAACAGGTCCTGAAACCTAAATTCTCTGAAGAAATGTAAATCTCTCATATATATGTGTGTGTGAACAAAATAAATAAATAAAAGAAACTGACTCCATATCACAGAAATAATCTATAAATCTTACACAAATATATAGTGAATTCAGAAGAACAAAATGAAATGAAAGAATCCCATGTCCATAAATTGTAAAACTAAATGGATATATTTATAAAAATTCAAGACACAACAGTAACAAATTATAAAACTTTATTACTCTGTTAAAAATAAGTTTAGAAAATTCAGTAAGTACAATCTGCTCTTATTATCAAGAGCATATTTTGAAATAAGTGATTGTCAATTATATACAAGAAATAGAAAAAACCTTTAAAACTGAATATGACAAAGAGTATTTAAAATTCTACAGTTGATTAATGGATTACAGCAGTACTAATTATCCCTACACAAATAGAAAATTGAATGTGAACAATGATCATAATTGATAATAATTGTATTGAAGTTGTGTTATGCTTTAATTAGGCTATAAACAATTCAATTATTGGTCATGAACCACGGCATTTGGTTCTTTTCTTAATAAAATGCAGAGTAAAACATAAGTTAAATCCTATTGACCTCACTAGTTATGAATGTAAAACAAGCTTATTTTATTTTCTGGGATACCCTACCAAAATGCAGCAAAAATTTGCTCATGGATATCAGCTATTTACGTAATTTCCTTACAGGACTTCCAAGGTGTACGGATTATTTGCAATACCTTCCAATGAACATATGGAAATACTTATCCATAGCAATGATGAAGTCAGTGAGACATGTCTACGTTTTGTCAATCTATTAAGAATTTAAATTAAAAACATTATTTTTAGGGATATAATCACATATATATTTTCTCATATTGAAAATGACATTTATGAGCATTTGGGTTGTTCTCCTTTTGCAAAAATAGATTATTTATTACAGAAAATTTGCAAAATTTATATGGACTTGAATTCTATTAAAAATAAAATGATCATAATTTTAAATTCTCAATTGTGTAAAGTATTACCGTATTTTGTTTGAAAAAAGGAGAAGTATTATATCAATAGCCAAAACTGAAATTTATTCAAAGCCGGTGCTTTTATATTAATTGTATTTCAGAAAAATAGCACAATCTGTAATTAAGTATGCCATCATACCTAAATCAAAGTATTTCGCTTTTCTTAATAGTTCTATGCCATGTCAGCACAAATTTCCAAACCAGTTAAATGAAAAAGGATGCAAAGCAGTTCACTATATGAAATTATTTGTGGAAGGAATTACTTTACCTTTTAAGCAAGATGATGTTAGAGCATTAAAAATGGGTTAGCATGCATTTTGTTGCTTGTCCCAGTGGAAGCATCTGGGTATAAGGATTCCCACAAGGCTCAGCTGAACTGATTTCATCATAAATCACAGCATGATTGCCCCCCCCCCTCTTTCTCTGTGTGTGTTTAAGTAAACCAACCCTTGTTCTTCTAAATGACAATGTCGGTTATAAAATCCAATTTAAACACTAGGGGCAAATCTTCCTTGTTCAGGCTTTATAAATGCATAAAAAGTACAAAACAATTTTTAAATAATCCATTAGCAATTTTTATTGCCTAGTAAAGTAGAAAAGAACATTTTAACTTTGAATGCTGAGTACTCAAGTGTCTAACAAACTTAATGGATCCTGGCTGATTTCTTAGTATGACTGTCACTATAGTTTATAACGGTCATTAATTCTATAATTAATCATGATATTTGTGAAGCAATACTGTTTGGGTAGATTAAAATCTCTCTAGTGACAGACAAGAATAATTTATTATTCATTCATCAATCAATGAAATCAACATAGTGCAATTTTCAGCTTAAAAATCTGGTTTGAGTCATATTTATTTGTTCCCCTATTGGAAAGGAAATTAACTAACAATGCTAGCTTCGTTCATTATTTAAGATGGCTTGGTTGTTGCCAAAACAAAAGTAACAAATAGCTATGTGCTGTAATCCATAAAGCTCTGTGAAAAATTACAATGAGAACAATACATTTGGTGGCAAACTTTGTATACATTTGGTATACAAAAGCATCCAAAAGTTTACTCTGCATTGCCTGTGTGCATATATATATTGATGGTTCAAAAAAGAATTCTATTTTATTAAAAACAAATGCCTCAATTACACAGATCCAAAATATTCTGTCAGTACCTGTAAAACTATCCAAAAATCAGACTTGAGGCTGTAAAGTTAAGCTGCAAAATATTATAAAAATAAAGTACTGAAATATTGCTTATTATGCAGCTAAATGTTCATCTGGAACCTTATGTACTTTGGGAGAATTAAATTTTGTGACTGACTAGAAGTTTGGTAAATATAAATTGGGGATTTAGTCTTCAACTATCGATTCTATGCAGATGAACTACAATATGGATCTTGGAGGAGACTGAAATCAGTTAAAATATCATTAGCTCTGTCAACCATTCTATTATTTTAATAGCATTTTAAAAATTAGGTGGCTATCAATATTGAAAGATTCTTCTCTGTCATTGGCTGAGGGAAACTAACAAGCCAATTTGGAGATATAAAAACTGGAGGAGGGGTGGAACAAGAGTAGAAAAGTTTTAGTAGAAAAAAAAGCATCTCATTTGTATCAAGATGCTCCAAAGGTGCATATAATAGAATTAAAATGGAAACAACAAATGTAAACATCTTTTCTTCCTTAAAGATAATCAAACTTCTTGGGTTACTGTACTGGAAACTAACTTTTTCATAACTTTTACAAGGATAGCATGTGAAATGTTTCATTTTTCAGAATAACAGAATTTAAGATTATCTCAATATTACAGTTATTTTCTTTCTTACCATACGTAAGAAAGTATGACAGATAAGAAGTGGGAGAAAATTAAGAGGGCTTGTTTAGGGCTCCAGATAACATAGTTATCAGATATTGCAACTCTTTCTGCTGGATTACAGAAGGTCATGTATGCTAAGATTATCTGAACTATATACATTGAAAGATAACAATTCAGTAAATTTAATGGAGGTGGTGATGGAAGAGACCAAATTAATATGAGTACTTGCTTTTACATAGTTTCTTCGCTAACATAGATGTTTAGCATGGAAAGTGATCAGTTTTAGAACATATCAGTGCACATAGTCAAGCAATACTAAGATACACCTTAATTAATTTTATAGAAATTTTTTACTGCTTACATTCTCTTCAGATGATCTCCTCCATACTATTACTACTCCATACTCTATACTACTACTCCATGCATACTCCATTCTACACCATACATACCACTCACATGGAAAAGCTGTGCAGAGCTATTTTTAAGACACATTTAGGGCCTGCCAACTCACAGAAGGGCAAGTTTAAATAAACAATTGCTCTACTAAGATCAATGATTTACTTTAAAGGCTAAAAATTAACATTCTGCAGAATGATATAAAATATTTTATTTATTTACTACTTTTAGTACTCAAAATATTTGCAGTTCACCTTTAATAAATAGCTATGAAATTAATTATCTTTGTAGCTAAATTCAAACAATAAAATCAAAGTAGCAAAAATGTGTTGAAATGTCACTTTGTGAAGAAGATCATTGTTAATGTAATGTAATGTAACATAACATAGCATCATGTTTGTGCTTTCTTGAGTTTTATAGCTGCCTAGGGCTGAATTTGTGGTGAAGTTGCCAAAATTTTGCATACTTCCAGATCCTTCAAATATAACCCAACTCTACCAGACAGGTCCAAGGAGTGTAGCAATTGACAAAACAATAAACTGCCTAATGTGCAGCACAGAAGTTCAAAAAACATGCTCAACAGCCCTCTTTTTTTCTTTATTTCATTTATTCATCCAGTGGAATCTTATGAAACAAAACAGAACCTAAAAGAAACAAAATGAACACATGAGAAATAATGCCTATAATAATAATTAACAAAAATTAACACAAAGATCCAAACATAAATAAATTCTTAAAAATCAAATAAATCTGAAATGCATTTACATACCATATGTCAAAAACACAAATTAAAAAAGGCACATGTAATTTAATAAAATTTAATATGACTTACACGTATGGTTTAATTTACAAATAAAATAACATGCACAACTGAATATGATACATTTAGGCAAAAGCAGCCCTAAAAAATATTTCTGGGTAAAAGTGTAAGCTCTGCTTTACTCCCAGCTAGCCAGAGGTGAAGGAACAACTATAGAAACCTATATTAAAGTAGGGAAGATAATAAGGATCATGCAGAGAAGCAGGAGTCAATTTGCTCACATGCTTAGTACGTGGGCAAAGAAACGGGTGGATTTTATGTTGGTACTAGAATGTAAGCAATTATTATGTGGAAAAGCTCAACTATGCTGAAACTGTAAGGGCAGAATACCCCCATGTATTAGAAGAAACAATTTACTCAACAAGCTTTGAGTAAGATAAATGAAATCCTTTTGTCCTGAAGAAGGACTATGGCTGAAATGTAAGAACACTATTTACAAAAAAAGTTCCTGTCTAACTGGATTCCCATATATTCTTTAAGGTTATGAGACATCCTGCTTCAGTTCACAGTGGCTAAAACCATAGTGGCTAAAACTCTGAAACCATCCCGTTTAAGGGATAACTGTCCAAATCATATCTAGATAAAGAGCCAAATGGAGAGCAGGAACCCTTTCAAAAAGGAGCATCAAGAAGTAAACCAAGCAGGAATCACAGATTATCAAATCCCAGCCTTCTTCACTATAATGACATTTATTTTATTTCTACTTACATTATACTTAACCTTTCTAATTGTGCAGACATATTTACAAAGTTGCATTCCATATGCAATTTTTCTGCAAATCTTTGTGTTTTTTGTGGGCTACAATTCTGTCTTTTGGGCAACATGACAAACCTGACAGCCAATTGATTTAGTGGTTAAGGCACCAGCCAAGAAACTGGAGACTGGGAGTCCTAATCCTGCCTTAGGCATGAAAGCCGACTGGGTGACTTTGGGCTTTCTCATTCTCTCTTAGCCCAACTACCTCACAGGATTGCTGTTGTGGGAAAAACAAGAGGAGGAAAGAGCATTAGGTATTAGGTATATTATAAAAATAATAAAGGCAGGATAAAAAAAATCTAAGAAAACCATTGCCACTCTTTCTTGTTCAATTCTTTCACTGAGAAGTCCCAATACGTACAACAAAATATGTAAGACAATATTTGTCCTGTTGTTGTGGTAGCAGAGTACCATTCTGACCTCAGCGCTTTAAACTAGTGTCAATTTTCTCCTCAGCATCTTAGCTGCCAAAGTTCTTTAACAACTTATAAACATGTATATTTTTTGCAGTACTTTTGCAATTTCTAACACAGAAAGATTCCGTGTAGAAAATTTCTCTCATCTGAAGTTGCCACAGAGTCTGTTTGTTGTTTGTCTTTCCATTTATCACACTATATGTATCAATATAAAAAATTGGCACGTATAATGGGGTAAACAGCAATTACCTCATTTGAATTCCATCTGATTGCTAATTAAATACCTGAGGCAGCCAGATTATTTTCTGCTTCACTGTAGGTAACAGAAGGTGTGCAAAACCAAACAAGCTTACTAGATGTGATTTCATGTTTCTAATAGGGCTTACCTAAATTCCTTTTTGTTGAAACATTCACTATTACTTTCCACAAAAAGCCAAGAAAAACAGATAGAATAAAAGGGATTTGGCTAAATCGCACACAGAAATTATAATCTTAAAGCAAGTGCAATCAATTACAACTGCCAGGATTCTGTAGTCAGCTGTTTCAAGGAAAAGGCTTTAGGATATTAAAAAGATTAATTTTATGGGGTAATACTTGCTGCAATGTCAACTGCTTCTGAATAATACCACATTCATGTTATGTTAATACTCCACAGTGAAATAAAATATACTGGCACTGTTAACCTTCTCAGCAAACTATTTATATCTTGCCCAGGTAGGAACAGACATCCTTCAGCACACTGTGGTATAGTAGCACATTGGTAGCACTTTGAAGATCAGAAGTCAGTGTAAATTCATTGATTAATTAATCTTGTATAGGGAAGTTTATCATCTAGTGGAAAACTAGACAACAAAATAAGGAGTCACTATGAAGGAAAAAGTGTGGGGTTTTTTTCTTGTAAAAAGTAGCATCCTCAACCAGATACCTTTGAGGTATTTTAGAATGCCACCATCCTTGTTAGAAATACAATGAATGTTGTAGTGCATTTCATCTCAAATAAATAAAGTTAGGGGAGACCACACCAGGCTAATTCCAAGTATGTGTTAACTATGCTTGTGTGTGTATATGTTATTCAATGCTAATTACCACTAGAACTATTTTAAAAATATAAATATAAACTTTGCTTTCACATACAGTAATTTGGAAATGATTAAGACCATTACATGAATAATAATTTATTGAGAGACTTTTTTTAAAATGTTGGTAAATTAAAAGAAAGGGAAAGAGGGAGGGAAATGGGAAAGAAAGAAATGCAGCAATATTCCTCCCAAAAAGAAAACTTATCCAATTGTTCAGAACTGGATTAAAAATGAGCAACTGATCCTTTTCATTTGCTATTTGGAACTACAAGATCATTTTAGGCAGTAATGTTGCTTAGTGCTACTTTCTCATTTGTACATGATTTTATTCCTTTAATTTACTGAAAAGAAAAGAACATGCTTACTTGTTTCTGAAAACCATTTTCTAGGCAAGAATGTATTAGTATTCTATGTCATCAGCAAATACATCCGTGGCAATAGATAACTTGGAAAATCTTTTATACAGAATTTTATGAAGAACCACAGTTGGAGCTAATACATTATTACCTTACAATGAAAATACTCAGTCTACTATTTTATACGGTTTGTAACATACATTCAAATTTTATTTCTCAGTAGCTACTTAATAATATTAAAATATTTCAACCAATTGAAAATGTTCTTTAAATTTCTGACAGTGTTTCTAAAATTATCAGAGTTGCTTTTAAAAGCACTTTTTTTTCTTAACTGCATGTATTTTGTAATCACAGATAGCTTATCTAAGTACCAGAGGCAAATACTTAAGTTGGCACTTTCTTTTTATAGCTTGTTGCTAGCCTCCACTAAACATGGGAATGACAGGGAAGAGCAGAGGGAAAAAAGAAAACTCTGGATTATTTTCTTATCTCACACTGATAGTCAGGTCCAAATAACACATATAAATTTAATATGGAGCCTTTGCTGAGTAACTTTAGACAATTCCTAATGACTAGATTTTTTGCAAATGTTTAATCAATGCACAGGGAGGTTAAGTGAATTATTGAGCAAGATCACATATCCTTTAGTGGCTGAAATAAACTGCAATCCTGGTTCCTTTTTAGCTTTCCTTGAACTTCTGCAAATATATAGTTAGAGTAATAAATGCAACCCACTACTCTTCAATAGTATCATACTGCTGGTATCATACACTTAAAAATCTTTCTCAACACTCTTGCATGCTAATATATATGAAAGAATAGTTACAATAAAAAGGAAATTACTGATGCAGTTGCCCTGGTGTTTCATATACATGTTTATTTGTTTGGGGTTTTATGGTTTTAACTGTATACTGAATTCCTATTGTGTTGTTCAATAAATCTGCAAAGTAAATAAATATAGAGTGAATAGACTTTAAAGCTATATTTATGTACATTTCCCCCCAAAAAATCCCTTCTAGTCATGGGACTTGATTTTTGTATATTACAACTGCAGAGAGATTATTGTATGCCTAAAGATGGAAAGATGTGGCAATACCCACAATTACAGAGTGGTTGGTGAAGATAATGGAATTTTCTGAGCTAGCCAAATTTACATCTTTGATTACAGAAAAAACAGTATCTGACAGGAAACTCTTTATGGACTTTTTGTGTAAAAGAAAAAAATGAACTTATGATTTAAGGAATTGATAATTAGATAGAATGGATTAAAAAAAAAGAAGAAAAATTATGCAGTAATTTTACCCTGGCCCTGAGCCCTACATGGCTCAGGACCAGGGTATCTTGGAGACCACCTTCTACCGCATAGCTCCCAGCGATCGGTAAAATCCCACAGAGTTGGTCTCCTCAGGGTCCTGTCAGCTAAACAATGCCAGCTGGAGGGCCCGCGGGGGAGGGCCTTCTCTGTGGCTGCCCCAGCTCTCTGGAACCAGTTACCTCCTGAGATCTGGACCATCCCCACCCTATTGGCCTTCTGAAAAGCGGTGAAGCCCTGGCTCTTCTGGCAGGCCTGGGGCCATTGATCTCGCTGTTGCGATCTGGCGAGATCCGGCCATAAATGGTGTGAATGGGTTTTAATTGTTTTAAATGGTTTAACTTTTAATGTTTTATATATGGTTTTTAAATGCATTATAAGCCGCCTTGAGTCTTCGGAGAAAGGTGGCATACAAGTTGAACAAACAAACAAACAAATAAATAAATAAATTTTAGAGAAAAGGGTAAATTTAAAATTGTGCTTATAACTGTTGTAAATAAGAATGGAAGTTACTTATTTTTATATTTTTTTTTCTTTTTACTTATAGCTTATAGCACTTATAGCTTCCTCTTTAAATCTTTCATTTTCTTTTTTCTTCCTTGCTTTGCATTAAACTGTATTAATTTTTATCTTTCACTCACATATGCTCCAGACAGCTGTTCCTTGCAAGGAGACCACAGAACAGTGATTTTAATAGGTCTGAAAGCCCGGGACAGTTAAGATTAGCTGTCTTGCTTGCAGTCACAGTGGAGCCTTTTAAAGGACACTAAGTTCGTAAACCTTACTTTCTAATCACTTGTGGAATTTACCCATTAATTAATTTTAAGTTATCGGAGACCTTCAGAATGACAAGCTGGAAAGCGCCAGGTGAGTCTGCCTTCAACCATGAACGGAAGAAAGTTTTAACCATAAGCTTAGAATTTAAAGAATCTGAAATAAATAGGAAAAAGCTAAATAAGATTTGATCTTAGAAATATATAAACAGATTAAGGGTCTGGATAAAATTAGAATATTAAAATATATTTCCTGGAAAAAGATGGGAAATATATACAAAGGAATTGAAGTATGTGACATACATAAAATAGAATTACACATGTCAATAAATAAATGTTGTAGACTGGCTTTCTTTGTGTTCATAGCAATATAGAACAATGTAATGGCACATGACTCCCAATTGAGATATGATGCAAATTAGATCTTAAACTATGTAATTTATGCACATGTATTTGATAATTAGCAGTCCTTGAAAAGCTGAACCATAATGTGATAAGTAAGGGTTGGAATGAAATGTTTCAGGGTTTTTTTCCCCTGCCATAAAATAAATCAAAATTATCCATCAGATGCTGACGTTTACCTTTTAGAGGAAGTTTGTTATGAAAGCTACATTTGAAATACATAGGATAACATCCAAGTTGTTTATTAGGCAATTAAATAAATTACCTTATCATAACGCCAAGCTTATTTTAAAATATTTATTATTTATTTATATCCTGCCTTTACTATTTTTGTAAATAATTCAACGGGGCAAACGTATCTAATACTCCCTACCTCCACATATTTTTACCACAACAACAACCCCGTGAAATGAGTTGGGTTGAGAGAGAGTGACTGGCCTAAGGTCACTCAGATAGCTTTCATGGCTAAGGCGGAACCTGAACTCATGGTCTCTTGCCTGGTGCTTTAACCACTAGACCAAATTGGCTCAGGAATTATGAGTCAATGATAGTTTTTTTTACAAAAATCATGAATGTTGATTGCATTCACAGAATTAATGCCATGACTAGTTTGGTCCTGTCAAGAGAACTGATAAAAAAAAAACCCCAAGAAAGAACGTTGACAAAATATTAAATATTGATTAAAAGTGCAGGCGTACCACAAATGCAAAATTATCATGCTTCTTTTCCATTTCAGCCCTTCTCAGATTCAAAAAAGTCACCTCAAGGGCAAAAAAAGGCCTTAATCAATTTTAACAAGTCTTTTTGTTCCTCTGCCATATCTTAACCCACTTTTGAAAATTGCCTCGTTTTTCCAGCACATTGCCACATAGTGAAAGTCTGTTTAGAAATTTCTGCTTGAGGAACACAAGTACACAACCCCTTGGGCACACAAACAGATTTAATTCTACATCTGCATACACAACTTTTTTTCTGCTTTTAGTTCTGCATTTAAACAGAAAATCAATGTTTATGTTTGTCATTCTAGACTAGAGGGATGATTTAGAATTTCTATTTAAATTTTAAATTGGTCAGTTTCCACCCCACAAGACTCAGAAGTAGGTCAGTAAATCAGGTCAAATGTTCAGGCCTATAACATCTCTTTTGTCTCTCCCAGTTTTCTACTTTTCTGGAGTGAGAGACAGTTTTGATGACGGGGATCTCTGAATATTCCTCCTGCAAGTAAGGACAGTGTGCTAATAAAAATATGTTCTTATTTGTACAGAAGGAACAGCCAACTATGTAACTATGCTCTTATGGAGAAAAGGAGAAGGGTAGAATAAAAAGACCATGAGCACACATTCTAATTGCGCTGCAGCTGGGGAGATTGGATGGGATAAAAATAATTATTTAAGCTTGGAAAGAAATCAGGGGAAACAAAAACTTTGCTCAGGACAAATTGAAACCTGCCCTGCTTTATGCAACAGCGTTTAAGTTTTAAGTCCAGCAATTGCATGTCTAAAATGTCATGACATCTTCGGGCTGTCACTCAGGCAGCATATTAAGACAGGTTTTTCTACATGTAAACATAGAGTATGCTTGGATAAAAAATTCAGCTGATGTTTTATTTTATTTTTATTGTCCTTAAATTGGTTCCGATGCATTTTATCAAGTCAGCTGCTTTGGAAAAGCTCCATATAAACTTGATTCTGACTCCTTTAGTAGAATAGATTTTCAGCATTTTACTGTCAGCAGTAGCCTCCGCTTCAGCCCTACTAATCCCAGCAGCCAACATTATTCCCAGGCCTAATGATCAAGACCCAACCACCTGGGCATTCATTCCACTTGGCCCTATTGGGTTGGGGAAGGAAGGAGGGGGCTGGCATTTAGACCAGGTCTATAAGCAGGCAGGAGAAACAAAAGGCGAAACTCCAAAGGATTTTGTCTTTTAAACATTACGAACAGTTCTATTGGTTCTTTACTCAAAATAAAAAACTCTCTTTATTTTTGTTCCATAATTAAATGCTTCCAAAATGTCAGAGAAGATGGACTGGACCAGAAAGGGGAACTTTCAGAAAAAGGAAGAAAAAGTAAAAACAGTGACCTTGGCACAGAAATGTGTCTAGTGACTGGAAGAGTGAAATTGGAAACCGACCATTCTGAATCATTAATGAATTACAACTAGGTACTCTGAACTTAATTTATCTTTGAAAAAAGAAAAAGCAAGTTCTCTTAGAATTCTTCCAAAATATCTGTATACATGCCTTTCTTAACTCAGACCATCTTTATTTAACATTATAAAGGGTTTTTTTCTGGATTGTAGTCTTCAGTATAACAACTCTGAAATCGCTTAATTTTTTTTTGTATATGAAAACCATTTACATCCATGTCAGCAATAATGGCTGAATAAAAGGAATAAACTGTTTCCCCCAAGGACAATATTATATTTATTATGAGCAATTTGTAACTGTATTAAATCAAAATACTACAAGCCATTTAAGTTTAAGATTAAATTGCTTGGATCTTTTTGTTTATTATAAAAATATGTCTTTGTAAAAGGAAGCTAAAGAACTTGAGCTACAGTTTCTTGAAAAACTGGACCATCTCTTGGGTATCCAGGCCAGCTCTTACTCTGAGATGTGGTCACTTCAGAGGACGCTCAGATGGCAGCAAAGCTAGAGAGCATTTGAAGCAGCTGGAAACATTAGGTCCCACATTAGGATGTGGGACCTGATCCAGGACCATCTCCCAGCACTAAAGCTGTAGGGATTAGTGAAGGGCAGAAGGAAGACCAAGGCAAGGGCATTCTTAGCAGTGATCGTATGCACCTGGTGTGTGTGAGGCCGCCCCCCCCCCCCATAATTTGGGACCCAATGTTAACAAACAAACTCTTGTTGAGAACAGAACAGAACAGAATACTTTATTGTGGTCATAGACCAGAAAAAACAAAACATCCAAGACACATAGCTGGCACACGACCAGACTGAAGTGCAAAACGGCAACTAGATCAGTGGTGGAGAACAACTGCTCTGTTTGCTGGAAACTCTGCCTCTTTGCACCCTGAAATCTTATATATAAAGACTTCGGCCACAAAGAAGAGGGAGTCAAGCTATTCTCCAAAGCACCTGAGGGCAGGACAAGAAGAAATAGGTGGAAACTAATCAAGGAGAGAAGCAACCTAGAACTAAGGAGAAATTTCCTGACAGTTAGAACAATTAATCAGTGGAACAATTTGCTTCCAGAAGTTGTAAATGCTCCAATGCTGGAAGTTTTAAAGAAGAGATTTGTTAACCATTTGTCTGAAATGATATAGGGTTTGCTGCCTAAGCAGGGGGTTGGACTAGAAGACGTCCAAGGTCCCTTCCAACACTGCTATTCTATTCTATTCTATTCTATTCTATTCTATTCTATCCTATCCTATCCTATCCTATCCTATCCTATCCTATCCTATCCTATCCTATCCTATTCTATTCTACATAGAAACTGTTATTTTGAATCTGGACCAGCTGACAACCTACCCATCATACTGAGATCCTTGGACCATGCATCTAAAATGTTCCTGCCCATTGCTTCAGACCTAGTTACTGAAAACTTCCTTACAGACAAGTTTTTAGAGTTGGGACTGTTCAAAACAATGCATGCAACTGCATACATGTCTTGCCTGCCACTACTTATAGTTATATTAACCGGAATAAAAGCCTTTGCAAATGATAATGCGTTAAGGGTGGGCCTGTGTACACATCTGAGATAGGACATTGGGTATCCATATTAGTAAGGAAATGTGTAAGATGCCCATCAAGCAGTGTTATTCAATGGAATGATAGCACATGTGAAGGATTGTTTTTATAGGTGGACAGAACCTTTTAGCGTGTTATGGGTTTATTATGGAATGTAAGTTACTATAAATCTAGCATGGCACTGAAAGTAATTGGGTAAAAGACTTGACATTTTCTCTACCATTCAGAGAAAAACATTATGGCTGACTCATTGGTACATCATCAATATTCTAATAAACAGAGGCTGTCCATATTCATTTAACCTCTGCTCCAAGGACAGTGTATTGGAATTGACAGGAGTGAGTATTACTATACATGGTGTTCAATTCCTGCCTTCCTATAGTAATATGAAACTACTAGTTCTATATCTCCGGAAGGTAAGCAAGGCATTGTCAGGGGTGGAAAGAGTAGGGGGAGGCAAAGCAGGCCCAGGAATTTTACCAGATTTGCTTATCTGCTATCTAGAAAGTAGAGAATATTCGAAACTATAAATATATGCTCCATTAGTAACGACAGACATTTCACCTCTACGTATAATAAGAAATGAAGGATGGATCTATATTATTTGCAGAAGTAAACAAAGCAATCTTTGCAAATAAAAACTCTGTACATTCAAATTCCTGTCACACTCCTATGCACATTTACCCAAGAGTAAACCTATTAATTCTTTGTTAGGCAACAAGCTTAATTACATGAGCTGTGTTTAAGCATTTCCTATACATATGAAGGACTCTCTCCAATATCCATGCACTCAAATAGGTGAGCCAAAAGGGAAGTACACTCACACTGATTAGAAGACAAATATAGCTCTCCATTTGATACAGGATATTTTAAAGCATTTTCTACAATTGGGGCATGGGTTGCCTCTGAGTCAATACTAGCTCTCAGTGAAGGCCTAAACTAGTCTCTAGCTTACTTGGCAAGATTTCAGCAGTAGTTTGCTGTTGCCCCCTTCCTAGGCCTGAAACAGAGTGACTGGCCCAAGATCTCCCAGCTGGCTTCAGGTCCAAGGATTTATAGTTTCCTGGTTGCCTTAGCTTTCCCAAATAGATCTGTTCTATTTTCTACAAAATTTATCTTAAATAGGTTTTACACCCTGAAGAAGAAATAAATATTCCAAAACAAGATAACATGCCTCTCTTATAAATTAACCTTCAACTTTACACTTTTGTTAGCTTGATAGACTTTCTTCTTCTTCATTATCATCATCATCATCATCATCATCATCATCATCATATATTATTCATATTGTTTACTTCTAATATATAACCCATATTTTTAAAAAAATTAAAACTATAAGCATAGGGTAAAACATTTTTAAACTACTTTAGGTAGTTAAATGGGTAGATGAGAGAGAGAGAGAGAGAGAGAGAGAGAGAGAGAGAGAGAGAGAGAGAGA
>WNWU01000002.1:15780725-15796901 GCA_012654045.1 Ptyas mucosa | reverse complement strand
AGAGAGAGAGAGAGAGAGAGAGAGAGAGAGAGAGAGAGAGAGAGAGAAATTTTATTCTCAGTTATCTTTTAAAACTAATCAAGAAACCTAAAATAGAAAATCTGAAAAATACAACTTCTTAAATAATCTTTTCCTTCTATATAACTATTGTCACTTCTGACTTGTACTGATTTTAGAATTAGACAAAAAAGTGATTCATGACATACTTTTATCTAAAGAATGGGAGTTTATATTAAGGTGTATTTTTCCTTTATATTCAAATCAGAGAAAACCCTCAAAAACTATTCCATATAACCTAATAAATGTGATTTTACAACTCGAGCTGTTCAATTCTTTGGTAAAAGGTGCTTTGGAATAAGTGAGAGCACATACCAAGCACCACTTTTCATATTGTTAAAGCAGCCATGTCTCTTCTTCTAGGATCATGTGGCTGTTCTGAAAACTGCTCCAAAGCAATTTCATTAACAGCCATTCAAGCCTGGAAAAAAGATAGGGATGCTATAAGGATCTGAAAAGACCTTTTTTTCTCTGTTCTCACACATTCCAAACCCTTCTGAAACAATAGCAAAGGCTTAATTATAAACTTGCTTACTGGAAATGTCAGAATAAAAGCAGTACACATGGAAAATGCAAAATCATTATTTTTATTAAGAAAAATATATAATTCACTTACCCATTTCCATCTGTTTTTCTAACATTAAAGTTCTAAGATATATGTATATAAGAATATATATGTATATAATTTCATATTCACTGAGGCCAAGATCCTGTCCCTATGCAAATAAATATACTTGCAATACGTGTTAATGTGTGTGTATGGGGGGGGGGGAGGAAGAGACAGAGACTGTCAAGGAACACTTAGAAAAGACACAGAATTGGAATGTGCTCAGGTGACATGATACTCAAGAGTCTGCCTTCTGAAGCATCCACTCAAAGTTCTATTTCTCTTCTTTTTTTCAAAGTAACCCCAAGGGCTAAAAAGTGAAATGCTGTGAAATGAACCTGAAGCATTGAAGGGAAAGGAATCAGCCATGGAGAAAAATGAAAAAGGAATAGGATTCTATGCCCTGCAAAATGCCATTTTTGCATCAGAATATTTAATCTTTAGAATATTTAACCTTTAACAGTTAGCCCACATCTGCTCGACGGACAAAATACTGTAAATCTTTCCAGATGTAACATTATGTTGTTAACTTCAACAATCACAATTACAGTTTTATTACATATATATTACAGATTCCTGAAAGAATACTAATTACATAGAACAGTGGTTCTTAAACTGTTTCAGGCAAATACCTTTTTCCTGGGCTTGAATAATATCATTACCACAGGCGGAAAAAAATAAACTCTTATTATTTTCACAAGCATCATAGCAATGGTAATCCCAAATTGGATCCTTGACTTAAAAATTAGCAATTAGCAATTGCAAATTACCCCCAGAATATACCCCAGTTTAAGAACCACTGAGCTAGGCTAAGACCTTGACATTAGATGTGATGTCTGCAGCTTCTCTGCACCCCCTTTCCTCAGTAATTTCTTCTGTAGTCCATGGATTAAAGCCAATTTTCACTGGACCATCTATCATGCAGGCACTGCTGCTCTGTTCTGGGTACAACCATTTTAAATAAAGAACTTGCATGAACAACAATGTGGGTTTTCAGCTGATTTTATCAACACAGGAATGTCAGGGTAGTTTGACTTTCACTGCAGCCTTGAGAATAAAAATATTTTTTCTTTTTTTAATCTAAAACTTACTTGACATAGAAATCTGGCAAAACAGCTCATTATGATAAGAAAACTGGTGAAAGAAGGACTTAAAACAGACTCATGTATATTCTTTGCATATAAAGAGAAGCTACTTCCTTTATCTATACTTACACTGGTTCTTTTACAGTGGGAGAACTCCCTTACATAGCAATTAAGACTATTTTAGGAATAAACAGTACCTACTTTCCTGGAGGAATGTAATCAGATCAAAATTGTATAGTCGTTTACAACTGAAGATAGGACTTCATGCTCTTATCTTAAGGATCCATGGATAAAAACTAATGCTGGTTAGCAAGGAGAAGAAACATGGTCATTGCCAGGTTGGTCAGTGAGGAAAATATATTGAAGGAGTGGGGGAGGTGTTGAAGAAATGTTGAGGTAAAGGAGCTTGACCCATTTGAAATCCCCAGACTTCATATGAAAAATTATTCAAAAATAAAGTAACTGTAATATTTCTTGCAAAACATATTACTATATATCAAGTGAGGTGAAACCTGCATTGCATGTAAATTAATTTCTGTATGTCAGAACCAATTACCATACATCAATCTACTGTAAATCACGGAATTCAATAGAAATTTTGCACTGTTACCTTTACATATTTAAACAATTTGAATAACCATTTTGAATAAGAGAACGAAAATGGATACCTATAATTGTCTAAATAATTACATAAAACAACCAGCAGAGAAACTTATGGAAAGAAGAATTAAAAGCAGTGGTCTTACCTTTCATTCCAAACTTAGAATGTCTTCCAAACTTCAGAATAATAAGCATAATAACTAAGCCAGTGCACACCAATGCAGCAATCCCCACTACAACATACACCTAAGGAAAAAAAGCAACAATAAATCAAACTGCACAATTTTTCCAAGTTTCACTATTCTAAAAATATTAATTAGATTATTAGATATTAATATAATCTATTGGCAACATTCTTAAACATATAGTATCAGTGTGTTGGTGAGGCATTTCTTCCATTCAATCATGTCTGATTATTAAACACTACCTTGACAAGTCCCTGCAGTTTTCTTGGCAAGATTTTTCAGAAGTGGTTTGCCATTGCCTCCTTCCTAGGGCTGAGAGAAAGTGACTGGCCCAAGGATATCCTGCTATTATTGTGCCTAAGGCAGGACTAGAACTTTAGTGCTTACATAGCTTCTCTAACTTGGCATCTTCTAAATATGCTTGGAGTACCAAAACTCTGAGCTTACTAGCAAAATCAAAGCATAAACATCTGGAGACTGTAATCCGAGCTCAGAAGGAAGACACAATGCTGCAGAAAATTAAATGAAGGAAATGTGAACATGATTTTAAACCATGATGCACCAACTTTCTAGTCATTTCAATTATTTCAGGGTGCACTGCAGCCTTTTAGTTAGCATTTTACTTTATTTTTCATGCTAAAGAAAACAAGTTCAACGTGTAAATGAAAGCTGCATTCTTGTGGCTTGGGAGCCACCATTTCCTAGTATCAGCTGAAATGCATGAATCAAATTATGTAAATAATGTTATGTCTAAATTTGACCAGCTCGTCCTTAAAAAATTGCTTCACGTTACAAAACCACAGCTAAAAGCTCCAGGGTACATGCAAAATAATGTCTTGTTGCAAGCTAAAATATCCTCGACCAACTAGATTCTTAGTCGGAAAGTCTATTCTGATTACAAACCAGGAAATGATGTTTATACTTACAGTGATGCTATCTTCGTTGTCTTTGTTTGACACATCCGTAGAAGTAACTTGGTTACTATTATTTGTAGTGTCTTCAAAATCATTTGTTGGTGTTCCATAATCTTCTAAGAGAAAGAACATATTTATTTTCTTTAAGTATTGTAAGTACTTAAAGATATTTAAGTAAATATTTAAGTATTTTTTTGTGTGTCTGCTAAAAAAGCTAAACACATACAATTACAATTTGCAAAGATTTAGGAACATACTGTTCAATTCTATCTACTTATTTGCCACGTTGCTATATGACATGTTTAGGACTGTAGTACATGAAGTCAGAATGAAGATTACGGGAAATAACGGAAGAGATGTGCAGATATTTAAAGGGAAGGAGAGAAGCTACACTCATATGTACTATGGGACAGACTACTAGACAAAATGGAGATGTCTGTAGAAAAGCTGTGTAAATATTCATGACTGTCTGACACAACTGAAACTCCCTAGCTTTTTCTGATGCTTCTGATCTGTCATTGTTTGTGGGTTCTGTGTGTATCTTTAAATCTGAAAAGGGAACCTATTTTTCAAGCAAAATACAAAGATTTTAATAGATATGGGAATATTTTTAATGTAGTAAATATGAGAAGTTTTTAAGATGAAATATAACAAAATATATTAATACAATGAAAATTAAGTTATTGCATAATGCAAAAACATTCCACACTGGCAAAAAAGTTAACTTCCAGCTAACATTCCATGCGATATGGAAAAAAATTAATTCATGTAGGAATCTGGAAGGACAAAAGAATAATTTTTTTAAAAGCTCTTCAATAATGGTCGCATTAATTTTCTTCTAAATTTCTTTATCTGATACAGAAATGTGATGAAACAAAATTAAGACTGCACAAATGAGAACTTGAGAGAAACAAAATTCAGAGTTTGGTCCCTCCCTGGTGCTAGGCGAATCAGAATAATAGCAGTATTGTAAGGAATAATGTTGCTTTTTGAGAAATGCTAACTGTTTAAAGTCAGGATTAATTATTTAATCCTCTAAGCAGGATAGGAATGGTTTTGATGCCTGCAAAATTCATTGTAATTCTGTGATGTGACTTGGATGAGAAGATTGTAGTAAATGGCCCATGTATGCCACAGTACAGATCTTCAAAGCAAAACATTTCTTAGCTCTTCCTTCGGTGTAGAGAATAAATCAACCTTCTGCAATCTGGTGACTCCAGGTGTTTTGAGTCTACATAGATGTGTTGGTCATTGCAGACTTATATTTGCAAAGCAATATTTGCATTTTGGAAATTTTTACTTGGTAGTAAAGATCCTAAAGTATTAATAGGGAGGAGGAGAGAAGGATTGGTTTCCAGTATCGACTCTACTAGGGTTTTTTTAAGCCAATCTGCTGCTGAAGGTATTAGACAGGTTACCCTATCTGACTACACCAGAGTGGAAATTTGTGAGAAGTTCCTTTTAAAAATGAAAAGTTATAATTATAAAGGAATGACACAAATAGGAAATGGTTACATTACTTTATACGAACCCAAAATATAAAGGGCAAAGAGAAATATCTAATCATATGGATCGAGAATTCTGAATACTAAAAATAAAGGATCATCAGGTACAATGTTCAGTGTAATTATATAGACATTGAAGGGAATATTTAGTTTCACTTTGTACCAGGTGGTACCATGCAAAATGTTTTTTATGTAACGCTTTTAAAATTATACATCTTGAGTTCACTCTTTTATATAATTGTAATGACTTTTGGGGTGGGAGGGAATGATGTATCCAGATCTAAGACTAGAAACTGATCAAGCAAAAATAATAATTTTACGCATATGAATTCTTTGTTTTATTATTAGAGATTCACTTTAAATAATGTCATTCTTCTCCCAAACTATATAAAACATTTTGACTTTTCTGAAAGATCTTGCTCCCTATCATTTATCCTTTAGCAAGTTGATTTGTATTGCTGACAATTATTTTAATATAACTTTTGACAGTCTGGAAAGAGGGTGGGAAGGAGGAAGAAAAAGAAGTTGATGAAACTAACTGAGCTTCTACCTAACACTGAATCAGAATTAAATGTGATATTAGCCCTCTGTAAGTCCAAACAAATATTAAGACTCCAACCGTTCTCCCTTTTCCTCTCCTCTTCTAAGAAGAGAACTTTAGATTTCAGTTTGACTCTTTCCTAATTTTTGTATAGAATCTGAAAACATGTTTCACCACACTCAAGAACATAAAAATATCAAGTATCTAGAAATATAAAATTTTAGATAAGATATTAATATTATTGCTACTATACTTTATTTTAATCATTAAAAGAATTTATAAACCGCCCCAAAGATGACATTTGTTGGGCTGTTAAAATATTTAAAACTATAAAGGTTCAGAACTAAAGAACCTAAACAGTGTATATCTTGTTATTTTCTCTTATTTAAATTAGAATTCTAGCACTGAATTTAATGAAGTTTTGCCAGCTTAAAGGATAATTACTTATTGATCAAATTTACATTTCACTAGAATAAAAGAAATATTCAGTTGCTTCACTGGAGGAAAGAAAATGCAACTGTTTCCTGAATTTGTCCAACATTTATTGTCTAGGGAGTCCAATATGCATGAGATCCCTTTATATACCTACTTCTACCACAACTCCATTGTGTGATGATTGCAAAATGTGCCCAGCCAAGGGGGAAAAAGGATTTTCTGATGCTCTGCTATGAAGATAATTGTAAGAGAGAGCAATGGTTGATATAAATGCAATGCTGCTAAACTTAATAGGGGGAAATGTATTAAAGGTCTTACTAAAATCTATTTCAGATGAGACCTATTTTCTGTTATAAAGCATTGATTTCCATCACTTTCCAAAAATATTATAGAGCAAATTGATTGTGGCACTATGGAAAGACAGGGAGAATCCAAAGCAACCTATGGTCCTTTATTCAATGGCCTTGGAACACTAATTAAGTGGGTGGAAAAGGGGGTAAGAAATGAAAACTGAGAATAGGGACAAAAAAATGAATGGCTGAAGTCCTGAAAGAAAGAGCTCCATATTATAGTAGTTTTGTTGTCTATTCCTTTTGTTTTTATAAATTTTGGATCTTTTCATGAATCATTTATAATTAAATATATACAATTTTAGTGATATGGAATAAAGCCATATTCCTTTAACTTTTATGTTGACTAATTCACAATTAAAAATATGTATTTATTTATCAGGATTAAGCAGCTTTCCTACTTTGGCAGCACATACAAGAGAGTATAGAAACATTGTTTAAGATGGACTTTCATATTCAAGAAGGATGAATGCAATTATACAAAAAGACAGAACTTTAAATATGTGCCTAATAATATCACTGCACTTTTAATTAGTATGTGAATCCTACATACAGTATTATTAGTCTTTAAATGAGAAATTTGAGCAGATATTGGATTTCAGTCTTTGGTCAATGCAAATCAATTAAGATGAGTTTTTCCTTCAATTAGTAGATAATTTGATAGGATCATAATTATGCTGTATTACATTTTTTCTTAATAATTATATTAATATAAAGGCATGTGAAAGAAAAAAAATAGTTAATTAATCTTATGAAACCGTCCCAGTCTAAAGATCAGTCAATTAGGTCTATATCTCACAAATCAATTAAATAAAATTATGGATTCCAAAGCTAATTACAAACTATGTAGTGTTCTTTAAAATAATTCCACTAGTTTAGAGAGTCCTGTCATTTCCCAGTAAGTGAAGTTTTTCTTTAAAAAGCCTTACTTATAGATAAATATGTATAGGATTGAAGCCTTAACTTTCTTTATATTTTAGGAATATAAACGGAAACAATGGTAAAGTTATCAGAGAAAATTTGTTTAAAAAACTGAAAATACAAAGCACCTTGAAATCTAAACAGTGCTCTGAGAAATAGATTCATTTGTTATTTATCAACAACATTGGATACATCACTATACTTTGTACAACTTTTTTTCTTATTGTGAACTGAAATTAATAACAACAAATAAAAATGGATTATCTTGGAAACTGCATAATAAAAAATAATAATAATTTTTAAAAATGGATTATCTCATGCTAATTCAGTATGTTTTCTCTTTGGGTTGGGGGGCATTAAGATCTCAAAAATAAAACAAGATTTGTTGTTAAGATTAATCAAAATGTATATAAAATATAAATTACATGATCTCTCTATGAAAACTAAGAAATTGGAATGGGAATTTTTTTACTATTGTATCATAATGAATTTATTATTACTGCATAATTATATTTTTTGCCATAGCATTCCAAAGTGAACCCCTGGTGATGTCATGACATTTTAAATGAACTTAATAAATAAAATTATTCTTCAGGATACAATCTGGGTCGGTCACTGGGACTAGAGGTTTTGTCTTCCAAGCTTTCGGACGCGTGCTGGAGCCCATCTTCAGGGAACTTCTCTATCAAGAGAGAAATTCTCTGAAGATAGGCTCCAGCACGAGTCCGAAAGCTCGGAAGATAAAATCTGTAGTCCTGGTGACTGACCCAGATTGGATCCTACAACATTATCCTGGGCCGTGCATATTCACCTTCATTCATAAAAAGTATTCTGATTTAGAGAAGTCAGCAAGATAGCACCATCATTTTCAATGAAAGGATTAAGTATATGTCAACATCTCCAAAGTTCAAATTAATGATATTAAAAATGTTAACCGTGGCTGAATCATGCCCATTATAAATATTTCTAGTGATATTTAAACAGTATGCAAATCACATCAGAATATAACATCTATCTTGTCTTTCAAACATTTCATTATTACATGTTGTGTACATATATCTATCTATATATATAAAATAGAAAATGAAAATATACCAATGTAACCGGGATGATCATAGAACGGACTACCTACAGAACAGAAAGAAAAAGAAATATATCATAGCGGCGTAGTTAACAGAAACAACTTGTGTAATTGCATCACATTTAGGCATACAAACTACTTTATATTTAACACAGAACTGAGTTTAGCATTGCCAGAAGCAAATGATTAATTCCAAATTTTCCTGGCCATGGGAGCAAAATCCCAAAGCAAAAGTGATCCCTTTTACACATAGCAATGTTTTCCTATTTATTTCTCCCTACTACAGGCCTTGCATGAACTCAGGTCTGGAATGACACTCTATATTCCAGGATGGGAGTAAGTGCATGAAGGAGGACTGTAGTAGGGAGACAATATTTACTCCACAGATTTACTCCACAAATGGATTTCACTTTGATAATATACTAATTCATCAATTTTCATAACATTAGAATTCAGATTTTAATTGGGATCATTTCTATCAGAGAATCTATAAGTATGAAACAGTATTTTTCTGAAAGAAAGAAAATAACACAACAGTCTGAATAATTCCACACCATTCCTTAATGCAGACTTCCCTTACTTAGTGCCTTCCAAGTATGTTGCAATACAATTTTCATAATTCACAATTAATAAAAGCTGACAGCTATAGTAAAATACATTTAGGAAGATACCATGTTAGGGAAGGTTGTGATACTAAACATGTTTCGTACATTACAATTTTTTTTAAAAAATGGTCATTCATTTGAAATCTGCTGTACAAATTTAAGCTTGAAAATAAAGGATTTTCAGTCCATAAAATCAACATCTGCATCAAGAAAAAAAGTTCACTTTTTACTGAAGATCAACAAAGACAATTTTCTTCTGTAATGTTACTGTTACAAGATTAGCCTAATTTGGAAAGCCTGTCTCCCCACCCCACCCCCAATTATCCGATAAACAAATAAACCCAAATATGTAACGTATTTGCATTACAGAGGTATCCTAGCTTGGAACACTCCAAGTTCTGAAAAAAACACACACCATATCCTAGTGCTTTGTTCAGAGCTTGGAACAAAGGGTGTTTGTTCCAAATTTTGTATGCTCCAACATACCACACTTGGGTTGTTTTTGTTTTTAATTTCCTTAAAAACATAGAGACTTGGAAACTGCATAGATAATAAAATAATAGGCACAACTACTTAAGGAGAGGATAAGAGAGAATGAAAGTCACATGCTCAAAAGATTTGAAGCCACTTTGGAATGTTGCTCCTGGAATGGAGAGAGAAGTTAAAGACTATAGTCAAATTTTGAGACTTTGAGACTGAAATTCATAGATGAATGTACTGTTGCTTGCCTAGACAATTTCCCTCCTGTCTTATGCTCCAAAGTTAATCATACTGTGTAGGTTAATTAATTAGTTAATCAAGAGGTTAAGAGGAAAGAAAGTAGGAAAGGGATTCTATCCCTCTTGTGTTTTTCCTTTAATTATGCTTCTACATTTATGCTCCAACTCAGAAGTGGTTCTTTATTTGAGGAGAATTCAATTCAATTATTGTAACATATTGGTGCACAGTGCCTATCATTTTCCTGGTACATGTACATATTGACTATTGGACTTTCTAACCAGCTAATTGAGGGTGATTAAATATCAAACCCTATCCTCACCCTCCAAACTGCCACCAGTTTATCAAGACATTCATTAATTGGCACTGATAACATGGCTAGGTCCCATCACTAACTAACTGAATTTGCATAGAGTGTACTGCCTCTAATGTTATGTGCTGTTCAGCTGAGGACATTTGGAAAGGCCAACCAACTGGACATGGAAAAAGACTTCTCATTTTCTGATAGTTAAATTTCCTATTGTTTTACATTCTTTGCTGTGAAGAAACTGAAATTGAGTTTCAAGTTATGTAGCTGCCCAATATGTCATATGTTTTGCTTTCTTTTTTAGGCTCACTGCCAAGTGTAGAAATGTGCATGATGTATATGTTGTACAGATAATATTGTTCTGCTTTTCAATTTTCACACTGTCAAATACAAGCACTATGTTGCTTTAGTTATATGTGGAGCTTTACAGAAATATTATGTAAGGGAAAAAACATATATTTTGCTGTTGTGACATGATAAATGGATTGTGCTGAAATTCATCTGCTGGTGTCACTCTTTGGCTGAGATCAGTTCTGTGGCTGTTGTGCAAGCACTGGCTACAGAAAGCATTGAAACAACTGTTGCTTACACAATTTGCTTTGGAAAATGTTATAATGTTGAAGAAAAAATTAAAAATCATTTCCTTGATCATTTTTTCCAGGTTGTATATAGCGTTCAACGCAGACTACTACACCACCTAGGATACTAAACAAGGGAGTAAAGGGGTTACTTCAAGTTCAGATTGTTCAGATGACAAAACACTTGAGATATTTCAATTTCTGTTTGTCAGAACACAATCCACTCTATCATCCTTCTAAGGTATGTTCTGAGTCGGACTGCTTTTTTCTGAGCTGAGAACACAACTTCTTGCTTTGCATACACCCCTACTTTGCACCTGTTTCAACTCATGCAGCTGGCATACTTATTATTTGTACTTTTTAAATTATTTCTTGATCATTTTCCTAGAGAAAATAAATGCATATCATAATATATGTTATGTGCCTATGAGGAATTCTCACATGAGCTTGCTTATGAGACTCTGGGTTGCCTACCTGTAAGTTCTGTCTCATCTGGGGTTGGAAACCAGCATTCCAGGTATTGCTCTGTGGAGGAAGAGCTCTGTGAGCTTACTCATGAGACACTAAAGTGCCTACCTGAAAGACCTGTCCCACCTGGTCTTGAGCTTCAAAGGGAAAGGCACTAGAAAGCTTTTCCAGAAAAAAAGGGGCCTGAAAGGAAACTTTAGTTTATTCATACTGACTTTTTCTGATGACTATTTTTGTCCTGTCTTTCTTGGGAAAGGAAGGGGTTTAGAATAGGGGTCCCCAACTCCCGGTCCATGGACCAGCAATAGGCCATAGCACACCAGAAACCGGGCCATGCAAACAAGCGAAACCCCATCTGCGGGATGCAGGCAGCATGTGAAACCATGCCCCCCCTGATCTTCAGAAAAACCTCTCTACGGAACCCGTCCCTGGTGCCTAAAAGGTTGGGGGCCACTAGTATAGAAGACTTTGCAATAATTTGAGAACTCAGTTCTTTGGTGCTAGTGAAGATTTATGGTGTCACTTTTTCAAATAGAAGAACCACTGCATAAAGGCCAGGGCATAACAATGCCGTTAGAAGATTTCTGTCATTTACTGACCTGTATACTGTATAGTACTTCTACAACATAAGCTGGGGAAGGTTCCCAAAGGCAACAATAAACACATCCCAGTGAGGAATCCAGACCCAGATGATCTTTTCGTTTCTCTTTTTGACTTACTCCAAATTTTTAAAATGGTGATTTTATTGTTAATTGTAGTTATCACGAAAATTATCGGAACTTGCCAACAGAAGGCATATTTTTAAAAAATAGGAATATAACAAGTGTTTGACTTTTCTCATTTGTTTCAAAAATCATTTTGCCTCTCCTACTTTAAAAGTAATTTGGTATTCTAATCCTTTATTACTTATTTAGAAACTTTTGGAACAATTTCAATAATCATCATAATAAAAAAATATTACTGCCTGCTCTGAATAAGAACAGAAGCCAAAATTTTGTGCCCAGACCAAAAAAGGTATCTTCTGTACATTTTATGTACATATTTTATATTAACAAATTATCTGGATAATGAAGTTGTCTCTAAGACTAACTGGTTTAAATATTAGTAATAAAAATTACATGTAATTACATTTGAAATGTATTATTATTCTCTTTGATAGTTTTGTATGAAAAACGGGTGCAATCTTAAAACATTCTAAAAATGGCTTGAAATATAATTAAAAAGCACAATGAAGCCAATACTTTCTTGAAAAATACCTTGCATATGAATGTTCTGGAATAGCATGGGAAATTAGAAATTATTTTCTTTCCCCACTTAACCCTCCGAAACAATGGAGAAGGACGGAATGAATTCCCTTCCTATGTTGCACTACTCTGTTTAGCGTTAATTGTACAATTTTCCTCTTGGCCAGGGGCTTAAAATAAAATGGCTGCTTGTATATTGTTTACTGCATCCTATAAATCACTGACAATAAAAGGCTCTTATTTGTTTAATAGTCCTATTGTTATATCTGCATAGTTCTAACCATTTTCTTAGTCATAGTTACATGCATCAATAGACTTTGACAGAACATTGTTACTAGATATTATGCATACCTATTGAAAGATTTACATAGCAGACATTAGAATAATTAATTATCTGTCTCTGTCAGTACAGAATTACATTATCTGTTTTCATCTTTGAGATGAAACTGATCTTCTGAGTTTGATAGTGATAATTACACTTAAAAAGTAGGTAGATTTTTCTTATAGCCTTCAAATCTGCAATTTTTTACACACTTATCAAGATTTAGTGAGAATATGCCTCTTACTAAACTCAGTGAAATTGACCTCTGAGTATACAAGCATAAGATCCCACTGTTATTCAAGTATTTGTCAGTTCTATGATGACATAAAATCAATTCTAATCTCAAGGAGCATATTCCTGCTCATTAAACATCCAGTAACATTTAATGCTAGCACGTAGGCATGGAAATGAATATAATACCAGGGTGTGGGTCTACTTGTCATGTTTCATTGTGCAGAATGTACAATTCACAATGACAATGCAAAGAAACAATAGCCATGCTAAGATTCCAAGAATGATTTGTATTCATCTTAAATAGCAACAAAAACTTTGAATGTAATCACAGCAGATTTTATCTTTTCACATTTATCTTTATTTACATAATGGGAAAAGATGGACAAATACTGTTTATTCTAATGTCCTTTTAAAAGGATGATAGTCGAACTACATAACAAAAAATGAATTTTAGTTTCTGGCATACTAAAATTAGGTCAGAGCCTAAAAGAGTGGCACGTTTATCATGTTTAAACATATTCCTGCAGGGGTGAGGCCACTGGGTACAAGTTTATCTATCCCTTTCAGGCGTCTCTCCCCCACTTTAAGCAAAACTTTGCAGCACAAGAAGTCTCGTAGGGCTGCTTTGTAGGGCAATGAAGATATCTTAGACTGGAAGAAGAAATATGATTTAGAACATCCCGTGTAGAACACTACTGGAAACACCTTTAAGGCAGACCATAAGTAGCTGATACTTACTTATACTACAAAGAACAATAAGTAACCTCCAGAAATTGGAGAGTGCTCCAACACTGGAAGTTTTTAAGAAGAGATTGGACAACCATTTGTCTGAAATGATATAGGGTCTCCTGCTTGATCAGAGAGTTGGGCTAGAAGACCTCTAAGGTCACTTCCAATTCTTGTTTTTCTGTTCTGTTCTGAATCCCAAACTATCATACATTTGCACAAGCACATTTCTAGGATATCAAATATTTGACAACTATCCCAAATGCCATCATTCTCTGTATAAGATCCAGGTCACAGTATTTATTATTATGCTTGAAAAATACAATACGGGGAACAGAGAGCATGCCTTTACAAAATTTGAAATAATCTATTGTAGTTTCTTATTAGGGATATTAGTGTCACCTTTCAGGTGAGATGGGTGGCATAATTACATTCCATATATAAACTATTCCATATAAGCACTAGGTGCAGAAGTCAAGGAGGTTTTGTTAAAGTCAATGATATATTAAGTTGAGGAATAAAGCCATTAATAAATTATATGCATCGTTTAGGTTAGTCTTCTTCAATTGGCATTAGGCATCAAGCACTATTCTATCCTTATACTCTTATATGTTGCAAGATAAAGAGAATAAGAGAAATCTCCTGTCCTCATTCAATCCATTTTTATTTCTTTTCCCTTTATGTACTGCCATTTTTTTTTCTTGACGGGAAGAAAAAAAATCTTATCCAGCCTTCCCCAAGCTGGTTTTCTCCAAATGTATTATAACACATAGCCAGACAACTTCTAGACAATTAATTTACCAATTTTTAAAGCATTCCCGTAGTACTGCAAATTTATAAATCATTCCACCACTATGATTGCATTTATGTGATCTATTCATCACAGAAGAAACAAAAAAATCCCAGCATTCTTAAGAGTTTCCTGTAATTAATAATTTTGCCAGCAGTAGTGATAAAAAAGAAAGATGATATGACTTAAATCACATTTAATTAAAATCACAGGTAAATATAAGAAATGCAATTAGCTTTAAGTGTATCTGAAAAGGAGACTTAATTGTTTTTATTCAAAGGAAAACAGTAATTTTACATTGAGGAAATTATGCTAAATCCATCTGATCTAATCAGTTACTAAAAGTAGACCCTGGTGGCTGATGACAAAAAGAAAGTAAAAGTTAAGCAAGCAAATGGATGGAAAATGCTCCCTTTAGTGGCAGTAATGTACTTTTAATCTTGTACTGTGATATTGAAAACAAGAAAATATTATTTTTATTATGACTTTAGCCATATAAGAATATTCTATTATTGGCTAAAGATCCTAAGCAAAAATACTTTAAGCCATCATGGAAAGTTAAGGCTACTTTGCTATTCACTCAGAGGAAGATTATATTATATTTGCATAACTTTGCTTTTTAGCATTTTAGCCATCTGACCTTTTAGCTTAATAGTACGGGACTATTAAGTAATTTATTTTACTTTTGCAAGTAAATAGATGAATGCTCAATTTTTAGTGACATCATTACACCTAATGCTACCATTATATATATATATATATATATTTAAAAAACCTACTTAATGCTTCAACAATGTTCTAATTATATTATTACTTACTACCTCCAGGATCTTCCATAAAATAAGCAGAGACGTTGGCTTCATCTTTTCCATATTGATTCTGTGCCACCAAAGTATAATTGCCATTGTTGACATGAGTAGGATTGTCCAGCTGAAGGCAGCCATGATATTCTGTCCGATTGGTAACATGTATTTTGGTCCAAATATATTCTGATTCATTCAGTTTAGCCCCATCGTGCAGCCATGTCAAGACTGGTTGTGGATTTCCCCTCACGCTGAATGGAATGCACCAGTGATGGTCCGAATATGGTATTTCGAGAAATGTGATATTTGGGGCAACTATAATAAGAATGAAAAATGAAAAAGAAATAACCTGAGCCTTTCATGTATTCTCTTCTTTGTCAATCAGTCAGCTTGTTCAAATAAAGCTAAGATACAAGCAAGAAAGGTAGAAGGAATGAAATTTGAAAAGAATCTCATTTGCATATAATAATAAAAGAATTATCTAGAAGAGGAATTGCTAGAATAGGACCCATACCACCTCTGCTGACTACCACGCCATTGGTGGATGGTGGGAATTGATTTGGGGCTTCTACGGAAACCAGGAGATCTGTGCAACTGCTTTACCAGATGCCTAGTCCCACCAAACCCTCCATTTATTATTCCTTTTCTAAGGTTACTATCAACACTAAGAATTGCATGGTAAATTTCAGTAGTCGGTGGGAGACAGACAGCCCTTTAAGGACAGACCACCTTAGAGAACTGAATAAGATATAATCTTAATATTTTCTGAAACATCCTCCTAGAGGCCATATCATATTATAATCTGTCAATACCATTTACCTTGCTGCTGGCATTTACCCATACCATTGCTTAATGGCTAATGTAGTAATAGTACTAAATACACTGAATCCTAGTGTATGAAGAATTTCATTGGTGTGATAGCATGGCAATTATGGCTATAAGTCATTAAGGACAGCCAGGAAAGAAAAGGATACAATTCTCAATCTCACTTATCTGAAATAGTATAGCTTGAGCAGGGGGCTGGACTAGAAGACCTCCAGGGCACCTCCAGCTTTGTTCTGTTCTGTTCTGTTCTGTTCTGTTCTGTTCTGTTCTGTTCTG
>WNWU01000002.1:15726549-15772501 GCA_012654045.1 Ptyas mucosa | reverse complement strand
ATAGATAGATAGATAGATAGATAGATAGATAGATAGATAGATAGATACTGTAGATATCAATATTTTTTAATAGGTTGATATTCAAATTGTTCAGTATTGTTTCCCATATTTGGAAAATGTATAGAACCATATTTTCATGACATATTTTCATTAGGTCATGAAAAACTAGATGGGATTATGAATTCAAGCGTAATGGATTTTATTTTTAAGTAATTTTGGAGTACAGTGGGGTTTTTTTAAAAATTAAAATGTATAAAAGCATAATCTCTGTAACATATGAACCATATGTAGTATATAAAACATATGGCCAATATTACTGTCAATATTTCCAACAAATCAATATTTGGCTTAAGTATATCCTTCAGAATCTTATTGTTACAATTCAAAATTTATTGAGGGATTTAAGTTATTAGTTAAACTCCTAGAGGCAAAGATAATATTTTGAAGTAATGTTCTTAATCCAACTGAGGTTTCTGAATATACATAATAAAATAAGATCCCATTGGAATTAATTCCATTCTTGCAACAAGACTTGCAGTCACATTCATGGGAACTTGTTTAAAAGAGTTATAATTCTGGCCTAAAGTAAATTATATCTCAAGGCATTGTGCAAATTGATAAATCTTCCATCCATTTGAAGACCTAACAGCCCCCTCTATGTTCAGACCAGGGGGATTTTACACATCACTAGTTCCAGCCCGATCATTTTAATATTTAGTCAAGATAGCAAAGAGCAAAAGTTCACCTTTAGAAAATTATTTAGCAGAAATGAAGATAGGACATCAGTGAAGATTTACAGAAGGCTTCTGTCAGAGAAGGAACAAGTACTAGGAATGGGGAAAATATCTCATGCAAGACAACTTGATTTCAGAGTGATTTTTAACAACAGTGGAATAATCTGCAACAAGAAGTTTTAAACATGGACTTCATTAAAATATAAACTTTTGAACAGGAAATACAGTTAGTCCTCAACTTATGACTAGAATTAGGACTAGAATTTCCATTGCTAAGCAAGGTGGTAATTAAATGAGTTGCACCTGATTTTATGACCTTTTTGTCAAGATTGTTAAGCAAATCTCTGCAGTTGTTAAGTAAACCATTCAGTCATTAAATCTAGCTTCCCCCGCTGACTCTGTCAGAAGCTGACTGGGAAGGTCACAAATCAGTGGTGGGTTGCTACCGGTTCTCCCCGGTTCAGGCGAACCGGTAGCGGTGCAGGTGGGAGGTTCTGCCCACCCGCCTGGATGTCATCAAATATGTTATGCGCATGCGCAGAAGAGGCGCACGCGCAAACGAACCAGTAGCAAAGGTAAGTGAAACCTATCACAAATGGTGATCACATGACCCTGGGACATTGCAACAATTGAACACATGTGGGTTTCCAAGGATCCAAATTTTCATCGTGTAACCAAAGGGATGATGCAACTGATGTAAGTATGAGGATTACTTGTAAGCCACTTTTATCGATGCAGTTGCACTCTGAGCAGTCATTAAATTAATGGCTCTGTGTTGAGGACTCCTGTACTGAAAAGGATTTGTCCAAACTATAAACTTTTTGATCAAGATATAGATACATAAATATCCATACTGCTGCTACATAGACACATAAATACACATCATGCTATTTCCATTTGGCATAAACAACACTACGCAAACAGTAAGAAACTGTAAGCCACAGAAATTGTCATGTTTTTTCAATGACTTCCTGAAAACAAAAACCTAGGTTTCGCACTCTGCTTGGTACAAAATCACACTGTACTTCCCAAAATTTTTCTCAGTGTGACCTCTTCCACAGTTTCAATCAGAATTCTGTCAAACATCTTCTCAGACATACTTAGCAATGTATGTCTGAATAAGTATGTCTGCGAAGATGTTTGACATCTAAGTTTCTCCTTGTAATTTTTACGTTCATTTTTGTTAGCTTTCCTTTTGTATAAGGGAAAAATAGCAGCATTCTTCCAATTGCTAAGCCCAGATGCAGTTTTTCACATACATGTTAAGCAAGATACACACTGCCACTCTGTAGACAAATTGCATTCATATGTGGACATTTCTCCAGTTATATAATCTACTCCTGAGCTTTAACTGTTATCAACATTCTCACAGTAATTATGACTTGTTTTTTGTCCATTTATCTTGGGCATTAACAGCTATAGTGCTTTTAATTTTACTTTTTGGCAGTTCACTATCATCTCCCTATAAACTATAAATATAAAATATTTCTTCCAGGATTCCCTTTTTCCCCTCTTCTTCTGACCCACTTCATTTTGGGCTATTAAAACTTTACCATTCCTTGCTCTCTGCACGTAACTTTTTATTTTTTTACATATTATACGATAACTTTTTTCTCATTCTATTTTTATAATTCCTTATATGAATTTTTCTCATTCACAATCACTTTTGCTTTCATATTCACAAAGCTTTTTTCCATACTTTAGTGGAAAAATATGTTTTCCATACATTAGTGTAATTTCTCAGCCTTTTGGGGTAGGTGAGCAAATTAGAAGGAAGGCAGGCACAGACTGTGCATGAATCAGGTGAAACCCGTGGAGGGCTAGGGAAAGCTGACATACATACAGTACACATGTCATACATATGAGATTAGCAGTGATATAAATAAATAAATGAGAAATGTAGCTACTGAGCAAAAAAAGAAAAACCTACACATTTTTCCCTATGTTGCAGCAATATTGATTTTTAAAAGAGAACTCAAATTCTAGTCTGTCAAAAAAAAGGTGTTTAATATCTCTTGAGATAAACTTTCTCAGTAGGCAATTAGATAAAAAGAAATCTGTTTCCACAAAACAGAATTAAAAAAAACTAGAAACAACATATTAGACAGAAAAACAGAAAAGTCTGTTTTATATAGAGCTAGTGAATAGCAAGCCTCATTGCCTGTCCTCAGATAACATATACTAAGGCAAGATTTGTTTAACTACAGTTTATTAACTAAAGCCCATTTGTCTGTAATGATTCAACACAATAAACATGGTTTACAGACCACAATAGCTACATTTTATATTTAAACTTCTATAACTAATCATGTGGGACACGGTGGCTCAGTGGCTAAGACGCTGAGCTTGTCGATCGAAAGGTCAGCAATTCAGTGGTTCAAATCCCTAGTGCTGCGTAATGGGGTGAGCTCCCGTTATTTGTCCCAGCTTTTGCCCACATAGCAGTTTGAAAGTACATAAAAAATGCAAGTAGAAAAATAGGGACCACCTTTGGTGGGAAGGTAACAGCATTCCGTGCCCCTTTGGTGTTTAGTCATGCCGGTCACATGACCACAGAGACATTTTAAGGCAGCACTGGCTCTTTGGCTCAGGGACGACTAGCACATATGTGTGAGGGGAACCTTTACCTTTAACTAATCATGGTATGAATATATTTCCGGCTAAAGACTATACTCCAACATTACTGGATAGGAATCAGGATGAAAACTAAATGTAATTTACATTAAAATGGAATTAAAATTTAAAATAGTTAATTTAATTATGTCTCCTGTCATGTATCTGATCATTATTACTTTCTGTCATATTATCATTCCAGTTTGGTGACAATTTGGAAATCCCTGAGGATTACATATGACAGTGGGGCTCAGGGCCTCTCATTCAGAATGGTCCATGAACTCAGGAACTCTCATATAAACATGTGTGTGATTGTCGTTTAAATTTTCCATGCTCCTCAGTTAAACTTCTTTGTTCTTACTTTTCTCTTAAGGAAAATAATTAGAAGCACTGGTTTTAAATACTGTTTAAATTTGGGCAGGAGAAGATTTGTTTAGATGTATAATATGGATAATTTGATTATGGCAGGTCTGTTCAGAGAAGTTATGACAACTAAAATATCTCTGACTTATAAAGTGCTCCCAAGAAAGAGCATCATAAGATAAAAATTTTATCCTTGTATATTTGCACTTTATAAACAAAGCCCTTGGCAGCTGCAATTGTAACGGATTCCCATAGGAAACAAAGATACAAAATTAAAAGAAAGAAAATACTAAAGAGTGAAATGTTCATAATACTACACGTTAACCAGTGGTGGGATTCAGCTGGTTCTGTCCAGATTGTGCAAACCAGTAGCAGCGACTGCAGGAGCCTCCGCCCATCCGCCTGGACATAATACACAACTACTGCACACACACACTCATATTTGCGAACCGGTAGGGAAGGTAAGTGAATCCCACCTCTGAAGTTAACCCTTGTATATTGAGCTATACCTAATCTCTATTTATATCCCTCCCAATTATAAACCTTATACAAATCTGTCTAAATAAATTCTATTGTCTCTCACATAATAGGTGAGGAGTCTAAGCCTGTGTGGGAGAATGGTTAGTTTTGCCTTTAGACATGGCAAATGTGAAATTGTCCAGGAATTTCTATATGAATAGCACAGCATCTTTAGTATCTGTTCTCAAACCTGTAGGTAGGTAAGTAGGTAGGTAGGTAGGTAGGTTGGTTGGTCGGTCGGTCAACACATGACTACCACTACACTAGCTCTCCAAAACAAAAATGGAAGAAAATCTCTAAGGAGTATACATATAAGTAATATGCCTAGCTTAAGTAAAGCAGCATTTCTTGATGTTGATATTTCAACAGCAAAGAGTAGTGTAGTCCTCACCACAAAGTCAGTGATGGGATCAATGTTTATTCCTTGCATTAGGAATTGGTATAATTTGAATTCCAGAAATCCAAAACAATTCAGAAATCCTGAACAATGGTCTGACTCTATGTAAAATTCATCTGTACTATATTGAATTACACCATAAAGAACTATAAAAAATGACAGCTTGCAGTCTGCTCTAAGGACTGGTCTTTGTAGAAGAGATTTCATAGCTATTGAGAGATTCCCCCAACTTAAAACAGCATTCTGCTTTAAGCATGTCTGCATACATAGGAATAAAACTGCCAGATATAACACCAAAGCCACCAAATATAGCTCAACAGTGTGCCCAAATATTGATTCTTATGACAATTTTTCTATTCATGCTGAACAATATTGTGCTTAATTTGAAAATGCTCGATTACATCCTTATTTTAAAGTTGTCATTTTTGGTACTGAAATAAACAGGTTACCATTTTTTCAAGTTATAGTTGTATATGTTTTAAGGAATATATTATCAAAATTACTGCAGGAATACATTTCAACAGAAGCCTCAAAACTGATTCATCCATCACTCCAACCTTGACCATAATAACATATGGCTAAATAATTCTAATCTGACTATTGCCAAGAAGCAGAGCTAAAACAGAAATTTCTTACCAAACAAGAAAAAATGCAGAATGCAAAACACTGTGGAGGGGGATGAAAGCCAAATGCTTTGAATCATCTGGTATTTTTTTTAGGCAATAAAATGCTATCATGGTTAACCTAAGCTATCCCAGTAATTAAAAGCACCACAGGACTCGTTGGTTACACAAAGACTTTATCCAGAAATCTTGTAATAAAGTACTAAAAATAATCTGGTTTCAAACCGGCAGATGTCAGAGAAATTTCCTTATGGATTTTTGTTTTTCAAAGCTTGTAAGGCTTAGGTTTTCATGTCTGTCAGTTGCATTGATCCACAGAATTGTTAAACAACTGTGTCTTCCTTCTACTCTATGCCAAATTCACATCTTTTAAAAAGCTACTTCAGACAATATCACACAGACCATCAAAACAAATTACACCATACTAAATGCGTCTCTTAAATTTTACTCCCTGTTGGATCAGAAGCAAAGAGAAATATAAAAAAATATAGTGTAATTCATTTTAAAAGGGTAATAAAGTAAACCTTAAAACTTTTCAAGATGATGCCTCAAAATGAAATTTTACACAATGCTGATCCAATATACAGTATAAATACGCCCCTCAATTTTTTTAATAAGAAAAGGTAGCAAAGAAAAGAAAAAAGAAGGCGCAAGTCATTGACACAAACTATTAAATGCAAGGAAAGGAAAACAGGAGACAGAATACCAAGCACCATGCAAAAGACCTCACCGTATTCAAGATTTTTCCATTTTTACAGCATAAAGTACAGAAAGCACAAGGGTTAAGTGTATGTGACTCTTAGATACTACATTTTCCGTCCACTAATACAAATAAATTTTATGCATTTTGTCAATTTCTCCCTCCCACCAAATCTCCAATATCACCACCAACTCATTGTTTGGGATGGTCAGCAGTCCTCCAGCATATACTTTTATGGAAATGCAACAGAGAGAAGAATCAGTGAAAATTGTTTCTCTTTCCACCAACAGGAACTTTCCATGAATTGAATGACAGCACAATCCATTAAATACCAGATTATTTGCTCAGATAAATAGCTTGCTTCATACTAGATGCAAGTGATAATTTTGTGATATTTGAAATGTTTAAAATTGTAATTTTTTTAAGCAAAACTTTCTGAAGTGGGAACAGATCTTGAGTTCATTCAACCTACAATTATCTGTTTCAGTTTTAACCAACAGTTTTATTTATAGAATAACAGGACATGAGCAGTTTTCAATGTTCTTATAATAGAAACAACACTTCATTAGATAAACTAGAAATAAGAGTACATTTTGGAGGGGAAATATGTGTATCACCAAAACAAATTTGAAAAATTAAAGAAGTCAGAGAATTATTTCAGGCAGAAAATCATGCAGCAACTTAAATTCTATTAATCATGATTCCATTTAAGCACCCTGTATATGACCACAAGAGTTGTCTGAAATAGGATGTATGTATCTCCCAATCAAAACTAAAACTTGTTTTTAAAATAAGAAAATCCATTAAACTTTCTATGAGGTTCTACCAAAATTAATGAAGTTTAGACAGAGGTCTCTTGTACTCCATTTTTAACAGCTTAAATATAGGTATTAATAAAAGTGCATTACCACAGTTTGGGACTGGCTTCTCTAGCAGAGATATCCTCTGGTTGTAGTCATTTATGCAGTAAAAATCCTGAGTTTCTGCTTTTGGAAACTTGGTCTCTTGGAATACTTTGATCCACATAATATCACAGGAACACTTGAAAGGGTTGCCATCTAAAATCCTACAACAACAAAAATAGATTTATATCAGGATTTTTAAGGAGAAAATCCCCCCAATAACAGTTGACAAATGAAAGACACTTTAAAATAAGACTAGACAGGTCTAAACAGTGACAAAAAAGCAGATAATAGCATATTGAATTACACTTGTCTCTAATCTGGCCCACAATTAGGATAAGAGGAAAACACTTTTCATTCCTGTCCAAATAATGTTTTTCCACTGATTCTTATGTGGATATTTAAATACAACATTGCCATTGCATGGTGCTCCTGAGCTTTAATCTAGTAATCAGCTAAGTCTATATATCAATAAAATAGTACTTCTGTAGACCTGACAACATTCATTGGATCAGAATATATTGCCTTTTGCTGCAAAAGTTTTGCATCTGTGTGAAAGGGGATGCCTCTTCTAAGATGAGATCTCAAACCCTCTTTATTTGATTTTGCCCAAAATAGTTCTAATCCATTTATCTAGTTTAGTCTACAATCTGATCCCCTCTAAACATGTTAGGACTATAATTCCTAACATTCTTAGCCACTGCTGCTAGTTTAGACACATTTGGAGAGAAGCAGGTTTGAAAAGTTGCAGCTCAAAAACCTGAGTTTAACTGGGAAGAAAAGAATGCCATTTTCTTCAATTCAGTAGGAAAAAAAATATTCTGGACCATGAAGAAGAATCATATTTAATTCTCAGTATACAGTGTCCCATAATACAGTTTTAGATATTTTCTATTATTGTGGATAAACTGAGCTCCCCCTTATGGTCAAACGTCACAGAAATATATTTCAAGCAAAAGATGCAGAGACTTGAAAAAGAAGTCATCTATGAAACCCCTGGAACAAATGCAAAAATGGCTTACATTTAAGACTACAACAACAAATACTGGACTCTAAGGCTTAGAAGAATATATAAGCTCACCCTGAGGAATTAAAATAGAATCTTTATTACCCACTTAAAATTAACACATCCAGGAAAGCCTATTTAATTGGTACTTCTTGTACTTAATGTATAAAGAAGCTAGAATAAAAAAAGAAACAGCAAAAAGTCCAGATGTCTGGCTCAGGCAAGGAACATTATCTCAGCTTTGCTCATAAAAGCATAACCTATATTTCATGAGCTAATTCATTGATGTACCACTTGTTGCCCCTAAGTCATTTTATTAAGATGAAACAATCCAGCACTAATTATAACAATCTACAGGCAGAACATTTAATTTGGTCTTCCAGATCCTTCTGTCAATGTAATCTCATAGAATATTCACAGCAGTTCGGATGTTTTCGAAGCTGTCTCAGTAGATCAGCTCAAATAAATATTCAGATCAAAGAGAGAGTTTTGTAGGTTTGACAAATTTATGCTAATATATTGAAAACGTTAAGCAGTCTACTTCCACCTGTTTTGGAGAAACAATAGTTGCTTTCAGTGGTGTGTAGGAGAAAAGAAAGCATGTAGACCTCAGTATAAATATACAACTATACCAAACAATCTCTATTCTCAGCTCAATTACACTTTAATTGGAAAAGAGTGGGAACTACATCATAAAGCAAACTTGTATTTGAAACTCCACAAATAGCTTCCAAATCTGGAGAGTTCTTCCTCTCCAATAAATGGATGAATGTGTTAATATGTTTTTGTGCATATATATATATATATATATATATATATATATATATATATATATATATTTGTGTATATATGTTCAAGAAATAAATGGAATTAATAACTTACAATTATCTGTTTATAAAATAAAGTAGTCCATTTACATAAAATAATTGCTACAATATTGGCCTATATGAATATGCTTTGATTTCCAACTGTTTAGGAAAAATATCTTCCTATCTGATAAATATGACACTTGTGAAATTAACTGTAACAATAAAGTGAACAATAACATTTCTGTTGTGCAAAGAAAAGAGGGTGGATTTGAACAGGCCTGGTATTGTGGATGATGATAGAAAGGAAGAGTTTTAACTACCAAACTTGCAGCCAAATTCTGATCGTTCTGGGACAAGGAGAAAATTTTAAGTATATGACATAGGCACCATGGTAGTTGTGGTCAGAAACAGGAAACAACCTAGCAAGATGACTCCTCATGAATTTCTATAGATTTCCAGATTGATTTCTACCACTCTAATTTTTGTTATTTTTAACTTGGAAGATGGATGTTAGGCTATAGGACAAATGATAGTCAACGGAGAGTGGCCAGGTGAGGAAGTAGGTGTTGCAATATGGCACAAGTGCAGATAGACAAGCAGGCAGTGGGTGCTGCAGTGTGGCATGAGGGTAGCTCAGTAGGAAGGTGAGCAACTACAGTGTGCAGTGGATGCACAGGTGGTGCCATAGTGCAGCACAAATGCAGGTGGGGAATGAGTGCTGCAGAGTGGTGCGAGGAGGTGCGTGCTTTGGCCCAGTACGAGTTCAACCAGGCAAATAGAGTGCTAGAGTGCAAATGTAGTCAGGTGGGTCTGAGCTATGGAGTGCAGACAAGGAGGTGCACTATGGAGTATGAGATCTCTGGAATCCCTTACTCAGTAATGTGGATCCTCAGGAGAAAAAGCAGAGGGAGCAGGAGTGACTTACAGGAATGTTTTGCAACCTTCCTTGTCAGCTTTCCCATTGACTTTCACAGCCATGGTGATCATGTGACTGTTGCAAGCTTTGTAGTGCGAGCTGGTTGCCAACCCACCCAAATCATGTGTCTGTCATGGGGCTGCAATGGTGAAACTTCAAGGACTAATCATAAGTACTGCTAATTCAGCACCACTGAACCTTTGAACAGTCATTGAATTAGTGGTTGGAACCCTAGGATTACCTATACCTTCAATCTATAATCATGGATTGTTCTTGGCTTTACCTGGACTGATAGTAATTTTTCATATTACCCAAACATGGACTAATGACTAGTTCAGAGTTAAGGAGCCATTGGTTTGCATGGTAACTGAAGCAAACTCCAGGACTAGCTGCAAAGTGAAACCATTCTTGCAACAATGGCTCTGTTGCTGCAGTGTGGTTAGCCTAAACACAAAATTATTTTGATGCTTGGAAGGGTAGCCACAAGACGCCCTCAACTATATGTTCCCTGGACTATGTCCCATATGTTAAATACACAGATACACCCAACACACATATTAAAAACACACAGTACTGTGAAACAAAATGTATTTTTCCTAGAAACATAAACTTTAAATGTTTTCTTGCTGGAATCTAAATACTAAAATACTGTGCCTGGTAATAATGCTAATAACATTCATTATAACAACAAACTTGATTTTTCAGAAAAGCAATTACTTACAGATCTGTCAAATTCAGATGGCGGAAGGTCTTCCTGGACAAACTTGAAAGCTTATTTCTGGAGAAGTTACTGTAAAGAAACAGTGTCATAATTAGAATGAGGAAACAAGGGAGTTTTGAGAGACACATCCCAGGAAGTTAAACTCTGTCAAACAACTCCCGTTGATGATCTCCAAAACTGATACAGATTGTATCCTAGCTTGACATCAAGACTGGGCACACATAAACACTGATTGCAACATGTACCTTAAAACAGTTCAGTTCAAGTGAAGGAAAAGAAACATTGGATTAAGTTTTACTCCAAAGATGTTCTCAGATGTTGACTAAACGCTCAATTTATTCATAAGCAAAATAGATGTTTACCATATCGTCTTTGATCCTACATCAAAGATTTTACTTTTCCAAACCCTGGCTATATCCCAAACAACTCCATCACAGACTTTTTAGAAATACTTTTTTAAACTATGTGTTCACAGCAAACATCATGGAAAAATGGCAACATGAAATCATTAAGCCTTTCAGTTCAATTACATATTTAGTGTATTATATTGCAATACACTTTCGCATCTTCCACTACAATGAAAATCAAATGCATTCTTGCTCTTGACTATATTCACATGATCGCATGCACTGTGGGAGGCACCCCTTTACTAATGAATATTTAAATTTGACAAAATATAAAGATTTCCAGACTAGCAGCACCTTTCTTTTTATTTTCCATAGGAAATATATTCTCACTGAATAAGATATAGGCTCCCTGCCACAATAAAAATCAGAAATGTTGCCAAGTGGTGCTTGTCTGAATTTTTTTCAATCCAGATTCACCTACCTGAAGTATATAACAGTAGTTTCTGCATTCTGTTTTACATCAAGGCCAATTATGAGAAGATGTCAAATATCCAATAAAATAAGGTAAATATAAAGGTTCCCCTCGCACATATGTGCTAGTCATTCCTGACTTTAGGGGGAAGTGCTCATCTCCGTTTCAAAGCCGAAGAGCCAGTGCTGTCCGAAGACGTCTCCATGGTTATGTAGCCAGCATGACTAAATGCCAAAGGAGCACGGAACGCTGTTACCTTCCTACCAAAGATGGTCCCTATTTTTCTACTTGCATTTTTTATGTGTTTTTGAACTGCTAGTTTGGCAGAAGCTGGGACAAGTAACTGGAGCTCACCCCATTAACATGGCACTAGGGATTCAAACCGCTGAACTGCCGACCTTTCGATCGACAAGTTCAGCATCTTAGCCACTGAGCCACCGTGTCCCTTAGATCCAATAAAATACGTACATATTATGAAGTTTACTAACAAGCGTTACCACTATGTCCTTAGTAGAAAATTTTCTGAACTCATCCGTGACATAATAATGCCACATGAATGGAGCAGGAGAATAGTGGGGGTTTTTTTAGATAGGAGTTTCATCAGGGTTTGTGTATATGTATGTCTTACTTTTTTAAAGTCTATCCTAAACCACCTTTTTCTTCTTTAATTCTTTTAATTCTTCTGGAAAACATTTGGAAGTGATGCATTTGTTGATTTGCCACCAAATTTCAGCAAAGTAATCATTGTGAATTGAAGAAAAAGACATTTGGGGAATACATAGAGCCAATGAATTGCCCATTCCTATTCTAAACTATATTGAAAATTAACCAGTGTTTCTAGGATTCCATGTTACGAGCAACATTGTTAGCTGAAAACAAAAATAAAAGCTTCTCTTTGTTTTACATCTTAAGAAGAGATTAAAATGCTTAAAGTGTGTCTTAACCTTTACCACTCTAGTGGCAGCCAGATGTTTTTGACTACTATTTGTAGAATTCTGAGCCCAATTATTGGTGAACATAGCATATTTGTAGTGAGATAATCAATTTGTAGTGAAGTCCTTATGGCAAAGCTATAATGACACATTTTGGCAAGATACATCTCTCATGTGAATTGACTGTTCAACTTACATGGACAATAAGGTTAATCTAAAGCTACACTTACAGCTGCATTGGCTAAAGATGACCTTAGCCAGTATTCTCCTCTATATACAACCTGTTTCTTATTAAAAAAAACCTTTTTCCTTCTTGTCATTACCCTTTTTCTTCCACAAACAGAAATTTTATTATTCCCTCTAGGACAGGAGTGTCAAACTCAAGGCCCATGGGCCAGATCCAGCCCACAGATGCTTAGAACCGCCCTGGAAACAGTGAAGGACCAGCCCGCGATGCCTCTGCCAGTGAAAATGGAGTTCTGTTTTCACTGGCAGAGGGTTGCAGGAGGCCGTCAGGGCCAAAAATGGAGCTCACCCAGGCCACGCCACCACCGCCCCCAGCCCGCCAAGGTCAAACACAACCCTGATGCGGCCCTCAATAAAATTGAGATTGATACCCCTGCTCTAGGACATATATTTGTCTTAGCTTAATATTGTAACACAAAGCAGACTAAGGAAATGTCAATAAAATGTCTTGGGGACACTTTCCCCTTATGATACCATGGGCCAGCCTATGCATCAGTAACAAAATAGAAAATATTCTTTATTATGTCTGCACAATAGAAGAATATACAGCAAGATGCAGTGATCTTTTTTTGAAAATACAGAAAAGATTTTCAGATTTTTCCATTAGATATTGCTCTGATACTACAGTTTACATTTAGGTAGTGTCTATGGAATATTTAATTTCCTTTGTTTACAATATTACTGATTTTTATAATCATACATCAGCTAAAGACAGCCATTTTGTCTACATAAATTTCACCTGGGTAACGGGAAAAAAGGCAAAAATGTTTATAAAAATATTTTATTTAAAGTTCTTTAGAATTTGATACTACTGATGTTGGTGGATATGTCTATATTAGTAATGATATTTTTGAATTATTTATATTGTAGCATATCTGTTTTAAAGGGATTTTAAATGGAATTAAAGAGATCTAATATGAGTTGATTAAAGCCCAAATATTTTTTTTAAAAAAACTGGAAATTCATATAATTTATGTCTTATGTTTATTTACTGGGGAAAAAAAGTTTCTAAATCACAAACTTGCCAAATTCTTGTTAAGAGAAGACACAGGGAAATTATTAATGTACATTATCGCTATATACATACATTATCGCTATAAACATATATATAGCTATAAATATAGCCTCCAATAGCCAGTGAAATAGCTTGCACACTGTCACAACAATCTTGGATAGCTGATAGTCAAAACAACATTTCTTCCATCCTTTGCTTTCCTTTTTGCTCATCCAATATCCTCCTCTTTTCTAATGGATGAGATATTTCTATAGAAGTGAATTTTGTAAATGAATCAGCACATAGTTCCTTAGTAGCTATTTGTCCCTAAAGATAGAACTTTTAAAGTCACTTATGTAAGATCTTTAGCCTTTGCTATTATCTGACAGTGGAAATTACTTACATTAAAGAGCAAGATCAGTAAATCACATCTTTATTTAAAACAACATTCCAATATGTATCCAAAAATAGCTGGATATTTTCCAGTCATCATTCCTTCTAATACTAAACTTGGACAGTCCACTGCCATCTGTTTGGCAGCAAACTGTCTAACCATTTTGCTGAAAATGTCATTTGAACAACAGAAAAGGAAAATGAGTATGTATTGATTGGCTGCCATGTGCAGCTCTAGCAATTTATAATACTCTCAAATGGGAGGAGGAATTTGGGTCAGGAGACAGATACATAATTAGCGAGAACAGAGTTGTTGGATTAGTTCAAAGGGGCTTCTAGTCAACTTAATCTTTTTATAGTGGTCAGTCAGAGGTCCATATGAAGACATGAGTTTCAGGAATTCCCATACATCCTCCAGCTTGCATTCCCTAACAACTAAAAGTGGATTATACCCAGTATCGTTGCAATGGGCACAATACCTTTGTAACTGAGTGTGTATATCTATGTAAGAAAATATATATGGGAGGAGAGGTGCCTGGGTATACTGTATTATACTGTTTGGGGGGGAGGATGCATAATGATTGGCAATCACTGATAACCAAGAAGTTTAAAAAAATCCTTTGCACCTAATATAGGGGAAACATCATATCTGTCTTTTTCCAGATTCTTTTTGCTTTTGTATACAGTGATAGGTGGTCCATGGGGGTCAGGAAAAGTTGGACATGACTTAGCAACTGAACAACAGTGATATATTCTACCAAGTGGCAACCAGCTGCAAGATGAATCCAGCAATATAGTATGGAAGACAATATTTTAAGTCCCGGCTGATAATTAAATTATCCTGCTTGTTCTAAGCTCATAAAGTGGGTTTTCACTTACATGTACTGTAGGTTAATATTTTTCAGGAAAGCTTGGCGTGAGACAAACTTCAAGCCCGAGTCCACCACAGTTCTGTAAAAGTACACAAGCACAAGTTACAATTACTGAGTGATGTACCATCCATTCATTTATTTATGGAGAGTATAGCATATAGCTCAAGGAATTTCAGAATAAATTGTGGTTCAAGAATTGTTATTTTATTTCCCAATTCAACAATCTGTGATGCCATGTGATAAAATTTTCGATTTACTATAATTACTCATTATACTCAGCTTCATGAATTACATCTACAAATATACAGAGTTGGGTTGCTTCTTTTAAATGAAACAAATGAAGACAATGGCCCATGTACTATAACGTTTACGCAAAGTGGGCAAAATATGTCATTTATAATACTAAATATACATAATTAAAATATATACTTACAAATTTCTCAATCCAGTGTACAGTCCAACATCTATTTCATTTATGCTTTCTAAATCCCGCTGGTTTGCAATATAACTATTTAAAGGGACAAAAAAAAGAGGAAGAGAGAAATGTTACTATGGTAGTATATTATTTTCTTATTTATATAATAGGCATACAAATAGCAGTTGTCTGACTTGGAAATGGGAAAACAGGGAAATAAATTGTTCCTCCATTACAATATGATAGAGAAGGGCAGATTTGCAGAAACATATTAAGTACTATGATATGTTAAGAGGCCCTTTGCAAGATGGAAGCAGGTTAATTTAGGTATATTCTGGGAGTAATGGAGCAATTTGTAATAGATTGTTTGTAAATCAAGGATTCAGTATAGGGTTGCCACTGTGGAGATGTTTATGTAAAATAAATGGTGTGTGGTTGTTGGTGGGTGGGTATGTGTAAAAGGGAAAGAGAGAGGAGGAGAGAGAGGGAAAGGGGGAAGGGAGAGGGAGAGATAAGGATACAGAGAGAGAAATGACAACACTTATTTAAGATGGAGGTAAGGGGAATTCAGTCAAAAAGTTTAAAAACCACTATACAAGTAGTCCTCAACTTATGATCAGAACTGAGCCTAAATTTCTGTTGTCAAGTGAGGCTTTTGTAAAGTGAGTTTTGCCCTGTTTTATGACCTTTCTTACCTCAGTTATTAAGTTATAATACCTGCAATTATTAAGTTAGTGACAATGTTGTTAAGTGAATCTGGCTTCCCCATTGACTTTGCTTGTCAGAAGGGTTGCAAAAGGGGATCACATGACCCCGGGACACTGCAACCATCATAAATGTGAGTCAGTTACCAAGCATCTGAATCCTGATCTTGTGACCATGTGGATTCTGTAATAGTTGTAAGTGTGAAAAAAGATCATGTCATTTTTTTCAGTGCCGTTGTAACTCTAAACAGTCACTAAACAAATTGTTGTAAATTGAGGACCACCTGTACTGGAATCTTAGTAGTCCAGTTCTGGCATTTTATACTATAATAGCTTTTATCTACTACTCTTTTGATACACTCTTTTTCTGTTAAACAGGACAAATAACTAGTCAATAATAGTATAGTTCCTAAATTCTGTATACTACATGATAGAAGTAATGGAGAAGAAACTGGTTTAGTCCCCATTTTAATATAATGTTTTTAATTTAAATCTAAAGCCCTGTTATTAACATCAGCTGCTGCAATTATTGCAGGTTCAAATCTCACCAAGGCTCAAGGTTGACTCAGCCTTCCATCCTTTCTAAGGTAGGTAAATTGAGGACCCAGTTTGTGGGGGCAATAAGCTGACTTTGTATAAATATACAAAAGTATAAAGGCTATTGCTTAGCGCATTGTAAGCCGCCCTGAGTCTCCGGAGAAGGGCGGCATATAAATCAATTTTTTTTAAAAAAAAATTTGCATATGCCAAACCAAATCAAGAATAAACAATTAAGTTATCATTGTAAATTTTTCTGAACTGTTCAACATACCCCCCTTAAAAAGAATGGGAAAAATTTAAAAATTACATTAAAAAGAGAAAAGTACATAGAATAAAAAATATCTAAAAATTCATGAATAGAAGCAAACTATTTACATTTTGTAAAACTATGTAAAAAGCCTTAGGTAAAGCCAAATTGCCTGACAAAGTTTGGATAGAATTATACATAATATATATAAGAAATTTGTTTTTTTGGATATTGTGAATTCAAGGAAAGGAACTCAAGGTTGAAAATGAGGTATCAAAATGTACATAATCAATCTATGAAAAATAATGACCAATAAATATGCAATAAAGGGAAGCCTATATACCATTGGAAGACCTGAAAGAGCAGCTTAGGAACAGAGCTTCATGGAGGAAATCTATCTACGTGGTCAGAAAGAGTCAATGCCAATTTAGTGGTCACTAGCATGTAAATAAATTAGTTAGATTTATGTATTTATCACTGAAGACAGTAATAGAAACTGTGAGAATTACAGTAGTCAAGTCTTAATATAATAAGAATAAAAATAAAAATATTCTACTCATGATTACATGAATATAATCATGCAGTTTTTCTTGCAATAATATAGAAGGGAGATTGGGGATATTTTAAACTCATTATTTAGCTTAAATAGTCCTTAGAAGCATGAGTATATTAGGTGTTTGCTACTGAAGAATTTGTGGCAACAGATAGAACAGCAACTAATTGATTCAATATTGGGAAAGGATATACAGGTAGTCCTCAACTTACAACCCCACTTGAGCCCAAAAGTTCTGTTGTTAAGTGAGACATTTGTTAAATGAGTTTTGCCCCATTTTACGACTTTTGTTGCCACCGTTAAGTGAATCACTGCCGTTGATAAGTTAGTAACCTGGTTGTTAAATGAATCTGGCTTCCCCATTGACTTTGGTTGTCAGAAGGTCACAAAAGGGGGTCACTGAGCTTGGGACACATCAACGGTCATAACTATGAACTGGTTGCCAAGCATCTGGATTTTGATCACATGATCATGGGGCTGCTGCAAAGGTCGTAACTGTGAAAAATGATCCTGTCACTTTTTTCAGTGCCACTGTAACTTTGAACAGTCACTAAATGAATTGTTGTAAGTTGAGAACTACCTGTACCAGGGTTGTTTGCTGTCAGCTTATTTATCTGATTTATTAAAAAATATAGTACAAGAAATATTTAAGTAAAATAAGTAGAAATTAAGATTAATAACCATAGATATGCTGATAATACAATTTGCATGGCTAGAGTACAGTAAAGAAGATTTAAGGAAGCTCATGCTGAAAAAAAAAAGAGCCTGCAAGACTGGCCTTCTCTTTAGCATTAAATATTAAAAAGAAAGCTAAGATTATGTGAGTAGCAATGCCAAACCAAAGCCAATAGACTGAGAATTTGAAACAATAGTAGACTTTATCTTTTTGACCAAAAAAAAAATTTAAATCACAAGACTGATGACTGTAGTCATGAAACAAACAGACCCTTGCTACCTAGAAGAAAGTTTATGACAGGTCTGCACAAAATATTGAAATGCAGAAATGTTACATTGATAACAAAGATAGGTATTATCAAGGCTGTAGGTTTTCCAGTTGTAGCACTTGGCTGTGAAAGCTGGATCCTTAGAAAGGCTGAAGGAAAGAAAATCAATGCCTTTGAATTGTGTGGCACTGCAGAAAATGGTGGAAAAAGACCTTGGACTGCAGCAAGAACAAAACATTGCATATTAGATGAAGGAAACCAGATTATTCATTGGAAGCTTCAGTTGAGATATTTTGGACACATAATGTGAAGTCAAGAGTTATTGGAGAATACCTTGATGCCTGGAAAAATCGAAGGCAATCAAGAAACTGACAGAAGATAAGATGGCGAGATACAATCACTGACATCATGAACAAGAGTTTCTTAGAACTCAAAGGAGCTGTTACTGACAGACTGACCTTGCCAAGTGATATCCAGTGGGACGCAGAGAATTGGAAGCAACTGAAGGAAAAATAAAATTGTATTGGCTGCCTTGCTTAAACGACTAGATATTCATTTTTTTTCTAATAGCTATGCTTTTGGTATGTACTTATTATTTATATATTGAAATGCATTTAAAGAAATCTGCTTCATTGTATTGGCTTCTGATGTTACGTAAGTCCACCAAATCGACTCTACAACATACTATTCCTCAAATCATGTTTTATCTTCAGATGTTCCGGCATAAATTAGGATGGTACACATGAATGGTCATTATTAGGTGCCATGAATATCATAGACATCATGTAATAATGAAACATTACAGGAGGATGAACAAGAAAGCAGTAGACAAATAAACAAAAATAAAACAGAAATTAGAAAAGAGAGGTTTTTTTCACAATGGTTTGCTCATAATCTCCCCTTGCATGGTGTCAAAATCAAATCCTTCAGAAACCTGGGTGCTCATTAAGGGTGTCCTGCCCCAGTCCACAAACACATGCATGCTGTAAGGAGTTAGATGTGTTTATTCACACAAGTACCCTTGGGCATCCCCCAAGTTCCCACTGTGCATGCAAAAGTGTTACAGGCCGTCCTCTTTAAGTCTTTTCCAAGTCCCGGCCAATTGTGGCCTAGTCCAAATGAGCAAGGAAAGATGCTCTACTTAATTTACAGCACCTAAGAGTAGCCCTAGTCCAGTCGGCTCACAGCTCCTCCCAATTCAGGCAAGGCAGAGGCAAAGGCAAATATGACTCCAATAAGTTGAAGCCAGATGAAGACAAATATGATGTCACTGAGTTGAAGCAGGGCAAAGGACAACTCCCAACAGGTCCAAGGCACAATGAAGAACAAAAGGGTTCCAAACATTCACAGTGAGTTGGAGTATTAGTTCCTCCAATACCAATCAAGTTCAAAATCCTACTTAAGTAGGCACCAACCAGTGCACTTCATTGAGAGTGGCAAGGCTATCTCCTCATGATTAGTCTCACTGATCTCTACTGTGCCTCTCTCCACTGGGCCTTGCACATCCTTGGATTGGGAAGAGGCGGCAACTCCTCGTCCACACTGACTGCTTGCAGCTGCATATCCTCTCTGGATTGTGCAACCAGTTGTTCTTCTGACCCTTCTCTCCCAGATTCCTCCAACATTCTAGGGATTGCTTCACCACAATCACCCTATTCCACTGCTACTTTGTCTTGCCTCCGGCACAGACCCTTCCATCTTTCCCTGATGCTCCCCGTACTCCTTCTAGGATAGCTCCGAAACCAGCTCTTCCTCCTCATCCAAGCTAGAGTCTGAAGGAACCATCACAAAGAGCCACAGCAAAACTAACGGAATAATACTACAGACTCTCGTCACGCACTGGATCACATAACTGCAAATCTCACACTGAGCTTTGAAGTATATTTACAAAAATACATAGAGAGAAAAAGAAAGAAAAAAGGAGAGTACTTTCATCCAGAGTACTTTGTCTATTTGTTGCCAGCCTCTCTGAAATAAGTAAAACATTGTGATTAAAATTCAGAGGGATGTGTTACTCTAGATGTATTCCAGATGCACTCTGCTAGTTGTTTTCAAAACAGTATTCCAAGAAACCTTGGTTTCCTTGGAAGCTTATCAACTGTACCCCAACCAAAAGATCAGCAATGGCATGATCCCTCACATGAAAAAACAGTTTGGGATGATTTACCAATTCCAATGGGTATTTTGGAAGCTGCAGTCACAAAACATCTGGCGCATGCCAGGTTGGGGAAAAGTTATTTTAGGATTTATTCTTAGTTGATGCAAAGTGACAAGAAGGATTAACAGGTTTGGCCACAGTTCTTTATGAACTGAATGTGCTCCAGGTTCTTCTAACACAGAGGGTTTTTGAGGCCAGAGATTTCATAGCAAATAAACTCATTGCAGAAGACGTTCCCTGAAAGCGCACAGTTTCAAAGTTAGTGACCTAGGCCAGGGGTGGCAATTGTGGCTCTTTTACAACCTGTGGACTTCAACTCCCAGAATTCCTGAGACAGCTTGGCTGTTTGTAAGAGAGCCACAATTGCCCACCCCTGACCTAGGCAATACATATAGGATCATAAGGACTGAATCAGTCTAGCATTTTGTTTCCCACCGTGTCCAACTAATTGCCACTGATATCCTCACAAGGAGAGGATGGAAACATGTCCCTATGCCACTGTTATTCCCTGGCAACAGAAATTTGAAGGCATGCCACCCCACCCCATCTAACATGGACTCTTCACTACTTTTTGGTTTTAATATACTTGATCTTCATGATTTTTACCTAAACCCTTTTGAATACCATCTTAGTGTAGTCCTTGACTTATGACCACAATTAAGCCCAACATTTCTGTTGTTAAGCAAGAAAAAAATAGATATCCCTTTTATTTCAGTTGCTGAAAGAAACTGCAAGCCATATGAACTTTTGTTGATACTATAGAAAGAATTGAGGTTTTTTCCCAGTAGATCCTAGTTCCCATCCCAAACACCTAAGGCAATTTTCAACAGGTGGCTTGAATGATATTGTGTTATATGAGATTGAGCATTGCAGATACAGGAAGTCCTCAATTTACAACCATAATTGAGCCCAAACTTTCTGTTGCTAAATGAAACATTTGTTAAATGAGTTTTGCCCCATTTTATGACCTTTCTTGCCACAGTTCTTAAGTGAATCCCTCCAGTTATTAAGTTAATGACACAGTTGTTAAGCAAATCTGCCTTCCTCATTGACTTAGCTTGTCAGAAGGTTGCAATAGGTGATCACATAACCCTGGGACACTGCAACCGTCATAAATATGAACCAAGCGTCAGAATTTTGATCATGTGACCATGGGGATGTTGTAATGGTCATAAGTATAAAAAATGATCATAAGTCACTTTTTTCCAGTACCTTTGTAACTTTAAATGGCCACTAAATGAACTGTTGTAAGTCGAGGACTACCTGTAACCATCATATATATTATGGCAATTAACTCTTCAGATCAATTATGCACCATATAGATGTTCTTTTGTCACTCCTGACTGCATGACTGTAACTTTGTTGCTTGTACCCTTATAATTCATATTGATATTGTTTTATGATTGCTTATTTGTATTCTATTCTATTCTATTCTATTCTATTCTTAAACGTCTTCACAATTATTTTACAATGTCTAGGCTTAGTATTCTGCGATAGAAAGAAAAACATCTCCCCATCGATTTTATTCAGACATGCTCTCACTTCCACCAAACTAAAGAAGATTTTAGCCTTTTTTCATACAAAACTCAAGGCCCTTCTTCATTCTCCATAGTGTAGAAATGGGAGGTGCCAGGCTGGGATATTCTATGCTCTAGCTCTATGTCCTGAGTTGAAAACTTCTGAAGATCCGCCTCCCTGGTGACGTCTCTTCAGTTTTTTTCAACTCAGCCTAGCTCATGGTGGCAATTCTTTCAGCTCCTGAGCTGTGAGTTGAGCTTAGTGATATTTCCCTGGATTTTTGTGATTTTTATTTAATTTTCCTTGAAATTTTTCCTTTTTTCTTTCTCGTTATTTCCTTTCCTTCCTTTTCCTTTGTGTGTGCTTGTTGGTGCTTGGATTGCACTGGGGAGGGCTCTCCGATCACGGATTGAGCATGAGAGGGGTTGCTTGCTGGCTCCCTCCCACCTCCCCACTTTTCCTCTGGGCAGCTGTAGGAGTTCGCCGGCTGGCTTTCGCCCCGGTTCCTTTTAACATCAGTGGAGGCGGCGGGGTGCCTTTTTGTAGCCGCGGGAGCCGTGCCGGCTTTTCTAGCCTTGCCGCAGCATCCCTTTGATCCCCGCCAGTCAGCTGTGAGGCGGAGCAGCTTTTTGGACTTAATTTAGCCGCTCCTGTAGCCCCTGCAGCCGCGCCAGCCTTGCAAAGCCTGAGCACGGGCTGCTTTGCCCTCTAAGCTCCGGAGGCACCGGTGGTGCATGAGAGGCAGTGCCAGCCACCAGGCCACACTGGAAGGTTCCTGCAGAGCGGGCCTTTTCGCTATTGTAAGTCGCGGTGGCCATTGTTCCCGCGCAATTTGTGGCAGCCATTAAATCTGGGCAGCTTTGATTCCCCGGCATTATCTGAGGCACGAGCTGGCAGGCTCTCTGCAGGAGCGGATGGGAGCCTTGGACTGACCAGCGTTTTCCGTCTGCGGGCTTGCTTGGTGGCCTGACCTGACTTTGCTTGGACCCTCGGCTTTGTTGGATTATTTGACCTGTGGCAGTTACGAGCGGCCATTTTGAAGATCGCAGTGGCCATTTTGTCTTCGTTCAGGCCAGTATCCCTGCCTTTCTTCCATTCAGGCCCTGCCTTTGGGACTTTGTCTAATAGTCAAAGGACATTTGTGGTGTAATTTGGCCAGGGAAGCTAATTTGCAGTATGGGGGATACAGCTAATCAAGCATCTTTTTCTGCTGAGGGCTCTTGGTCTCCTCAAATGGACAGAGGCAAGGCACTGTACAGGCCTCGATCTGCCAGCATGGTGGCTGCCAATAAGATTAAAGCCAAGGCTAGGGCTCACTCTGAGCTTTCCAAGGCAGAGGAGAAGTCATCTAAAGTTAAACAAAAGGCATTGGACAAGGAATTTGCAAAGGCTTCGGCCTCCAATTTAATTCAGGAGCCCCCTCCTGTTCTTCTGACCACCCATCGACTGCCTGCTCAGAGTGCAGAGGTAGCAGCCTTGCATAATTTGCCTGCTCCTGCTGTGACAGGACTTGCTAGGCCATGGTCCCCGGACGCTTGTGCAGCTCCTCAGCCTATCTCGGGGCCGTCTGGACCAACAGGTAGACTACCTGAGGCAACTTTAACCCCCACCACAGTGGGGCTCCGTCAGGGTGAGGTGGGGAGCAGGATTTCCAGAACTTTATGAAGTCCTGGATTGATAGGTGATCAGACGAGGCATCGCAGAGGGTATGCAGCTCCAGTCACAGGCTTTCACCCAGATGTATGCCTTCCGGCCTGAGGTGGAACCTCAAAGGTGAATGTCGGTTCCTGAGGAATACCAGGACCTGGACTCCCCTTCTCCTTCTGAATCGAACGATTATATTGAGGATTATCAAGGGGAGGGAGAGTTTTCTGATCTGGACCAGCCCCCTAGACCGTCATTTAAAGGGTTGTTTAATCCGGCCCTTTTAAAGCCGCTGCTCACTAAGGCTAGGGCCACTGCCTGTCTGGGTCCATCAGTCTCAGGTACGGACCCATCGCCACCCATCGGACCCATCGCCACCCATCGCTCTCAGGTACAGACAGTGGAGAGCAGGATGATTATCTGTTCATGGAGCAGGCCGTGGAGGCAGACACCATTCCCATCCCGGGAATGTTCCTGGATATGATACGTAGACAGTGGGCTGCCCCAGCTGTGGTCTCCAGGGCCTCGGGTCTGGACAATCAGTTATTTACTGTAGATTCTGACATGCTTAACTTGTTGGAGGTTCCCAAGGTAGATGCTCCAGTGGCAGCTCTCACTTCTTTGTCAGTTTTACCACCTGATGCTGAAGATGCCTTGAAGCCGAGGATAGGAGAGAGGAAACAGCACTTCGTCGAGCTCACCAGGCGGATGCTTGGGTGGTGCGAGCATCTTCTGCAGCATCCTTCCTCACCAGGGTGTCGGTCCGATGGCTTCGCCAACTGCAGAGCCACTTGGCACCAGACGATGTTCGGGCCCATCAAGACCTCTCTAAGATTTTGGCGGCTGCAGAGTATACAGCAGATGCCACCTTGGTGGCCGCCAGGTTCTCTGCCAGGGCTATGGCCTCGTCCGTGACTGCTAGGTGCATGCTTTGGCTGTGTCATTGGCGCATGGATGGGAAGAACAAGTGGAAGCTGGCTTCAGCTCTGTTTGAGGGAGGTTACCTGTTTGGGCGGGCACTAGACCCTTTGCTTATTGAGACGAGGGATAAGAGAAAGGTGCTTCCGTCCCAGGGCAGGCGGATGGATTTCCGTTCCTCTCCTTGCTTCAGACGGCCCTCCTTCTGCCAGGGGGGAGCTGGGCCAAGCTTTCCCCATCAGCAGCGGCCCTTCCAATTCCCTAGGCCTAGTTTCCAGGCCGATAGATCGTCCTTTCCCCATGGTCGTCAGCAGCCGCCCAACAAGCCCTTCAAGGGCTCTGGCGGCAGAGGGGCTAGGAGATCAAAGTAACTACCAGCCTCAGGCTCCTATTGGGGACAGGCTCGCCCTGTTTGCAGATTGCTGGGACGACCTGACATCAGATAATTGGGTGAGGGAGACAGTAAGAGCAGGGCTCTCCCTCAAATTCCTTTCACCTCCTCCGAGGCGTTTCCTCCTTTGCCCTGTTTCTGGAGATCCATCCAGGCGGGGACTCATGGAATCGTCTATCCAGCATTTGCTGGATATTCGGGCCATTCAGCCGGTTCCACAGGGGCAATGGGGGCGCGGGTTCTATTCAATCCTATTTGTCATCCCAAAGGCCTCGGGGGGGTGGAGGGCAATTCTAAATTTGAAGGGACTCAACGAGTACATCGTTTACAGGAGGTTCAAAATGCACTCCTGCATTCCATCTTAGCGGGGATCAGGGAGGGAGACTTCTTAGCCTCCATAAATTTGACCGAAGCTTACCTCCACGTCCCCTATTTGGCCAGAGCATCATCAGTACCTGAGGTTTTGTTATTCAGGCTGCCACTATCAATACCTCGCCCTGCCATTCGGCCTGACTTCTTCCCCCCGGACGTTCACCAAAATTCTTTCGGTCTTGGTGACATACCTCAGGTCGATCCCCATCAGGATCCAGTGCTATCTCAACGATCTGCTCATACAGGCGTCATCGCAGCGGAGGGCAAAACAGGACTTGTCTATGACAATAGGGGCACTGAGGGACCATGGCTTCTCTGTCAACTTGAACAAGTGCAGCTTGTGCCTTCTACACGGCTAGTTCATTTAGAGGCACTGATCGACTCGCAAGTGGGGCAGGTGTTCTTGCCCAGGACAGGCAGGAGAGTATAAGGGTGCTGATTCAGTCGTTTCAGGGGAGCCAGAGAGTACAACTAGACCAGCTGTCCCAGTTGTTAGGGAAAATGATTTCTTCCCTGAATATTGTTCCCTGGGCCAGGTACCATGCGAGACCACTCCAGTGGTTCTTGCTCCTGTTTCAGAGGGTGGGCATGAGCTCATCCAAGATCAGGGTTCGGGTCCCGCCATGGGTGCTGAGTTCCCTAGCTTGGTGGACATCAGGGGCCATCCAGAGGGGGTCTTACTTCAGGGATCCCCGCAGGGTGGTAGTAACATTGGATGCCAGTTTGACCAGCTGGGGAGGCCATTGCGGGTCTCAGGTGGCCCAGGGACATTGGTCCAACCTAGAGCTATCCCAGCAGATCAATTGGTTGGAGCGTCAAGCAGGTCGGCTGTCTCTGCAGGCATTTCTTCTGCAGGTGAGGGGGCAGCATGTGCTCCTTCTTACAGACAACACTACGACGAAAGCTCATATAAACAGGCAAGGGGGGACTTGTTCCCGGCCTCTAATGCGAGAGGCGGAGACCCTTTGCCGCTGGGCGGAGACTCACCTTTTGTCCCTGACAGCAAACCACATCACCGGGATGGACAACGTCGAAGCCGACTGGCTGAGTCGGGCCACTGTGGACCCATCGGAGTGGAGGCTCCATCCCAGCCTGTTTGCAGAGATAGTCAACTGGTTCAGTCTCCCGGTGATGGACTTATTTGCTTCTCCAACGAACAGCCACCTCCCCCTTTTCCTCTCACTTTTCCCTGCCCCAGGGGCAGTGGGGGTGGACACGCTGCGGACCCCATGGCCCAGGGGCCTCCTGTATGCCTTCCCTCCCCTGCCTTTGATTCCGGCTGTCATCCGGAAGGTGTTATTGGAGGAAGCGGAGCTAGTGTTGGTGGCCCCTCACTGGCCCAGAAGGCCGTGGTTCGCTGACCTGGTCGACCTGTCGGTCGCCAGGCCCTGGTGGATTCCCCCAGACAGAGTCTCCCTCAGCCAGGGGCCAGTGCTGCATCTGGACTCACAGAGACTGCAGTTAGCCATTTGGAGGTTGAGCGGGGGCTCTTGAGGAGAGAGAACTTTCCTGCCAGGGTCATCCAGAGTATGCAGGCGGCCAGGCGGCCCTCCACCACGCGCATTTATGAGCCCACATGGAACAGGTTCGCTCTTTGGTGTGTCTCCAGACATTTGGGGCCGACTTCAGCATTGGTTGTGGAGGTGATAGAGTTCTTACAGGAGGGGTTGGACATGGGACTTTCCACTAATACTTTACGATGACAGGTGGCTGCGCTGGGATCTGTGTTGATATTTGGGGAGTGGGGTTCACCCAAGAGTGAAGACCTTTCTGCATGGACCAGCTAATTTGAAACCACCTCCGCTGCATCATTATCCCACTTGGGACCTGTCGAAGGTTTTGCAGGCTTTGACTAAGGCACCTTTTGAACCATTGAGGGAGGCTAGTCTTTGTCTCCTCTCGTGTACGGTATCTTTCCTTGTGGCCGTCACGTCTGCCCGACGGATCTCGGAGTTGGCAGCTTTATCAGTGCGGAAAGACCTGTGTATTTTTCACTCTAACAGGGTGGTCCTACGGCTGGACCCTACCTTCCTTCCTAAGGTCAACTCCTTGTTTCACCGAGTACAGGAGTTGGTCCTGCCAGACTTCTGCCCAAGGCCCCAGCATGCCTTGGAGCAGACCTGGCATACTTTGGATGTGAGGAGGGCCCTCCGTATTTACATATCTCGGACCTCTTCTTTCTGGAAGACAGAGGCACTTTTTGTCTCTTTCCAGCCGTTTACTCTTGGCCACAGGGTGACCTCTTCCACGGTGGGGCGTTGGCTTCGGACATGTATCTCGTCTGCATATGAGCTTCAGGCTCTCCCGGTGCCTCAAGGGATAACGGCCCACTCTACCCGCAGCACCGCCACAACTGCAGCCTAGGCCACACAGGCTTCCGTCGAGGACATCTGTAAGGCGGCCACGTGGACTTCTCCCTCTCCCTTCATCCACCACTACAAACTTGATTCATACGCTTCGGCGGACGCGGCGTTTGGGAGAAGGGTGTTGCAAAGGATTCTTGAAGATCCGGCATCGTTGGTCCAGGACATTTCCCACCCATAGTGATGGCTAGTCTTTGGTATATCCCAGCCTGGCACCTCCCATTTTTACACTATGGAGAAGGGATGTTGGTCTTACCATGATACGTTCCTTCTCGTAGTGTAAAATGGGAGGTGCCAGCCCCACCCTGTCTGTGGCTGCCTGGACCGGCTCCTTTTTTGTGGGGCATTTTTGTCTCTTTCTTTCAGACTGCAGACCATTCAATTTGGCTTCGTTGGCAAAACTGAAGGGACGTCACCAGGGGGGCGGATCTTCAGAAGTTTTCAACTCAGGACATAGAGCTAGAGCATAGAATACCCCAGCCTGGCACCTCCCATTTTATACTACGAGAAGGAACGTATCACGGTAAGACCAATGTCCCTTTCAGTTCCCTTTTAAAACTTTTTATATTTTCAAATGTGCTGAGGAGAACTTTATGTTCACATTACATATACTTGTGTAATGGCATCAGAATATTATTTGATTGTCTATTTGCTATAACACTCTATATTTTCTAATCTAAATGTTTATAATAAAATGCTAGGTAAAATTCACTGTCATAAAACTATCAAAATAAAAATGTATTCAAATGTTTTAAATTAATTTTAAAAATCAAGCTTCAGCATGCATGACAGGTTAGGGAGGGAGCCTTTTAGAAAGACTTAATGTGTCTTAATTAATTCACTATAAGTCTGCCTGGAATTTACTCTTACTGTTTATAAGACTGTTTTTATCCCTGATTAGCATTAAAGATGCCTTTCTGAAAACAGCGTGTTCTCACTTTTCTGATTTGCCAACTATGTTGAGTTTGACAGCATCTTGCTCATAAAGAAAATAAAAGCTATGAAAGCAGTCTGAAAGTCAGACAGAATGTATTTTGTATACACCCTAGAATTGGGGTTTTTTTTTTAAGTGAGACAGCCTTAACAAATCTAATAAATAACAAAATAAATAAATAATGAAGCAAATTTATTTAAAGCACACACACCCTATATATCTTTTGAAAGTGGAAATATAGTTTACAGTGGTTCTCACCTACCAGTAGGCAGGCAATTGTATTCTGCATAACTCCAGTTTCTAAGTTATCTTCAAGGGCAGCCTTTAATGTGCCCTGCAGTCATTCAAGCTCTATGAATCCAAGCCTCATATCCATGAGGGCATGTGTTCCTGTTGCCATGTTGTCCTGCCCTAAATACGGCCACAAATGGCACACCAGACACTGTTGTAGAAAGTTATCCTGCCCATGGATTTCACCTCCAAGTCACAGATCTGCACCTTTATCAGGAATGCAATCCAGTGGTGGATTGCCCCCAGTTCGGACCGGTTCGCAAGAACCGGTAGTAAAACCGCCGGGAGGCCCCGCCCACTGCCCCGGATGTCATCATCGGCAATCTGTGCATGCTCAGAAGAAAGGTGTGCACATGAGCGAAGTGAGCGTGCACACGCAATCCCATTGCGAACCGTTAGTAAAGGTAAGTAGAACCTACCCCTGGTGCAATCCTGTCTAGAATTAAACTATACCAACAATGTACCATATGCATTTTAGACAAAAAGCAACACCGATTAGGCTTTTGACTTCTTTCTTTCCACACTATTCTTACAACTCCAGGCCTAAGTTAAGAATTTTATCACATCTGTAACTTGACTGGGTAATGCTTGAAAAATTGTACTAAGGAAAGAACTTAGATAGATAAAACATAAAGATGTTGGTTTTAGCAGAATGATTTTCTGTACTAGTATATCAATTCTAGCCTAAAGCCTTGTATAATTTGTGTGAGAAACTGTGGGGAGGCTGAAATAAACAATATAGACATAGAAGGCGAGTCTATCAGCAGCTTATTTTATAAATTTTAACACAATCCAAGTAGCCAGAAATAGGAAAAGAAGCATTTCAAATCATTCAAGGAGACTCCTCCTTACTGAATTCACTATAAAGGAGGGCTGGAAATGCTTATAATTGCTAAGGTTCTCTATTTACTCTAAGGCTAGCATTAAATATACTTTACTGAAGTCTGTGTAGTTCTTGTTTACTTGATCTTGCCCAGCTGTATAAGGCTTGACTATTTGTTAGGGAATCATCTATGGAAAATAACAATAATGCCAAGGTTTCTATAAATATAACATATCTCACCGAGCAATATATACGTTATGTGTACCATGAATGGGAAGAGCCAAATAACATCATATAAAACACTAGTAAAGCCTCATCTATAATACCATGGGCAATTATGGATGTCCATGTTGAAAAAAATCCTACGAGATAAAATAGAAGCAACCAAGATTTCTGAACAAATCAGAGATCTGAGTACGATAAATAGAGTACAAAGATCAACTCACTTATTGATTACACACCAAAACTGACCAACCTAATTCCAAACAAAGGAAGCATCAGATCGATACCACCATGCCTGGATTTCTTCAAGCCTTCCTCTTTCCAGGTGCTTGGCAAGGTACCAATGGAGGATTATCTTGTTTTGGCTTTTTTAATTAAAAACTGAAGCATGTGGATGGAAAGGTTTAAGTCCTTAAACTGAACAAAAATCTGGATTTTGCACACATTAAAATTAGCAACATTATTCACATACTGCACAGTTAATATAAAGTGTCCTTCAACCTTAAAAGAACTGTTCTACTTACAGAAAACTGGAAATGTAAGGGTTAACATATAACAACCTGGACAAAAATAACAACACTACAGTATGGGGGAAAGTTTGCTGTATTTAAATTAGTAGTTAGAATAATTATTGCCTAAATAATAAATTAAAGATATCTATTTGAAGGATTCCAACATTATTTATCTTATTATTAGATTTACTTCTTGCCTTTATCTGTACTATTAAAAAGAATGTAGATAATACTCCTGCCTGTTTTTTTATAACTTCTCTGTGAGGTGGGTTGGGTTGTGAAAGAGTGATTGGCCCAAAGTCACCTAAGTGTTTTTCATTAGAACAGGGGTGTCAAACTAATGTCATCGTGGCGGTCGTGGCGGCGACTTATCAGGACTTTTTTCCCCCTTGCTAAACCAGGCATGGGCGTGGCCAGCACATGACGCATCCAGCCCGCAGGCCAGGAGTTTGACAGCCCTGCATCAGAGCCTTGATAAGGAATCTATAGACCAGGGGTGCCAAACTCAAGGCCTGCGGGCCGGATCTGGCCCACGGGGTGCTTACATCTGGCCCACTGGGCCACCCTGGAAACAGTGGAGGACTGACCCGCAGTGCCTCTGCCAGCAAAAATGGAGCTTGGGAGGGCCACAGGCAGCCCTCCCAAGCTCCCTTTTCACTGGCAGAGGGTTGCAGGAAACCGTTGCAGCCTAAAACAGAGCTCTGGAGGGTGGGTGGCCCTCCCAAGCTCCATTTTTGCTGGCAGAGGGTTGCAGAAAGCTGTCACAGCTGAAAACGGAGCCCATTTTTGCTGGCAGAGCACTCGGGCCACCACAGGCACCCCTAATACAAGTGGCGTCGAGCTGGACACATCCACCTTGGCCACCCCCACCCTGGGCCCCAAGCTCAAACACAGCCCTGATGTAGCCCTCAATGAAATTGAGTTTGACAGCCCTGCTATAGACTATCAGGTGTTGTTCAAACAAAACTTCCAGTATCCCATCATAGTTAACTGCAAATTAACAACTTCAGAGCTATAGTTTATATCAGTGGTTCTCAACCTTCCTAATGCCGCGACTCTTTAATACAGTTCCTCATGTTGTGGTGACCCCCAACCATAAAATTATTCCTAAAACCACTGAAATCAGTGTTTTCTGATGGTCTTAGGCGGACCCTGTGAAAGGGTCATTCAACCCCCAAAGGGGTCGCGACCCACAGGTTGAGAACCACTGGTTTATATCATCATCATTTGGTCCTGTGCACAGCACGCTGAACAGCAAGTGTTTTCTGGCATATAGTTTATATATAGGATATTATTTAGCCAACCAGACACATTCTAAATAAAAGACTGAATAACATAGTTGGGAGACTTTTCCTAGACATTCAAAATTTTATCACTGGTGAGCGTCATGGAGCATGAACTCGTGGGTTATAATATGAAATTAAATTGGTCTTTGCCCAGCCCAAGAGTGAATTTTCTTGAATAAAGTGAGAGCTGATGCTACTTTGTGAGCATTTTGATATAAAACTTCCACTTTAGCTGCATCTCACTAGGGGATGGATGAAGAGCAGCAAAATTCTCTGAATATAATCTTGTCAGAAAGAGATTTAAGAACAAATCTTATCTGACCAAAAGCTTTTTCACAACTACTTTGCCTTGATGTTACTTATCAAACATTAATATTCTAAAAGCTTTGGCTTTACAGTGGCTTTCTGAGCACAATTGTGAGAAATTCAGTATGTTTTTCTGCTCTCAGAAGTGGCTTTTATTTAACTGAATCATCTTTCTAAGTTAGGCAAAAATCATTCTAACACAAGGAGGGCAGATTACTGAAGCCATGTGGTAGAACATGGTGTTCCTTTAATATACTACAGTAAACGAAAACAACCTGAGACATCTAAAGTTCTTTCAACCACTCCAGTCATTAGATCCCCCAATTATTTTGGTCATTAACAAAGCCCAGCATGTTGATATATTTGTTTTCCTCTTTATCTGCAATTTGCAATTGGTATCTACCAATTTTGTCTTCTATCCATTTCATAGTCTACTTGAAAGCTGATGTCCCTAAAGTATTGAACTCTGATAATATAATATACAATACTAGCATTTTTAAAAAGTACACATGCACATGCATACTGCCACATACTGGCAAAGGCAAAGTACAAATCAGGGACCACTATCATCTAAGATTGGCATATACTCTATGAACACTGGAGGAGAGGGGTAGAATTTTGTTAGAGTAGCATGATTTAGAATTTGTTAATATTTATTGTTAATTTTTTTTATTTCTATCTCAACTATGCTAGTGAAAATCCTAAAATTGTTAATAACACTATTATACAATTATCAAAAAGGCCTCCCAATTCTAATATATGATTACATTATTAAGACAATTTTGGAAATAACTATTACATTCATAAGATTCAAGGCAGGGGTGGATTCCACTTACTTTCGCTACCGGTTCGCAACAGGAAGCGTGCACCATGCTTGCTTCGCTTGCATACAGCATTTCTGTGAATGCACAGAAGCTTCTGCGCACACGCAGATCATCCGTGATGATGTCCAGGCAGGTAGGCAGAGCCTCCCACCGCTGTTACTACCAGTTCGCAAGATCCAGACCGAACCCGTAGTAACCCACCACTGATTCAAGGACAATTTCTCAATCATCATACAATGTCTAACATATCTGTCTAGAATAAAAACAAATAAAGAACATTTTTCCACAAGGTAAGAACATATTCAAGTGACTTATGATATATATATATATATATCCTGATATATACATATACATATATATATATATATATATATATATATATATATATATATTACTTGCTATATTCCTTAACAGAATAAGCCAAGGCTCAATATCATACACTTTTGAGTAATGGATAGATACCTCCAAATATTTAACACATGATGAACAAACGAATAAACAGAACAATAGTTTCATTAAAGTTATTTCAGATCTACCTTACTTCTGTGAAGGGATTGATGTCTCATAAAATAGGCTTCTTCGTCTGGGTTGCAAAAAACAAAGCAACCACAAGATGGAGCTAGGGTTTCTGTATTGCTTACTGCCATCTAGTGATTATTCCATTTTTTTGCAGCTCAGATATAAAACTAATTGAAGATACCCTTTTTCAGACTTCTGAGCCAGCTTCAAGGCTCACATTATTTGAATACTATAGTATTTAACTATAGTAAACAAACATATGTGTGTTTGTGTGTGTGCGCGCGTCCAAAATACCACTCATGCATCATCACAAAATCTCCAGAACCGTAAAGCCTACAAACTTGAAATTTGCCACGTATGTTCCTCTTGGCTTCTAGGTGCTCACTAAGAAAGGATTTTTTGAAATGACCATCACAGCATTAGTATTTCCTATGTTGTTGTTGTTGTTGTTGTTGTTGTTGTTGTTATTATTATTATTATTATTATTATTATTATTATTATTATCACATTCTGATGCTAAGGAGTTCTACTCCCCTCCCCACCTGAAAAGAAATCTGTTCCAAAACACAAGCAAAGGAGAGGAGTTTCAGTTTCAGTTTTACTTTCACAGCAGCAACAGGGAATAGGATAGGGTAAGCTTCTGTGGGGCAAGCCTGAGGGAGAGAAGGGGGATAGGATGGGGAGGCTTGTGTGGGGCAAGGCTGAGGGAGAGAAGGGGATAGGATAGGGGAGGCTTGTGTGGGGCAAGGCTGAGGGAGAGAAGGGGAAAGGAGAGGCCAATCATAACTACTCATTAATTTTCAAGTTGTAAGTGTCGATTTATCAAGCCCGATCACATAGTTTCATAGTGGAGTACCGATATCCACAGGTATTTCTATAGTTAACTATAGAAACCAAATAAACCAAAATAAAAGAGGAAAAAATAACAATAAGGTAAATATTAAGATAAAGATGGCTAAAACTTCCTAGATAATCCATATATTCACAAGAAATGGAACATTAAATGCAAGCTGTGCAAACTGGATTTAGAAGAGTCAGGGTCAAGAGTACACTCAAACACATTACTAGTTAACACTGGTTTATGAAAAAAAATAATTTTATTCCCTATTTATACACAACTGGTTACTCTGCGGTTTTGGGAAGAATGTGATTTTCTCCTTAGTAGTTCCTTGACTGGGGTATTGTTATCCGTTTGATTGTTTGGTTGATATTAATCTCTGTTTATTTGAGGGATGTAGGCTGCTGGAGAAAATGTGTTCTGGTCTTTCTGTTTCCTTCTTAGATTTTTACTAAAAGTTTGTTTCTTTTGAACGGTGTGTAAATATGGGGGGTTTATATGTTTACTGATGGCTGATCCTAATTATAATATTTATATATTATAACTATAAGACAGAATGCACCAAAACAAACCCTGTAATGGAGAGTATAGTAGCATACTGGTAAATTTTGAAACATCGCTTATTGTGACTGCTCTGAGAATTCATAATTATGTTATCTCACAAGGGTATCTATGTCACTATCGCTTTGTTTTCTACTATTTATATTAACAGAAAATGGCACTCATATTTGTTAACAGAAAATTGGTACCTCAAACAACCACTGCATATTTACAGTACATTTTATGAGGACATGTCCACAGCATACTTCCAAATATGTTCATCAAGCTAAAAGGGTTCAGTATTCCTGCCTAGACAGCTATGGGGGGTAAATCATACACTAAATCATTCATTGATTCATTGATTCATTGTCTTGTGTTGTTTACTTTACCACTCTATTTTTCAAAATTATCACCAATCCCAGCCAAGTCAAACTTTGTAGGTCTTCTCTTTCTCTTAACCCATGAACTTCTCCTTTATCTTTTTCCTTTTGATTCATTCATCATTCATTGTCTCTGGATGGCCATATCCATTGAATATACTTCCCAGTGGTCACTCACTTTCATATTCAAAAGACCCATTTATATTTGACTCCATCTCTTCTGGTTTTATCACACATACTTCTTAAATAACCCTTTCCCCCCTGCATTCAACATAACTTTCATATTTCCACTGAAATACCAACTCTCACTTTGGGTAAAAAGTGGAGAAAAGCACACACAGCCATTTTCACTTTCTTCAATATTCATCTCTTGAAGCAGACCACCTAAGACTGCATGTCTTAACAGTTTCCCATCTATTCCCATCTTTAATAAATAATTTACAGAGGTACACAAATGCATTTGTTTGCTCTAATTTTTTGCTATTTAAGTAAAACTTCCAATCGTTCGTTCCATTTTCCCATGAAATACAACTGTCTTGGATAATTTAATGTTTTCAAAATATTTACAGCATTTATTACTTTTCTTTATAATACGATGTCCTTGACTTATACTATTGGTTTCAATTCCCATCTTTTATATATCATTCCCATTTTTATTAATTATCATAAATATTTTTGTCAGAAACCCTACCTTCATCCAATTGATTACTTTTATTTTTAATTTCACTTTCCTTGTTTAGCCATCTTTAGCATCTCCAAAACAACTTTCTAATTTCAATAGAACTGCTCTGCGTTTTCTCTTCTTCAAGGCCTAAGTATTTCCAGTTTTCTTTGATTAAAACTAATTTGAAACGAGAAGAGGGTATCATCAACCAGTTTCTGCAAATCACACCTGTTCCAAAAGACTTGGCAATCTTTGCAGCAATTATCCAAGATAGGTCTTAATAGAACAAACTGTAGGTCTCTGGAGAAAAAGCAATATTTCAATCTGGCTCCAGTCATCAGAACAGCCTGTGATAGAAAATCCACAATCTATTAAGATCTAAATGAATTTTCTATCCCAATGTTTCTCTTTACCTCAACTCCCACAAACAACTAACCTTCAGTCTTTATTTTTTTTCTGTTCTTCAGATCTTGAAAGTGTCAACAGCAGTTTTCCATAAATACAGGATATGCTCCCTGTCGTACAACCATTACCCCAAACAACATATCAAGGTTTCTATAGTGTTCCTCTCTAAACCTGCTATATTCTTTAAAAATTGCACTGAATATCTCACCAGCTTAACTGGCAATAGCCAGCAATATTTCGTCACTACTCCAGCCATAATTTTGTGGGAAGCATTTCCCAAATCTATAGATGGGCAAAAATCATCACATACTGGGACTGGATTTCTGTGGATAAACAAGATCCTTTGTGGCATAGGGCAAGCTTATAATGGATCATTTGTCTCATGGTTTCTGCAAGTTGGGTAAGATCAGGAAGAATTTATAAACTTCAGTGCCTTCAATAAAATAATGCCACCTCTTGGGACCTAGGAAGCAGCTCCCAATTGTTCTCTGTCATGGTCTAGATGATATCGTCACAGAAATGTGTGCACCATCTACCCTAACAATATTCCAGAAGTATTTTGCATCCAGATCATTAGGCAGGGTGATTATGGAGCCCAATCACTATTTTGTTATATGAGATATGCCCCTGTTCCTTTATATTGTTTTTCTAAAACTGTAAGCCACCCAAGTAATAGAATAGAGTATCAGAGTTGGAAAGGACCTTGGAGGTCTTCTAGTCCAACCCCCTGCTTAGGCAGGAAACCCATTTCAGACAAATGGTATCATTCTGGAGTCAGATAGCCTTAAAATCCAATAAATAAATATATGTTTATTTATATTTTATTAATATTATATATATAATTTTTCTTTATTAACTTCAGGGAAGTTACAAGTTTCTAAATCCTGTAATAAAGCTAATGTAAATTAGTATGGATGGATAGGACTATTAACTGAAAATATCACCATTACTCTAAATGCTTTTAAGAATGGCAACTGCTTCCCTATGCAAAGAAATGCAAAACTGAAGCGCAACATAACATCTTCTGCACTATCATAACCAATCTTACAGTCAGAGTGGGTACAGGGAGCAAAGACTTAGACCTACTGTGAATTTCAAAAGTAAGAGGAAAAACCTGTCTTCCCTCAAACAGAACCATTTTTGGTCCAAATATAGGTGGTCAATATTAATGGTCAATGTCAACAAGTAAATCTGCTGGAGTAAAAATCTATCCTGCAAAGAAAAATATATATACTGTGTTTATTCTCATTTGTATTTTTCTTTGAAATCTCATGAAATCTGAGCAACCATTTACAGGCAAGAAAAGAGATGCTAGGATTCTTGAGAATAAAGCAATGAGAATTTCATTTCAAAATGCAGCAACTGGAAGAAAGAATAAATTTCATGTTGGGGATCAACAGGAATACACACATGAATATAATGCCAAATGCACTTCATGGAGAAAATCTATCTATCACTAGAATTTGACATCAACTTGATGGCACATTCATGGTGCAACTATATACCCTGTTTCCCCCAAAATAAGACATCCCCTGATAATAAGCCCAATCGGGCTTTTGAGCGCATGGCAATAAAGCCAAGCGCTTATTTCAAGATTCAAAAAAATATAAGGCAGGGGATTTTCGGGGAAACATGGGTATGTATGTATTTATGGTGCAACCACATTGCATATACTATATTTTAAAATGGATCAGGTTGAAATGGGTAAGTCCAACAAAATGCAACCAAAATAATCAAGATAATTGCACAGCTTTTAACTGAGGAAAGATGACAATATTTGGGTCTTTTTATTTAAAAAAAGTTAATAAGAGGAAACAGTTTTTCTTCTCTCAAAATACAAGAAATGAGAGGATATGCCAAAAAAAAAAATACTGTATGTAGTGCATAATTGCAACTATGGAATGTGATATCACGAGATGTGATCAGCCTTTAAAAGGGTATCAGGAAAATTTGTGGAAAACAAAGTTACTGGTTAGATCTGCAAGATTGAGTGCACACACTCAAAAGACTGAACTAGCCCCAACTTCTCTATCTTATCATAATTTTATTATATTTCTTTCTGTTATTAGGATATGATACTTTATTATAAAAGTTAAAGTAAAAAAAAACCATAAGGGCATTTTTCTGAATCATATAATAATACAAATAGCAAAAAAAGGATTTGCCTACATATAAAGTAGATCTCTCTGAATTAGAAAGTATTTTAAGCGGAACAAAACTGATTACATATTGTAAAATAAAACACATGTTTGTTATAATTGATAAATTATTCTTTTCATGCTTCATTAAAAACTGTCCACTACTTATAAAGCTTAACAACTCTGACAGAGTAATCTCTTAATATTCTATGTATAAGACATTCTTACAATGAATCTTCCATTATACAATCACTACTGATTAACTGGCATCACTAGGACCATCCTAGGAAAATTAAAATAAATATTTTGATTACAAAAGGCAGTATTAAATAATTTAGTTCATCGTAGATTGTTGAACTGATACTGAATTTCCTCAAAAGTGGGCATTGGCACCTCAAGGAGGGGGCAAGGAAGGGCAAGTGAAAAAATATGCATCGTGATACAAATGTTCTTTATGTACTTGTGTGCGAAATTAATAAACAAGGATAGGCAAGAGTTTTTGTCATGTGTATCTTCCTCATTAGACCTATGAAAGTAAGAACTATAACAAAATGTTGTGGGGTGCCTTTACTTCAAAGGAAGAACACTCCTATTCAAACTTCCATGGAATTTCTTCCCCTAAGCCTTTTTAGTTTTCTTTTCCAACTGTATTTCAATATACCACAGCCATTTTTAATTTTTACTGGTTTATTAATTTGGGTTGAATATTATGAATTAGCAATTGTGGACTTATATAGTTCTAATCAAAAATAACCAATCCATGACTCTGCTTTATAGTAGTTTAGATTTATTTTAAACCCAGTCATTTTCTCTCAGCTCACTTCATCTCACAGGGTTGTTGTTGTGAAGAAAATAGGAGGAAGGAATATTACATTTGTTCACCGCCTTAAGTTATTTATAAAAAAAAATAATAAAATATATCTCAACTACATTTTTTGTTCTAGGGTAAGGAGAACAATTCTGCAGAAGTAGCAGATTTAGAACTCAGCCTCTAAAAATCAGAGTTTAACACCACCCATCTCCTTCCACTTATGACTGTTTGACTGTAATTTTGTTGCTCGTATCCTTACGATTTATATTGTTTCCTGATTGCTTATTTGTACCCCATGACTATCATTAAGTGTTGTACCTTATGATTCTTGATGAACGTATCTTTTCCTTTATGTACACTGAGAGCATATGCACCAAGACAAATTCCTTGTGTGTCCAATCACACTTGGCCAATAAAAAAATCTATTCTATTCTATTCTATCTTGTATAGAAAAAAAATCTGCAAGAAACTAAATGTTTCATTAAAAGTTGTGTTCACTCACTCTAAAATAAACCTAATAGATTAAAGGTTCATATAAAGCCATGGTATTGAAAAATTGATATAAAAAACCTTGGAAGAATAAGGAAGGTGGCATTAGGGACAACATAGCGTTCCAAATCATATCTGGATAACGATGCCTTACCTTCTTTTCTAACCATTTCCTATCTGTTCTAGAGCAGTACAGCTAACAGGGAATGAAATGTCCCTTTAAAATTGCATGAAAGTAATTTTTCATATAGTATCTCAGATACCTCAATTGTTCTGGGATTGTAATGTATGTATGATTATTCTTTTTGTCTCCATTCTTATGAACCAATATAGGCAAAGGCACAATACAGTATACTGGTTGATACTGATTGTATTTTCATCATAAAATTTGTCTGGGCCTCTTGGAGACACACTGAAATCTGCCAAGATTTCCTGAATGTGTTTTCCTTGTAATCACACATTGAATGTAACATTTGATTGATGTTGAGTTGTCCTTTTCAGAGAGGACTAAAATTTCAATCCCAAAACAACTTTCTGTAGAGGCAAAAATACCCATAAAGTTTTAAAGAGCAGATATATTAGTTGGTTTTCTTTCAAAGGAACTTTCCCTGAATTTAAAAAAAACAACTATGTAAGGAATAAAGTACTGAAAAAATAGGATATCAAATGTGTCTTCTATCTGATTTCACCAAACCGTCACTTCATTATATTTCATTCTTAATTTTTTTAATGTATTTATTAAAATATTTGAATTAGTTTATATAACGTCTGCACACATTTCTTTTGTGGTTTTTCAATGTATGTAATCAGCACATACAGAACTGATTTTTTTAAAAACCTGGAGTTTTTAAAACCTGGAGGTTTTGGGGAAAACAAACTAAACAGAGCAATTAACTTCAATTGTTGGTGTTCCCAAAAGCTGTCATGTCAGTGTAATATTATTTTCTACGAACCCTATCAAATTTTGCTAAAACCATTCTATAAAATGGTTTAATAGAATAAGCCATTATTTGCAATTGCATTTATTTTAGTATAAAAGGAAGAATTAGAAGAACTAGTACCTGAAAGCTCAATGTCCATTTCCATTTAAAATTCTACTATGAAAAAAATCTGACTTAAACCCCTAAAGTGATTTCATAAGCTCTAAAGTCTAAAGTGATTTTGCTTTATCTTTTTTCTAACAGAAATATCTTAAACATGTTCTTTAGCATCAGCAACAGTTATGTGAGGTCTCCATTAATGTTCATGGCAGAGTGTCTCTCTGCAAAGATTGGAATATTTGTGTAACCAATAATCTGCAACAATTGCTTCAGAAGTAGATTATGGTCCATTATGGAACAATAATCATTACCAATGTATATATGTAACAAAAGCTTTCCAAACTCGTGCCAGGACCCCAAGGAACAGGATCAAACACAATCTCATTATAAGCATAGGTTTGTAAGATCATGACTATGTTATTCATTAAAACAGACAAGCAAGTCTGTGAGTAACCTACTAAGAGAGAGAAAGAGAGGAAGCTTGCTGAAAAAAATTCCAACTTCTTCCTGATTCTATCAACCTAATTTCCAAACAAAACAAACAAAAACTCAAGGAGTTTCTTTTTACACTCCATAAGTTCTGGATAAGATGTATTTTTTTGGGGGGGGGTGTAATTTTTCTGAACTTCTGATACTTAAAGTAACATTTTTTTTTGACCAAAGTAAAATCTGGGCCTTTGCAATTTTATCTCTCAACAATTATTCTGTTGGTTTAAAACTTCACCCTTTCTCACTCACCTGTAGATATCTATTCCACCCATATCTTTTGCCATTCCCTTTTCTTATTATACCATAAAAAGAACTCTATGAAAAACATGAATAGGAGAAAGGGCTCAATATCATTTAGAGTACCTTTCTCAATATGGGCTTTCCAGATATAGTATATCAAGCATCCATATATTTGTTAAGCTTTCATAAAACCTATGCATTGGGTATTTTACAAATTCAATATAACTCAACAGCTTCAGGGTTAAAGAAAGTTGAAATGCACCTGCTTCGAAAGCACTATGATTTCCCCCCCCCTTCCCCCCTGTTCAAATAACAAGGCCTTGAATTCTCCGAAATCCTATAAAAAAATGCCATGAACCCTAAATTTTATCATAAAATCTGACAAAAATCAATTCCAAACGTTTAAGAGAAAACTTCACTAACAAAAAACATTGTTTCATACGAAAGGTATAAGAAATTACATCATGTAACTATTATGAGTGACAATACAGTTGAGTAGAAAAAAGTAGTTACTATTCCTGTGATGCTTTGAGCTCTGAAGTAATAATCCACGGTGCTAGCTTACTTTGTTTAGTTTCCAAAGCAATACAATGGCATTTTAATTAAGATGTAGTTGCCATGCAGATATTGTTAAACTATTAAAGCAGCTAAATGTTTAATTATCATTGAGTATTAATGAACAACCTTGCCTTTTCATCTTTTATGAACATCTTTTAAAGTCAAGGCCAATTTCAGTGCTTCATATCTTATAGAGTAAAATATTCATATACAATAAATGCTCTTGGGAAATCTATAATCTTTGTATTAGAGAAACTGCCAGTTTGTAACAGAATAAAAAGCAAATTTTAGTCTATAGACAAATCCAAATCAAATGATTAAATAGAGATACCAGAAAAGACATAACATTAAGTGTATTGCTACAACTTTATAAATGTAATGAAGAACATTTTAATTGATCCCAGTGATTGGTTGGGATCTGCAAAATAATTTATAAAGTCAATGTTATGTATGTTGACAATCAACAAGCAAGCATTAAAATAAGCAATTACAATCACTGCTTGGAACATGAATGTAAAGCAAAGAGCAAAAATATAAAGGCCTTTAAATGCTGTGCAAAGAAACAATTCAAGTTCTTTCTGCCACATACAGGAACTGGCACAGGATATCTTCTTCAGGATTCCTTTGATCACAAAAAGCAATCCTGAACAATAATTTCCCAAAGATTATTATTGTATCTGCATATGCTGCAATAGCTTTTATTATCATATCTGCATATGCTGTGATAGCTTTTTTTTAAAAAAAGCATAATGATAAACAGTTAAAGTACAGAGCAAAATTCTTTGCTGTAATACTGTATGATAAAAAATTTGCAATAGTAACACTTCCAAGGCAGGTGAAGGAACAAAATTACTTTCTACATACAGATATGTTTATATACATGAGATGGTTGCAGCCAACCATCCTCAACTTCTGATTTCATAAAGAACAAGGCCTGAGTTCAAGAAAAAGTTAATTGCCATGATAGAAACTTAATAGCAATTAAAACAGTCCCACTGGTTGCACATTAGCTTTTCAAATAGACTCATTTGGTTTAGTTAAAACATTTAGTTAAAAGATTTACTTTTACTTAAAAGTAAATTTGGGGCATGTTGTTAAAACAATCACGGTTTAATCCAAGGTTTCTCAAGCGTTATTAACTTGATCTCTTCCTCCTTCCTTTTCAAATTACCTCCCTGACACCACCCTACTGCAGCATCAAATTATCTGCTGTAGATGTTCACATGCTATTATTGGCACGCATGCATGAACTACAGATTAGGAATATAATCTGACCATTATACCAGAGGGGAACTGAGCCCAATGAGAAGAGGAACAAAATATTTGTCTCCCTCTTTCAAATGTATGGATATAGATACAGAGATGAACATTCTAATGTATGTCGGCTGATTGTATTGATGATAGTCATCTCACAGCTCCAGTATAGATCAGACACTCTACCACTGGGCTTCAATCTCTCCATATATACCTTATGTGCAGAGAAGGGTCCACCTGCTTGTTACGTTGCACAGCCTCCAAAAACAGTAGCCCTGCATTTGAACACACAATAAAATCTATCCTATAGGAACGGAAGAGAAGCATCTCTTTATTTACAAACAGACCCAGCTCTTACACAGAAGAACATATTCTACAGCAAACAAAACCCATACATATTAACAAGTGAGGACTACTGTTAAACTAAACATAAAAGCTGAATACATGTAAGGAAGGAATAAATCCCACTATCTTCCCTGTTTATACACAGAAGAATATAAACAAACCACACAGCTTTTACTACCGGTAGTACTATCACACACAACCAGCCTATTCAACTTTACTTGCCTTGTTTTCCTTTATTTACATAACATAACATTTTTTGTAAAAGAGGAGTAACAGGAATGTAGAAGTTAGCAAGCTTCTCCATAGTAAAAAAAAAAACCTGACAAGAAGCAATATAATACTAATGTTCAACCAAAACCAACACAACCTATTTGCTCTATTGCTTTATCATTTAGTTGATTCCCAGGAAATTGGACTCAGGGCAATTAAGATTCATAAGCTAAATGCTTTTAAAATTGTATCTGAGGGAAAGTCAAATCTAAATTAGATCAATCCAGGCTTTTAGACGTTCAGCTAGTAGCCTTTGGAGCAAGTGCATTGCTATACAGAAAACATCTCCTCTTACACATTCTTTCCAAAACAGGGACAGGCATATTCTTAAGCAGAATCCCTATAATAAAAATCTATTTGGCTACTGCTAGAAAGCTATTTTGTCCAGTTCACCAAAGCAGATTGAAAATGTTTGGGTAATAACTGAAAGACTCCGTGAAGGGATAGCAAATGGATTGTGGTGTTTAAAAGCAAACCTCCAGTTAAAAGCGTTTCAGAAGGTTCTCTGTGTATTTTTTTTTCTCCCAGACAGTGGACTGTCATGCAGGATCCTTTCCTGGGGTACCTTAAAAGATCCATAAAATGGTGTACGCATCCAGCGCCACAATGGGAGACATAAAAAGCAGATAAGAAGAGGTATGCTTCATCTCAGTCCTCATTTTATGTCCTCCTTAAGGAAGGTAGTGCTTTTTTCCAAAGAGCACACAAGATGCTCTTAAACATCCAAGAGGCACCGTGCAAGAAGAAGTATATCTGAACAAATCAAATTGCACATATAATACATTACTGCTTAGCATACACACATATGTATGTATGTATGTATGTATGAGCCTTGTTTAAATTAATAAGAGGGAATCAAATTTCGCTATATTGAAGGCGACGCTACTAAAAGCAAACCCCCGAAACTCAACCCTCCGGTCGATCCTCACTCGCTACCCCCGTTACTTTTCCCTCCCGTTCTCCCCGGCCCCCCAACCCCAACGCCGCTCAGGCAGCACTCACATGTCGGTGATCTTCTCCCGCTCGCTCCTCTTGCCGAGCACGGGGAAGGACACGAGGCTGGCGGCGGCTTCGCTGCACCAGATCCGCTCGGGACTGCAGGCGCACGAGGTGGGGCAAGCGGAGGCGAGCAGCCCCCGCCAGGCGCCCAGCATCAGCCAACACAAGCTCCAGAAGCCGGTCGCCGTCGCCCGGGGCGAACCCTGAAGCCGCCGCTGCCGCCACCGCCAACACCACCATGCCCTTGGCGAGGCCCCCATGTCGCCGTCGCCGCCGCTCCTCGGTGGCTCTTCTTCCCGCCCGCCAAGCGCGATCAATCCAGCTCGGCTGCCGGGACACCGAGCCGTCAGTCACTCGAGCATCCTTTCCCTCTCCCGTCCGGGGGCAGCCGCTCTTTCTGCCTTCCCTCGGAAGGCGGCAACTTCTGGGCTTCGGTCAGGCGGCCAAATCTCTCCCGGCTCCCCTCAGAGAGCGTCCGAGGACCAAGCCTGAGGGAGGGGGAGAAAAAAAAAAAAAGAGAGAGAGAGATGCCCTGTGAGGGGCAGCCGGCGCCTCCTTTGCTTCCCTTCGCCGACTCCGAGCGGCTTCCCGCCCCGCGAGCAGGGGGCGCCAGCGGCGCGCGCAGAGCCGGGTTACGCTGCCCGAGCGGAGAAGCGCCCGACCCGGGATAGCGATAATTAGAGCCTAACGCAGCCCCTCCTCCTTCTCGGCCAGGTGGCCGCTGCCCCTACCTAGGCGGCCGAGCCTCGGCCAAAGCTGCAGTGCCGCCGCCACCCAGCTCCGTTGCTCCTGCCCGGTTCCTGCTCGCCGCTCCCGGCGCAAAGGCTGGGGGAAAAAAGGAGGAGGGGGCGGTGGGGGCGTCGTCGCTTCTTTTCTCCCCCCCCCCCACCCCCAGACACACACAACAGACACACACACACGCACAGGCGCTGTCAGCCCCGCCGCCGCCTCCCGGTCCACGCGCTTGCTGATAATAAAGCGCCCCGGTTGCTGCTGCAGCCCCAAACCGAGGGAGCTGTCACCGGCGAAGTGACGTTGGGCTGCTGACGCAAGGAGGGGTAGAAAAAAAAATCCCCCCAAAAGCCAGATTCTTTTTTGAAGGAGGTGGAGGGTGGGGGAGAGGAGAGGAGAGGAAGAGGAGGGGAAAAGAGGTGTGGGCAACGAGATACCAATAGTCAGGCAGAGAGTCTGGATACAACACACACAACACGCGCGCGCGCGTGAGGATGAGCGAGACAGTCCGTCGCCCTGGGCAAAAAACCTCGAAGCGTATCTCTCTCTTTCTCTTTCTCTCTCCCTCTCTTCCCTTCTCCTTCTCTTCCTTTCCTTCTCTCTCTCCGTCTCTCTCTTTCGCTCCCTCTTTCTCTCTCTCCCTTTCCTTCTCTCTCTCTCCCTTTCCTTCTCTCTCTCTCCCTTTCCTTCTCTCTTCGTCTCTCTCTCTCTCTCTTT
>WNWU01000002.1:15702111-15720311 GCA_012654045.1 Ptyas mucosa | reverse complement strand
AAGAAAGAAAGAAAGAAAGAAAGAAAGAAAGAAAGAAAGAAAGAAAGAAAGAAGAAAAATACTGCTAGCAAAGCAGTCCCATGTTAGGGCTTTATAGATAATGAGCAAATTAAATTGCACCAGAAATCAATCAGGAGTCAGAGGCAACTTACAAAGTAGAAATGTTCCATGGTCATATCAAGGTAGATCATTAATATCTGCAACTCTATTTTCTTGACCAGTTCCAGCTTTCAGTTGATCTTCAAGAGCAGCCCCATGTAGACATCACTGCCTAATCCTATAGGGAGATGACTGAAGCAGGGGGGATTATGATTAGAGACTCCTAATCCAGAAATAGATCCAATTGGCACATAAGAGGAAGTTGTACAAAGACCCTCCTGGCCATGGCTGCCACTTGCTCTTCAAGCAGAGTAGCCAGTTCAGGAGACCTCCCAATTTGCATACCAGATTCATACGGAGAAACATAGCATCAACTAGGTGCAGGAATGGAAAATACCAGAATTAGAAACCAAGAAACCCCAACCCAGAGCTACTTGATCTTATCAGGGATGAGTTAGATCCTATTTTTCCCCATCCAGACTCAGGAATAATTTGAAGACCATCAGAGCAATCCAGTTTTGGGTATATTTTACATTAGTTGAAAAGGGTTGAAGATAGTTGTCTGGATCTGTTATGGAAAATAGTATCCTTTGGGCATAATTACAATGGTTGTTTCATGTGGTACTATAGATTAGAAGTACTATGCTTAAAAACTTGAACCTCCTCTTGGATGCACTTAGAACCTCTTCTGAGTTTTCTGCTGAAAAGTTTGCCACTGAAATTTGATGGTGACCCCTAATAACAGGCAGGCTGGGATATTAATTCTTTACTCTTTATTCTTGGCTTTGAGAATGGCAGCAATTTCTGAGACACTGGAGAATGGAAATGATTGTTGTGTACAGGTAGCCAAGAATTCTTGTATCCTGTGTTATTCAACTATTGAGTTCCCTAATGCAATGCCTTTTTAGACATGGTAAAAGAATACTTGACAACTGGCATTGTGTTTTGGTGGCCCAAGAAGAAACAGGTAGTAACACTCCAAATTATATTTTTACAGAAAGAGCGCCAGGGTCTGCATCTTCCAGCAGGCCCTGGCTCAGGAGGATTTATGAACCCTCTTGAATGTCTATTTTAATTTCTGTATATTCCCTGACATACTGTTATTATTGTATTAGTCCAGAATTATTTTTACGATGTTTTCAAACCTACTGTACATCACCTTCAGTCATTTTCAATTAGGTGGCCTTGTATGTCAAATATATCTAAGCCTTTCCTTTTCAGCACTAGAGTCTCATCTAAATTTATTTTTTCCCTATAGTTTCATTTACCCTTAAAAATAAAAGTATAATCAATCGTTCGTCATCTGATCTAGCAATCCCTCAGTTTTGTGTGTTGTAATTTTAAAAAAGCTTTCTACATCATATAAATGGGCTAGCTTCACTGGGGACAGGCAGGAATCCAGATGGAGAAGAAAATCTGATGTACCGCTCATATATAGGTTTCTCCAACTGAAAACTGAGGAAGACTGTGTAGATCAGTGTTTTCTCAAACTTAAGCAACTGTAAAATATGTGGACTTTAACTCACAGAATTCTCCAGCCATGCTGGTTGGGGAACCCACCATGCTGGTTGGGGAATACTTATATCTGTTATCTTATTCATGCTTGACAAATAAATAAAATAAAATAAAATAAAATAAATAAATGAATTCTGGGAGTTGAAGTACACATATCTTAAATTTATTACCATTGAGAAACACTGGTCTAGATAATGCTCCAGTTACTACAGACTCTTTTTAAATTTACCAACAGAATATTTTCCAGCTACTTTTTATCAGCTTATTGACATACTGTGTGTAAACTATTGAAACATAAATTGCTGAAACAAAATTAGCTTGTTCTTAATGCCAGTTTTCTGGTAATCTGGAGCTTACAGGAAGTTCAGTCTCTGGGGATGTTCAAACCAAGGTAGACAAGGCTCTCAAAAGTATATTGTAATAATTGTGGAAGGGCAACATTCAAGCTCATAGGCATTTCATATCATTTTTCAGTCTTTTACTTCTAAGAATCCATGAACTTGAGTTGTTTAACAGAGAAAGTTGAATATGCCTTGATGTCAAAGTAGTCATATCATTGATTGATTAGATCACATTTAATCATGTTAGACAAGCTAATGTTTCTGGGGTCAATAGTGAATCTGATGGAAAAAGCAATCTCCTTCACCTTTATTTCTTAATCATGAAAAGCCAATAATTAGAACAGGCAGGAGAGCAAAAAGAGTGGAGATTTTCTTGGTCATAGTGGTCAAGCTGTTTTTTTTTAATGAGAGAGAGAGAGAGAGAGAGAGAGAGAGAGAGAGAGGAAGAAAGGGAGAGAGAGAGAGAAACCTGTGAAAGTAGAAATATTATACAGGTAGTCAACTTACGATTATTTTTTTAGCATCTTTGCATCAGTTGTTAAGCAAACACCCTGGTCGTTAAGCAAATCCATTATAACTAGAAATAAATACTGGAAACCAGAAAAAATAAAAATCTTGAAAATTGCTTTTATGTGACTGCGGGACACTGCAAATAGCCATAAAGGTGAGCCTGTGGCCACGCACCTAAAAGGAGATCACACGATGTCTATTATAACTTCAAAATCAGGTTGTAAATCGTTTTTGAGAAGTCTGTCATAACTTCAAACAGTCGCTTAAGCAACTGGTCATAAATTGAGGTCTACCTGTATCTATTTGCTTGCGAAGGACAGAATCTGTTGCCTGTAGGTTCTTGTTTTTTGTAGTGAATATACATCTGCTTAAATGGGAGGAATCAAGCTTGAAATATTTCACATAAGAACGAAACATACCAACACAATTTCCATCCCTGTGACCCAAAATCCAAGATCCCAATACTATTATTAGCATTTAGAAATATTTCAAATGGTAACTTGTAGTTTTGGCCTGTAGATAATTCAGGAAGCAGGAGCTAAGCTTATTCTCTCTCATTCAAGTTCCAGTTTGCAACAAAGCCATGTGGCTGATACTTATCAAATTTAAACTATGCAAAATCCTGGCCCATCCTGCAGTCCTCAGCATGAGCTCCAATATGTCACGTACACCAGTCCTGAATTCTCACCAAGCCTCAGCTGACTTTTTCATATTTATAAAAAGGAAAGTTGACATGCCTTAAAGTTAAACCTCTCTGGACCTAACAGAGTCCTCACAGGATATACACTCCATTCCCCACCCCCACCCCAAAAAAAGTAGACTTGCCTGCCCAGGAAAGAAAGAAAAGGCGTGTTTCTGTTGTTTTTAAACAACTAGTGCACATACATTTACCATAACTAAATCTCAGGATTTTATCTTGCTATTCTGACTGGTAAGTACAGTTGGCATAACAGAAGATCTCTTATTCTCTGAGGTAAAGACTGAAATAGCAGCCTTCTCCCCTTTCATGGACTGGAAAGTTACATTTATGTTGGGAGAGGTAGGAGAGTATCCTTTCCAATTCTGGTGTTTTTATGCATACCCAACGCAGGGATGAAATCTAGCAGGTTCTGACAGGTTCTGGAGAACCAGTAGCGGAAATTTTGAGCAGTTTGGAGAACCTCAAATACCACCTCTGGTTGGCCCCAGAGTGGGGTAGGAATGGAGATTTTGCAGTATCCTTCCCCTGCCATGCCCACCACACCACAGTATGCCCACCAAGCCACGCCTACAGAATCGGTAGTAAAAAAAATTGGATTTCACCACTGCCCACAAGATGGATTAGCATTGTAACTGTCAGAATTGCACCTGGGTTAGAATTCCATGAATGGAGGAACATCCCAACATATCTGGCTGACCCAGGCCTGGGGAAAATTGTGACCATGGAATTCTTGGTCTGGTAGTCCTAACACATCTGGGAAGGACTGTTCCAGCTGTTTGCTGCCAATTAGAAAAGCACACATCCAGCTTTCCTTATAACCTCCTCAGTGGTGGGATTCAATTTCTTTTACTACCGGTTCTGTGGGTGTGGCTTGGCGGGCGTGGCATGACATGGCATGGCATGGGATGGCTTGGTGGGCATGGCAGGGGAAGGATACTGTAAAATCTCCATTCCCTCCCCACTCCAGGGGAAGGTTACTGCAAAATCCCCATTTTCTCCCAATCAGCTGGGACTCGGGAGGCAAGAATAGATGGGGGCGGGGCCAGTCAGAGGTGGTATTTACTGGTTCTCCGAACTACTCAAAATTTCCACTACTGGTTCTCCAGAACTGGTCAGAATCTGCTGAAACCCACCTCTGAACATCCTGAATGCACTTCCTGAAATTATTGAGTATTGTATGGTTTGGAAAACAAAAAGTTTGGTGAGGAAATGAGTCTTCTTGAAAACTAAACCCAGGAACACCACAGGAGACTCCCGGAGAGCCATCTATCCTGAAAGAGAAGATTTCCTGATGGTTAAAAGGCTAAAAGCCTTGTTAAACATTGACATCCATGGCCATCGATTGTGGATTTAAATGTTCTTTTAAGGTTAACCACTGATGGAGAGGGCATATTTTGTCTTCTTTACGCAGTTATCCACAAAGAGTAGCTTAGCAAACTATCAAATTATTAATTGTCATAATTAACCGATACGGTTTTTAATCTCTAAGGGTCGAGCTCCACTCCAGTGAAGTGAGAACTACGGGCAGAAAAATGGAAAGAGAGAAAATGCACCAGTTAAAGCCGAGCTCCAGGGAAAAATTTAAAAGATCAGATTTCATAGTTCAATCTGGTTAGAGCAGAAGTTCTCAAGCTGTGGCTTTTGACCCCCCTCCCCAGAATAGGAACAACTTTGCAAGTTTTTTTAAGCTAAAGAACGCACAGCTTGGGTATTGTCGAAGTTGGCTTGTCCAGAAAAAGCGGCGTGCAAAGCCCAGAATGAATTGTGATAGCATCACTTTCTTAAGACATCCCAAAGTGAAAATATTTCACTTCTTATCCAAGAAACGTTTTCAGTTCAGTTCTTCTTGGATGAGAAGTGAAACGTTTTCAAAGGAAAAAAAAGCAAGAAAATCCAGTTGCCTTTTTGGAAAAAGCACCTTTGGGACAACCATGACCTGGATGATTGAGACTCTCCATAGAACTTCCTTAAGAGCTGGGAAAGGTCAATAGGAAGCAACCCCCCCCCCTCAAGATTTTAGAGATGGCTAGACCTAGGACAAAGAGGAGAGCAATGCCCAGAGTGAGTTCTGGAAGTGCAAGTCCGGGAAAAGAAATCCGAGTGAATTTTGACAACACTCTTTGCATGCACAAACATATGAAAAGTAGGCAGGTGGTCAAAACTCACTGGAGTGGACACTTGCAAAGACAAAGCTTGGACAAAAGCCGCATCAGCTTTTAAAAGATGGTAAATCTCTTGGTCTAACCATCTGTCAAAACCATCTGCCAACCTTGGTAATTTTATTCATTATATGTTTATTCCTTTATTTTTCAGTTTTATTCATGAGGGGATCACAGAACTGTATTTATCATCTTAAAGAATCATGGTTCTAAAAAGTTGAGAACCTCTGATACAGAATTATTCTGGTGTCTGATAAGTTTGATTGACGAGGGGCATTGCCAGCTAATATATATATTCTATCCTATGATGTTAGTGGTTTGTAAAACAAATGTATATGGTTATTAGGTAAACATGGGAACAAAATATTAGGCAAAATTGTTTGATGGATTTATTATAAGATTTAAAGCTGCCTATCAATCATATATGGTCAAGTATCCAATTTTGCAAACACACCGAAGCAAATTAAACATGTACCTAAATGCATGTTTAAAATAACAAAATGCACAGATATTTTGTGGTACCTTGCTCAATAGTAGTAACTGTGAGAGGGATCTTGGAGTCCTAGTGGACAACCATTTAAATATGAGCCAGCAGTGTGCAGGAGCTACCAAAAAAGCCAACACAGTTCTGGGCTGCATAAACAGAGGGATAGAATCAAGATCACGTGAAGTATTAATACCACTTTATAATGCCTTGGTAAGGCCACACATGGAATACTGCGTTCAATTTTGGTTGCCACAATGTAAAAAAGATGTTGAGACTCTAGAAAGAGTGCAGAGAAGAGCAACAAAGATAATTAGGGGACTGGAGGTTAAAACATATGATGAACGATTGCAGGAACTGGGTATGCCTAGTCTGATGAAAAGAAGGACCGGGGAGACATGATAGCAGTATTCCAATATCTCAGGGGCTGCCACAAAGAAGAGGGAGTCAAGCTATTCTCCAAAGCACCTGAGGGTAGAACAAAAAGCAATGGGTGAAAACTAATCAAGGAGAGAAGCAAGTTAGAACTAAGGAGAAATTTCCTGACAGTTAGAACAATTAATCAGTGGAACAACTTGCCTCCAGAAGTTGTGAATGCTCCAACACTGGAAATTTTTAAGAAGATGTTGGATAACCATTTGTCTGGTGTATGGTTTCCTGCCTAGGCAGGGGGTGGACTAGAAGACCTCCAAGGTCCCTTCCAACTCTGTTATTCTATTCTAAATGCACAAAAAAAAAAACTACAATATCTGGGGGAAGAATGTGAAATGCACCAAGAACCAGTTGAAACTAAATCCTGGGAAGAATGCAATACTGTCTGACTTAACCTTGGTGGCTGTATTGAATGGGAGAGCGGCTGTAGCCTTGGATTGGATCGCACATATATGAGATACCCATGGCTCCCAGCACAGTAAAGGTATTTCTGCTGGTCTTTCAAAAGGCCATGAAGACCTGCATTTGTGCCCTAACCTGGGACTCTGAATGTGTTTATATTAATCCCATTTCTTGGCTATATTAATATCTATAGTAGAGGTGGGCAACTATGGCACCTTTGCAACCCATGGAGTTTAACTCCCAGAATCTTTGAGCCATTTACAGGTCATAAAGTTGCCATAATTACTTACCCATGATCTATGACAATAGTTTTACTCAGCAATATTTTTATTTCATATTGTTTTACTTTTGTTTTTATGATTTATGCTGCCCAGAGTCACTTGCTGAGATAGACAGCTATAGCAATCAAGTAAATAAAAATTAGTTAATTAATAAAAATATCTGGAAATAATTGGAATATCAAAGAAAGTGGCAGATAATTTTCCTCAGTCTACATTTGAGGCAATAGTTCCATGAATATTTCCATGAAGGTTCTTATGGAATCCAGAGAAGGAATAAAAACTTCAATGGACTAAATGAAAAGTTGGATCAAAGAAAATAGAAGCTCATGTCTGTAACTACAGTAAATCATCTCCTTCTACTGCTCCATTCCTGCTATAGCCACAATTGCTGAGGGCAGTGCATGTAAAGGAAGATTTGTGTGATTATGCCTGTCCTCGAGATATTTTATGTATTATAGTTTGCCCAGCCCTTCAGTAAAATGAACATTTTAACTGATATTAGGAAATGTCAAAAAAGATTGAATAAATCAAAACAAAAATGGTCTCAGCATTCAGTAGGATTATCATCCCTGTCAATGGATTTCACTTTGTCGTGATAGAGGGCTTGATTGTGGCAAAACCCTAGAAAAGTCATTCATACCAGAAGGATCTCAATTGAAGATTCAGACTAAATGTATCTGACAACACATTTATAAAGATGCATTTAAAAGTGTATGTACTAAAATAAGAAGAGAGAGAATCAAAATTAAATGGATGCTGAATGAATATGCACAGAATATCAAAACAGTGACCAATATTAGCCAAGAATTATATTGAAATGGTTTGATCAGATAAAGAGAGTGAATGATGATTAAAGAGGAACATAAGGAATTGATGAGAAAGATCTTAAATTTAAAGAATAAAAGGCAATTTATGCAACAGTGCATTGAAACTAGTGAAAGCTGATTTGCAAGAATAAAAAGTATAGATAATTATATTAAAAGATATTAGCTCAAATTGGATTTAGTTAACTTTCCCTTTATTTTCTATTCTTTCCTGCCTTTCTTTTATTTTAGCTAAAACTTATTCTTTCGCCATACTTTATATAATGTTGCTTACAAATGGAACAGCATGATGTGGAGAGAGAGAGAGAGAGAGAGAGAGACAGATGATAGATGACAGGTGATAGATGATAGAAGATAGATAGATGATAGATAGATAGATAGACAGACAGACAGACAGACAGATAGACATGCTTAAATTACAGCCAGATTTTTCTTTCCTTGTTTGGTTCTCTGACATGTTTTTTCTACATGAAAATTTAATAAAACTATTTAAAGAATAACATTCAAGTGGCCTCGTTGTCTCTACACTGGCATAACAGTACAGGTCATATATAAGTAATGGCACTAGAAATTGTGGTTCAATTATTAATAGATGGTTATTATCAATAAACAAGTATATAAATTGCATTTTCTTACAATAATCCATGTCCATTAGATTCCCTTTCCCAAGTGCATAAATAGAACCATATTCCCCAAGCTTGCATAATATATTTATGGAGTTCAGAAAATGGTCACAGTCATTCTATTTAAAAACAGAGCAAGAGGTTAAAGCTCTGTTCTGTACTTTGTAAAAAAAAAAGAAGAAGAAGAAAGAGCTACTGCTTTCCATTTGGCCATAACTCCACCTCCCACACCCAAAATAACATTATTCCCTGAAAACAAAGTATACAACACTGCAAACATAGTAACACAGAGACAAATATTTTGATTGCTCTTGGCTTTACATGCAAACATATCTGAGAATTATATTTGATAGTCTAAATATGTAGAGAAGGATATATTTAAATAAGATTATATAGTATGAAAATAATTAACCAATCTTTCTCTTTCAATGCATTCACTTTGGTCCAGTGGTGGGTTGCCCCCAGTTTGGATTGGTTCTCAAAAACCGGTAGTAAAACTGGCGGGAGGCGCCGCCCACCACCCCAGATGTCATCATCGGCGATCTGCGTATGCGCAGAAGCGATCTGCACATGTGCAGAAGTAAGCGCACACGAGCGATCCCATTGTGAACCAGTAGTAAAGATAAGTAGAACCCACCCCTGCTTTGGTCATATCTATATCTCTTATGTACAGAACAGTGGTGGGTTCCTCCTGGTTCAGCCTGGTTCTCCCAAGTGGTAGCGGTGACGATATGACATCACCGAACTGGTTCTGCCCCTCTGTGCCCTCCCGCCCATCTACCACACCCCCACCTACCCCCGGCGTTATTCTTACCTTTTATTTGGCCCCACCCCCAATCTATTGCTGCCTCCTGAATCCCAGCTGATGGCTAGAGGGAAAAAAACTGTTTAAACTCTTGCGATGGGGCTTCAAAGGGCCGCCCTACAGCTGATCAGTGTTAAAAGAAAACAAATGAGTAGACCAGTGCCTGCAATAATACATGAGTAGATCAGTGCCTGGAAAAATAAATGGGTAGACCAGTGCCTGCAAAAAATAAATAGGTAGATCGTTACAGCTCTGCAAGCCTGGTAGACCAGTACCTCTGCTAAATCCTAAATAATTGTCACATGACCATCAAGCCATGCCCACAAAATAAGCCACGCCCACAGAACCAGTAGTAAAAAAATTTACTACCAGTTGTTTACTTGCAGACGTCTCATTACCCAAACTAGGTAATATCATCAGTGCATTTTAACCCTGAGCTACAAATGTTCTCCTTTATTGGATTCAAAGTTCCAACAATTGTCCCCCATCGTAGTCATGTCATTGCATTCAGCAATCGGCCCGCATTAATGGCTGTTGGCAGCTTCCCACAGTAACGTGGCTGCATTTTACAACGGTTTTGCTGAAAACCAGCATTTACTTGGCTTATTTAACAGCTGTGGCATTTGCTTAGTAATGACCACAAAAAAGATAGTAAAATTGGGTCAATCATGTAGGGACCTGAATTATGACCAAAGATGAAAACTAATACAAACTAAAAGAAAAAAGAAAAATAGAAGGCGCAGAAAAGAGAAAGAAAATAAAAAATAGTAAGGAAAGAAAAATAAGAATTTAATAAAGAAACAGAAGAGAACTATATAAATAAATTGCCACTTCATCACAGCAAGTATAAACAATTTTGGTAATTTTATCATCATCTTTTAAAATGCAACAAATGATCTATTCTTTTCATATCCCATCTCTTATCTATGATCAAATCCTTAAAACCTTGTCATTTCGGCCCTGAACAGCATTTAAATCAGGGGTGAGTTCTAAAATTTTTTACTACCGGTTCTGCGGGTGTGGCTTATTTTGTAGGCGTGGCTTGATGGTCATATGACAATTCTTTAGGATTTAACAGAGGTACTGAGGTCTACCAGGCTTTTAACTGCTTGCAGAGCTGTACCGGTCTACCAATTTATTTTTGCAGGCACTGGTCTACCCATGTATTTTTGCAGGCACTGGTCTACCCATTTATTTTTGCAGGCACCGGTCTACTCATTTGTTTTTGGAGGCACTGGTCTACCACCAAATTACCTTTTACCACTGATCAGCTGTAGTGAGGCCCTTTGAAGCCCCACAGCAAGAGTTTAAACAGTTTTTTTCCTTATAGTCCATCAACTGGGACTCAGGAGGAAGCAATAGATTGGGGCTGGGGCCCAATAAAAGGTAAGAATAACGCAGGGGTGGGGGGGGGCAAGGGGACAGAACCGGTTCGGTGATGTCATATCCTCACCGCTACCGGCTCGGCGGAACCAGGCAGAACTGGGAGGAACCCACCACTGATTCAGGTGTTTAACAAGTCTTTTGTAAACTCAATATGAGAAAGTTATCCAAGACACTCTTTTGGTATTTGTATACCCTTTTAATTATTAAGATACCAGCTAATTTCATTTGTATATCCTGTATAATAAGCTGTCTCGCGATCTCCTTACAGTGTCAAGAAGCGGTCATAAGTGCTCCAGTGTTTAGAGCATTTATGGCCGATCTCAAGTCCTTTCCTTGTCCATGAACAATTTATAAAGAACTGGTTTTCAAAATTCCTTTCTGGACAAGGATGAAAAAGTCAGTTCCATGGGTCAAATATTACAGCCCCCTTTCCCACTCCTGACCCCAACCATTGGAATGCTTACTCTGGCACTGGGAAGATTAAATTAATATTTGTGCTTATGTATCTATTGAAGAGAAAAAGAATGCAAAAGAATAAACAAGCATACAATTTACATTGAAGGGAATACGATAGTGCCAGCTGTTTTGCCTATTGTGCTCATGGTGGCAAGCCACAAATCATTCTAGAAGGAAAGATGTAAACTATTAACTTATTAAAGTCAAGGCAGGAAACTGGTTAGTTGCCAGCATGGCTTGAGCCCTGCTGGAGTAAACTACGATAACTAACTAAACAAAGTCACATCATGAAGCTTGCTAGTTTTTAGTTAGTGCTTATTAGTGAAGTGCCATGCCATAGAGAAAAGCAGCTCAGGAAGAGATAGCTTGCTTAAGCAAACTCTGTTTTGCAAGAAGGAAGAAAGCATAGGACAACCCTTTAATGGTGAAAGCAGATATATGGGTTCATGGGTTATGTACTCAACATCCCAGAATGCTGCATACGTTTTTGCTGCAGACTCTTCCAGCCTAACTGTCCAACCAATTAGGTTCTTCAGAAACAAAGAACTGTTTAAATCTGGCTAGAAACCTGGCATGCCATTGGACAGCACAAATCAACAAAGAGTACTCCAAAGGTAGAAACAGCTTACAATAATAGTTCCTCCATAGGTAATCAACTGAAAGAGAAAATTGCATCAAAACTTAGTGGGGAAATGTTCTGGAAAAGATTATTTCTATTGTAAGAGGGATCTCTACAAAAACCTATGATCTATGGCATTTCAGATCAGCTATATTTGGGAAAGAATGGAAGTTTTCTTAAAATTGTGGAGTAGAAGATCATATAAGATACTGTATTTACCTTTAAGTTAGCTGCATTGTAAAATAGACAAACCCTTCCCCTTGTGATCCAAAACTCCTGGAGTTGGACAAGCAGGTTAATTTTGCAGCATGCCTGAGAACTAACTTTGAGGATCCAGTCAAGTAAATGATTGCCAGATCTGAAATCGGTCAAATCCAATAGGGGGGTTGATCTAAATGTGAAGAAAAGATGTTTCCATGCCTGATTTAACAAAGAAGTATCAAATGAAATACAAAAGAAATCCATTCATGAAGGCATCCTAGATATCATGACACGATTAATCAACATTTGGGATAGAAAAGTCAAGGAATTAGGGGAAAAGACATGTTGGAAGAGACATTACCACTAAAATGTTGGAAGTTAACTTACATATCCTATTAAGAATTTTCTTCTTTGACAGCTTTGATCAAAGAAAAAAATACAAATATTTTTATTTCTACTTGGAAACCACTTCTGGACTTTATACTTGAGGTGGGAAAAAATGAAACTTTGATTTTGGGTTTTACCAATTAGATAGATTTATTGTTATAGAAATGGCTAGTTTAAACTATTGTGTAAAGGTAAAAAGTTGAGGCTTGAGGTTAATGCCTTATTCTACTGCACCAAAGGGAGCCAATTCACTTCACAACTGCAACTATTACCAACTTAACAATTGTGGCAAAAAAAGGTTGTAAAAATAGGCACAGCTCATTTACCAGCCACCTTATTTATCAGTGGAAATCCTGGTCCAATTGTGGCCATAAGTCGAGGACTACCTGTATACAACAATTGAGGTGCCTCAATGTTCAAATTTTGGCATGTATTGGATAGTGTCACTGAAGCATAAAGGGTCAACTGTAGCTTTAGACTCTACCTTAGAGGTGGAGACTAGAAAATAGAAGAGGAAGCGATAGAAGGGCTGAATCTAGCAAAGCAACAACATATGGTTCCCAAGGTAGCCATATTCTTGTTTAAAGAGGTCTGATCCTTACAAACCACCCAAGCAAATTACCAAGGTTTTGTTAACTCAGAAATAAGGGAAGAAAACATCTAGAATTTAAGTTCTGGAACATAGACCTACATAAAAGTTTTGACTTCTTGGTAATGCAGATAGCAAATCATTTCTGTATATACGGCATCATTCTTGTCTGCAATAAAGAGTCTAATCCAGCCAAGTCATGTCTGAAAGTCTTCTGCCAAGTAAAACCGTTCTTGAACAAGCAATTAAGTGTCTGAAGAGCCAGGTTTACTGTTAAGTTCTGGCAAGAAGCCTGATGTGCTCTAAACAAAAAAAAAATCCCAAATATTGTCCTTGGACAAAGCAAAGTCATAGCTACAGACTTCCTGGTGAGGGGAAGGATATGAAAAGTACACCAAGGTTGGAAGAGAAATAGCATACTAGAACATATTTTCCCATTCATTCAAGAAGAAGAAGAAAAGTCACCAAAGATTTTTCTATTATTACAGAGTTGGGATAATCCCGCAGAAACATCAGACAACAGCACCTGGTGCTAGGTTATGCAAAACAATCAGCTGCCAAATTGTTTCATGAAATTCAAGGCACCTAGCTGTTTATTTGGGATGTCGTGTGATAGTCCAAATTCTAAGGAACACCTTTAGCAACACTCCGCAATCTTAATGTGTGCTGATTTAGGAAAGAATCAGAAGCCCTGTTAGATACTTTTAAGCAGAATCCCCTCCAGAGGTTGCTCTGAAATATCAGTTCACAGATACGTTAAAAATTGTCTGATTAATTTCACATAATAAGTGTGTCTTTGAATGGGGAAAAGTCTTTCAGATGCTCCAAATCATCATCATCATACAGTGAACATCCTACTTGCTATACAGTGTGATTCTCTAATTGGGAAGCACACTGCTTGAGCTTCCAGCTTACAAATTCATTTCCTAAGCAAACCTGACATCCTCATTAACTAAGGAATAGTCAATACTTTGCTTGATATAAAGCACAGGTGTAGAGTTCTATGGCCAGACTTTCTACTCCCATCCCATCCTTAAGAAGAATGTTCCATATGGGTCCTGACACAAATGGTGATCTTTAGAGCAAAAGTGATCAATGCTACCAGGAGGCCATTGGCATTGCCCCTGTATGTTAAGGCATGTGATTTCCCAAAAATGCTTTCATGCAATACAAGCACCCTATTTATAAACATGCAGTAATGTCCTGTTGATGTTAGAACTATCATGTAAAATATTTTTTTTAAAACCCAGTTAATATGGATAGCTAATGTTTCAGACATGGGTTTCAGCAGGTTCTGTCCAGTTCTAAAGAACCGGTAGCGGAAATTTTGAGTAGTTCGGAGAACCGGTAAAAACCACCTCTAACTGGCCCCACCCCCATCTATTCTCTGCCTCCCGAGACCCAGCTGATTGGGAGGAAATGGGGATTTTGCAGTAACCTTCCACTGGAGTGGGGCGGGAATGGAGATTTTACAGTATCCTTCCCCTGCCATGCTCACCAAGCACACCCACCAAGCCATGCCCACCTAACCAGTAGTAAAAAAATTTTAAACCCACCATGAGATAGATAATAATGGCAGAAAATATAAACTTTCCTTAACAAACATATCTTATAATTTATATTTTATAATTTAAAATTATAATTTATAATTTTCCTGCAATCCTTGATTGTAGTAGTCGAGCAGGATAGTTTGATTATATTCTGGCTTCCTCTTAAGTGGAATCTATTCCATAAGTATTTGAACTACTGTCCAACTACCTCCTTAGGCAAGTAATATTTCTAACTATAACTTTTTCACGCCATTGTTTTGGCTAACTGTATAAAACAAGGTGGCTAATATAATCTCTTCTTTATTTCAAAGTAGGTGCTTCAGTACAAGTTCATCTATAAAGTCGTCATCAAATAATAATGGCTTAACTGAGTAAATGTGTAAATCCTACTTGAAATCTACAGAACTAAAGAAGCCAATGAAGGAAGCAGAGGGAATTTGAAACTGGGAAATAATGCAAGGAGATAACCATGCATGGGGCTATTAGATCTCTAATGCTTTGCTGCCCTCTAGTATTGTTCTCCAGAGTTTTGCTGATCTGGTAATTCTACTCAAGCAGATCCTCTCTCTTTTTCTACTTATCTGCCTTCTATCTGCTCTCTAAAAACTGCTTTGGGAGATCAATAAGGTCATTGGGGCATAGCAGACCTTGTCAACTTGGAGCCTTCCAACTGTATTAGATTGCAGTTCTCATTATCTTCAGCTCACGTGACTACTGGAGAAAGGCAGATATAGAGAATACCAACAATGAGGCAACAAACAGCAAAAAACGTAACCATGACCAGGAGCACATATGTGCTAGAAAAGTTGACATTCTTTGTGCAAACTCTGAAATATAAAAGACTAAAATAACTTTCAGATTCAGATCCCAGTGTATATAAAGACAGGGAGCTGGACTGCTAGAGCAACGAGGCTTTCGGCCTGTTTCTGAAAGGTCCTTCTCCACTTTTACCTGAGCATTTTCATGACGCATGACACCTAGGGTGATTATATATCTGGTTTTACTTACTTACTTACTTACTTACTTACTTACTTACTTACTTACTTATTTATTTATTTATTTATTTATTTATTTATTTGGCTTGTATGCCGCCCTATCTCACAATGGACTCAGGGCAGCTCACAACAATAAAACAAAGCCACAATATAAAATAAAGTCTAAAAATTTAAACTTTAAAATTAACCATTAAAACCCCATTATCAGTCCAGGTTGAGGGATTTAAAAAGCCAAGTTTTTAATTCACGGCGGAAGGTGCGAAGGTCAGGCGCTAATCGGAGTTCCAAGGGAAGTTGATTCCAGAGGGTGGGCGCACCCACCGAGAAGCCTCTACCCCTGGAGGTCGCCAGCCGCCACTGTCTAGCTGACGGCACTCTGAGTAGACCCTCTCTATGTGTGCAAACCGGGTAATGGGATATTGTTGCTGGCTGTAAGTGGTCCACCAAATATTCTGGTCCTAAGCCATATAGGGCTTTATAGGTCATCACCAGCACCTTGAATCTCACCCGGAGGGCAACCGGTAACCAATGCAAACCACGCAGGAGAGGTGTAACATGGGAGTATCGGGATTCTCCCATCACAACCCGCGCAGCTGCATTTTGCACCAGCTGAAGCCTTCGAGTGGTCCTCAAGGGCAGCCCCATGTAGAGAGCGTTGCAGTAGTCAATCCGTGAGGTGACCAGCACATGAGCAAAATAATCATTTTGATGATTATTTATTTAGTAACAGGATAACGGAGCTGGGAGGGATCTTGGAAGTCTTCTAATCCACCACCCCCTACTCAAGCAGAAACTTTTCAGACAAATGTTCATCCGTTCTCTTCTTAAAAACCTCCATTGTTGAAGCACCCACAACATCTGAAGCAGTGGTGAAATCCGAATCGGTTTGCTAGAGGTTCGCTGGCCGCGCATACGTGCTGCACGCCAACTGTGTGCTGTGTGTGCATGCACGGTGTGCACCAAATGCATGCTGTGCACATGCGTGCGCATGCATGCACATCCCAGTATGCACCAGAAAGAGGCTTGGGAAGGTAAGTAGAAGCGAGGGGGGGGAATCAGTTGTGGTGCACAAGTTAGCTTCACTAGAAAGCAGGATTTCCATCTTTCTAGCAAAGCTAAACCCCGCTGCACAGCTGATCCCCCGTCTGCTGTTCTATTTACCTTCCCAAGCCCCCTTTTGGTGTGTGCTGTGCGCACGCGCATGCACAGTACACACCAAAAGGAGGCTTGGGAAGGTAAGTAGAACAGCGGGGGGGGGAATCAGCTGTGGTGCACGATTTAGCCTCAATAGAAATCAGGATTTCCTGCTTTCTAGCAAAGCTAAACCCCACTGCACAGCTGATCATCGGAAAGATCAGTTTGGAGAAACCGGTAGTTTTTTTTTTTACTACCAGTTCGCCTGAACTGGTAGCTTTTATCACTACCAGTTCATCTGAACCGGAACGAACCTGTAGTATTTCACCCCTAATCTGAAGGCAAGTTGAAATTTTCCTCATGAGGAAGAACATGTATTTTTGAACAGAATAATAGAATTGGAAGGGACCTTGGCGACCAACCTCCTTCTCAAGAACCATCTCAACAGATGGTTGTCCAATTTCTTCTTAAAATCCTCCAGTGATGGAGCATCCACAACTTCTGGAGGCAAGACATTCCACTGATTAATTGTTCTGTCAGGAAATTTCTCCTTAGTTCTAGGTTGATTTTCTCCTTGATTGGTTTCCATCCATTGCTTCTTGTCCTGCCTTCAGGTGCTTTGGAGAATAGGTTGACCCACTTTTCTTTGTGGCAGCCCCTGAGATATTGGAACACCACCAACATTTATATTTGAATTTTTATTCTGGGAATTTTATGTACACAGCATAGGGACTAGTTAACTGAAGAGGCCATATGACTCCCATAGTATCTACCCAGCCACTTTGACCTTGCAGGATTGGTTCCTTGACCTTGCCTCTGGTTCCTTCAATCAAACAATGTCATCCTTTGGCACCCCAGATAGCCTTTTCTATAGCAGTGCTTGCCCCCTGGAATGAGATTGCCCTCAAGATCCTGATGGCTTCCATTCTGTGGTTGTTCTGAGCAGCAGTAAAGACATGGAACTTCACCTAGACCTTTGGAATAGGAGAATCAGGTCCTTGACTGCTTTCCATGTCATTTGTCATGCTTGCCATCTTTTATTCATTTTATTGTAATTTCTTTCTTTGATGGTTGTGAGCTGCCCAGAGCTGGGTAACATACTGGCTTCATAAATCAGTTGTTGTTATTTATTAGTGTAAACTGATGAGACTCCCAGGATTGCAGTGAGTAAGAAATACAATAAATAAATAAAATCACAACATAAATATCTTTTTACTACCATATCCTGTGATATTGTATTCATCTTCTTCCTGCCCATTAGTGAGACAGATTTAAGTCATCCTGCCAATGTTAACAGAGGTCTTGGAATAGTATTTCTCAACTTATTCTGATATTATCCAAGTACAGACTCAAGAAATATAAATTCAGTTAGACTTTGTCACCCTTTTGGAATATAGTGTGGTGAATGCAGTAACTGGAAACAGACACAGTAGGAGTATGATGGAGCTCGACCATGGGCAATAAACATCAAATCAGTATTGTTTCCTAGAAGTGTGATGGCTTGTGTGGTTAGTTTAGGATGCTGGGTTGATGATCAGTAAGCCTGTGTTCAAGACCCGTGTTGCTGCATGACAGAGTAAGCTCCTGTCATTCTCTCCAGTCCTGCCAATCCAGCAATTCAAAAGCATGCAATTGCAAACAGGAATGGAATGGAATGGAATGGAATGGAAGGGAAGGGAAGGGAAGGGAAGGGAAGGGAAGGGAAGGG
>WNWU01000002.1:15689522-15701711 GCA_012654045.1 Ptyas mucosa | reverse complement strand
GGAGGAGAGGAGAGGAGAGGAGAGGAGAGGAGAGGAGAGGAGAAGAGAAGAGAAGAGAAGAGAAGAGAAGAGAAGAGAAGAGAAGAGAAGAGAAGAGAAGAGAAGAGAAGAGAAGAGAAGAGAAGAGAAGAGAAGAGAATATTCATTATTGGCCAAGTGTGATTGGACACACAAGACATTTGTCTATGGTGCATAAGCTCTCAGTGTACATACAAACAAGTGATATAATCATAAGATGCCAGTAGTTGGGAAGTCTCATCATCTGTCTTTTTGCCATTTGAAATGTTATGCCATATCCCTATGGTTTCATGTAATTTAATAATGAATTAACTAAGTCATTTTTACTTATTCCTGCACATCCATGAGATTTCACCATCTCACCTTGACAATTAATTTAAAAAACAACGTTTAGTGCAGATGTATGTTTTTTGCAGCTATCTTTGACATTGCCTGATAATTCTGAGATTGGCACATCTGGTAGATGCCCAGGCTAGAGTATTTTCATTTAGTCCTTGATAAAGTTACTTCCCAATTAATGCAGTTGCTATACTTTTGTTTCCAATTTATATTGATGCTCATTGGAAACCATCTGCCTTCAAATACTCATGAGATACAACTTGAGACATGCAAGTGCCAAATAGCATCATGGAACTTCTGGCAGAGCAAAACTAGTGGATGAGAACCAGAATAACAAAAAAAAAAATCTGGGAAATATGAATTCAAACATGGTTCTCCAATCTTTGCTTTCTAACTGGGTGTCATGTTGATGTTTGTGTATATAATTGTAAAGTTCATTTTACAGGTTGCTCTAAGTGTGGGATTTTTTTTTCTGTAATGTCAAGAGCAGATGCTTCAATGAAAGGGAAATCAAAAGCATCTGTGACTTCTGATAAAATATTTAAAGTTATGTGTTAAACATTCACAGTTTATTTTTCACACCAGTCTGGGTGATTCAACAAACCTTGTGCACTGTCTGGGTAAACTATCACTCTTGTTTAAAATTTAAACGACACGCATTTGATATTCTTAGTAATAACTTAAGTGATTGCAGGCCCAGAAAACAATAGGGCAGATGTGGTTAAAAGCAAGACAAGTCATAAAAAGAGACACAGCAAAGAAACGAGCCTTTGTCTTTGCTGCACAACTCAGCTGTGTAAGCAAATGTGAATAGTACACACACAAAACCAGCGTGATTTTACAATTCGTAAAGAGAGTTTTCTCTCTTTAATGTTAGATTTAAACTTAAAAGAATTGTTCAAACTCCAGGTGGAACATAATTCAAGACCGTCCTGGATTCAACTCAAGAGCTTTTGTTTTTATTTTTGTTTATGAATGTAGAATGTGACCTTCATGATAGGCCAGGCCAGAAATAATCATTGCTTACAGAAATGCCACTATATTGTTGCATTGTTGCATTCTGTAATTACAGCATTTGAAAGCTTGCCAGTTTCCCTCTGACCCCTCTTACACTGAACAGAATCCCCATAAAGTTACTTTAACTTTTTTTCTAATGCCTTCCCTTGGGAAGGACTGAGTGGTCTTTTAATTTTTTTCCTTAATAGTTCCTGCATGCTTGTGTCAACATTTTCTCCACGTTCCTCTACACTAATTGACATGGTCTTAGAAGCTAAAGCATATTCATGGCTTTCTTCATTGTAACTTGAGTAGTCATTCCACCCTCGAATCAGTAATTTAGTTTACATCTATATGAACACATGTCCCCTGTTTTGTTTTTGGTCCTTTTCACTCAATGTGGACTCCTGGAAAATGCCTAAGCAAGTCTCTGCATTTTTCTTGGCAAGATTTCAGAAGTAGTTGGCCATTGCCTCCTTCCTAGGGCTGGGACAGAGTGACTGGCTTAAAGTCACTCAATTGTCTTAATGCCAAAGGCGGTATTAGAACTCACCATCTCTGGTTTCTAGCCTGATGTCCTAACCATCAAACCAACCTGGTTTTCTTACCCTTGTGACAGATATACTTTATTATATCAGTGGCCAGTCTTCTCTTTTGGAAGAAGGCTGAAGAAAAATAGGAGTTGCATAGATCTGTCTTTATCTCCAAGTAGACTCTTTCTTTCTTCACTTTTACTACCGTCATGGACAAAAAAGCTCTCTTTTTTAGCATTTAGTTTAATCAATTAAATTGATGCAGTTCTTTTTGGATGAAGAATGCTTTTGAACTTAAGTGTACAAATATCCTTTTGTTTTTTTGTTTGTTTGTTTACATAACCATGGCCAGGCCCTAATCAGGCCCCATCCTCCTCAGCAAGATGATTTCCTTTCCTCCTTTAAATGCCATAAGTCTTTCTCCTATATATCAAAACATTTATGAATTTTATAGGCAAAAATCTCCTCAGTATATCAATCCATTTTTTTCTCATTTTAATGAAGGTATTGGTGAATGTTTATCATATTAAAACAACAACAACAATGAACTGAATGACATTCTCACATATCCCTTATTTATTTAAATATTTATATAGCCGCCCATTTTATATCAAACTCTGGGTAGCTCCCAATCAAGATTACATAACAAAGCAATCCTACACCAACTCTGGACGTAGCTTCCGTTAAGAGTGAAACTCTTAAAGAATTTAACGGAAGAAAATAGACATAACATGGCTATTCGTTTTGAAATTCTTTTGTTCAACTCTAAACCAAAAATTTTGTTCAACTTCTAAACCAAAAATTGTTCAGCAAGGAGACTGGAAAAGTGAAGAGATGAGTGACAACATATGAAATTTATTTGTGCTCATATAGTTAACTGCTAATCCAAAGCTAAAATAAGATACACATTGCAAAGTACAGACATATTTTTTTATTATTATCAATGAAACATTTGTAAGCAGAAACAAAACTTCTCTGTTATTGTTACTAGGCCATATATTTAAATGAGTCATTGATTTTAATCCATAAAATTCACTGAATGTTATTTCATCAATGAATTATATAAAGAAGACCTTGGGTTATAATGGCACATAAAAGCCTGCATGGCACTCACTAGTGGTGTTATTTCTACGTTCAATCAGGAGGTAACGGGGACCTATTTTTCCTAGAAAAACAACCTTGTGAAGTAGGCTGGGTAGGAAAGGATAAGTAGCCAAAGCTCACCCAGTGAGTTTCTGTAGAAGAGGGTAAACTAGATTCTGGGTCTCCCCATCCCTAATCTACCAATTTAACCATCATATGAAACTAGCAATTAACACAGTGCAAGCATTGTTTCTGAAAGAGGATACCACAAGGTTCATTATTACTAATACTGTCATCAGCTTGATATCTGTCAAAACATAGCTGTTGTAAATTTCTTTACTCTCCTTTAGCAAGTATATGTGATCAGATCAGATTCTTCCAATATTCACATTTCACTGAATTGCAAAATGACACTGGGAGTAGAACTATTGAAGAAATTGTCTGATGCTTGCTGGGCACGTCAATTTGCATTGCACTTCACTGTTAAATCAACACTCAATAATTTTATTGCTTCTGAGTGTAATCAGCAATACTCTGAATTCCACAGTAAGCCTGGAGACTCATGGTGTTCTAAATGAGGCAGACTCCTGCTTTGTATTTTGACTGGATCTTTTTAGCAAAGTGCTTCTTGAACTTGCAGTGGCATCAGATGACTTGCAGAAGTCAAATTGCTATGTGGCTCAAGCATGCTTCTTTATTAACTCTTTGTAATAAAGCGCAGGCTTGGAAGGAACTTGAGGAAAAATTCATCCAAAGTATGTCTAATATGTGCAAACCAAATAAAAGAGAATTATTCATCACATCAATTAAAAACCAGGATCAAAAATGCCGACTAACAGTCGAACGCCATGATCCCAAATCCTTAATCTCTACCCACACTGACACCAAAAAGCACCCGTTCTATTGGAGCAACACAAACATCATTGGTCACTCTATTACCCACCATGCTCGTGAGTTTATCAAAGCCTGGCACTCGACAAGCAATTTCATCAACGGACACATTGACCTCAGTGGTGGGATTCAAAAATGTTTACTACCGGTTCTGTGAGGGTAGATGGGGGTGGGGCCATCAGAGGTGGTATTTACCAGTTCTCCGAACTACTCAAAATTTCCACTACCGATTCTCCAGAACTGGTCAGAACCTGCTGAATACCATCTCTGGTTGACCTACAGCCAGCCTACGAACCCCTCAGAATCCAAATCAACTTCATAGCCAACCAGAGAAAGCACTGACTCTCAACCAACCCATGCAAACCCCCCATCTCCCAATGACCCTGCCTGATTTAATTTTCTTATCACAAGCCCATCACAAGACCCACTCAAGACTCACAGCTGACCCATCCAAGATCCACACTTGCCACACCCACACCTAAAGCCCTTATAAACAGAAGAACACTGAGACTCCACTAAACTCTGCTGCTAGATGTTACCTAGCCTGGTAATGAAACGAGAAACCAACCCACAAGGTCGGAGAAGGAATCTTCACCTGCAAAAGAGAATTCATTATGTGCTCCAGACATTTCAAAGCTATATTATGACTGAAGTCAACACAGTAGAAAATTTGTCCGCAAACAAGATCATGATTTTTAAATAAATGTGTTCCTTTTATATTTTTGATCATATATCAATGAACGTAAATGCTGATTTACAGATACACATTTTAAATAAGGTCGGTGCACTCAGTTGAATATGCCATTACTTTCTTGAGTCAGAGAAACAGGCCATTTGCAAGATGTTACAATACTATAGTGATATGGACATCTGAAAAAAAAACTGGAACAGTTTCCTATCATTTTAGGCAGGTACAAATGTATGAAAGAAAAAAAAATTGCTACAATGAACCACATGGGCATAGACAGGAAGAAATGAAAATGTCAGGATTCAGTGTTACTGCCATAACCATAGCTCTAAGCAAACAGATATTTACATAAGACTTATTTATGGTTTATTTTGTCCACTTAAGTCTTATTTAAGACTTGTTTGATAATAGAAGGAGGATGAATATTAAGTAATATGGTTATATTGGCAATAGAAATGAAGCTCTTCAAAGTTGAGCTCGGGGCATAGTGGAACTTACCGTATATACTCGCATATAAGCCGAGTTTTTCAGCCCGTTTTTCAGGCTGAAAAACGCCCCCTCGGCTTACAACCGGGTCACGGAAAAAAAATGACTTTTTCCCTGCAACCTTTTTGGCTCCCACGGTTGCAGGGACGCTTGCTAAAGCCAAAATGGGTGGGGGGTGCAGTGCCCCTCTCCCGCCACCCCTTTTTGGCTTTAGGGGTTGCAGGGAGGTATAAAATCAGCACGGTCCGGGGATGTGCCCACCCCTCCACCCGCTGCCCATTACATGTGTACACAAACCACCTCCACCGCCAGGCCGGGGACCCTCTTCCCATGCGCACTATTTTTTTCTTTTTGGGGGGAGCCTCCCCATTTCCTCGGGCACGGAGGCCCGCTTGCAGCTTGGCTAGCCGGCCAGCTGAGGGGCCGGGAAAAGAGGAGGGGGCCTCCCCGGAGGCGCTCGTGCTCCACCTCAGCTCTGTGCCATCCTGCCAAAGGCTCGCCTGGATCAGGGAGGCAGCGTGAAGAAGCAGCAGCTGCACCATGGCGGGGCTGATCTGAAGCGGCAGCGAGGGAGAAGGGGGAGCGCTCTGCCCATCCCTGGTGGAACTGGGCTGGGCAGGGCTGGCGCTGCGCGTCGTGGGGCTCCTTCCCAGCTGAGCCTGCATGATCACTCGGGCACCAGAGCCCAGCGCGCGGGGTTGGGGAGGGCCGGGCGCTTTTGTACTTTTCCCCTCACTCGCTCGCTCGCTTGCCCGCCTCTACCTTTCCCGTCCTTCTTCCTGGGCGGCTGGCAAGCTGGAGCATGGCTGCTGCTCCCACAATCAGGGGAGGTCCGGAGGGAGAGGGAGCGCCCATCTTCCACTGGAGAATGTGTGGGTGCTCCCGAGGCAAGGGAATCGGTGAGGCAGCTGGAGGGCGCGAGGCTGGGGCGGCGCGTAAATGTGCAGGTGCTACCTGGAAGGTGGATCTGTCTCCAAAGCGCTGCCAGCGTGAGCGCTTTGGAGACAGATCCACCTTCCAGGGATGGGCTGGAGGAGGGTATGCAGAGCGCTCTCCCTCCTCCCTCGCCTCCGGGGAAGCCTCCTCCTCTTTTCCCGGCCCCTCGGCCGGCTGGCTAGCCAAGCTGCAAGCGCACCTCCACGCCCGAGGAAATGGGGAGGTGGGGAGGGCCGGTGCTTTTGCCCTTCACTTGTTTGCTCGCCCTGCGCCCTTCTCTGCTGCTACCTGGAGGGTGGATCTGTCTCCAAAGCGCTCGCGCTGGCAGCGCTTTGGAGACAGATCCACCTTCCAGGTAGCGCCTGCACATTTACGCGCCACCCCAGCCTCGCCTTCCCTGGTTTAATATTGAGCCTAGGCAAACTATTAGAAGCACGTTATACAGTAAAGAAAGCCGTCAACTCGGATTAAGTGTGTGTGTGTGTTCAATTTACAGGTGAACAGATTTGATTCCCGAAATGATCCCAAACGCCAGTTTGCTCAAAGACCAAGTCCTGCCCGGCAGGGTCGCGTGTAAGAGATTGCCAGCTGAACGAGTGGGGTGTGTGTTTTAAACCAGAGAAGGCAAGATCCGCTGGGAAGGTTTACGATGGAACGGGGCGAGGAGGACCTGGAGAGGCTTCTTGACCCCCCCCCTCCTACTACTACTAATGGGGGGCGAAGCGATCTACTAATGGGTGAAGCGCATTAATGCAAGAAGCGTTCCATTCCGAGGGGTTTCTTCGCACCCATGCCTCGAATTGGAACAGTTCAGCCAGGGGAGGGAAGCGGGGAGCCTAGGCGAGGTGGGGGACCCGCGCCCCTCTCCCTCTCCCACCTCGGAAAGGAATGCTTCGGGCAGGCGACCGGAGCAGCCTTGCCCATCTGTGGGGGAAGGAAAGAGGAAGGGGCTGCAGGACGAGGGACGGCACAGGGAGGCTTGGAGAGCAAAAGCTGCTCCCCGGACGCTTCTTCCCGCTTCTGCCACCCCCTCTTTTAAAAGCAAAAATGAGAGAGAGAGAGAGAGAGAGAATCAGAATGAGACAGAGAGAGAAAGAGACAAAGAATGAAAAGGAAAGACAGAATGAAAGAGAGACTGAGAGAAAGAGAAAGAGAAAGAGAGAATCAGAGAGAGAGTGAGAGAGAGCATGAGAGACAGAAAGAGAGAGAGAATGAAAGCGAGAGAAGGAGAAAATGAGAGAGAGAGAGAGAGAGACAATCAGAATGACAGAGAGAAAGAGACAAAGAATGAAAAGGAGAGAAAGTCAGAATGAAAGAGAATGAGAGAAAGAGAAAGAGAGAATCAGAGAGAGAGTGAGAGCATGAGAGACAGAAAGAGAGAGAGAATGAAAGAGAGAGAAAGAGAAAATGAGAGAGAAAGAATGAGAGAGAAAGGGGGAGAGAGAAAGAATGAGAAAGAGTGGGAGTGACAAGATAGGGCAAAAACGTAAAATGTGAGGACCGTCGTAAGTTCGAGGACTGGTCACAAGTGCGAGGACCAGTCAAAAATAACTTTTTCAGCCCTCTGAGTAGTCCATATGCACAAAAGGACTACCCAGAGGGCTGAAAAAAGTGATTTCTGACAGGTCCTCGCACTTTTGACCGGTCTTCGCACTTATGGCCAGTCTTTTTTTATTTTGAAATTTACCAGTAGCTGCTGCATTTCCCACCCCCGGCTTATACGCGAGTCAACAAGTTTTCCCAGTTTTGGGGGGTAAAATTGGGGGGTCGGCTTATATGCGGGTCGGCTTATACACGAGTATATACGGTAACCACTTTGCAAAACTGCATAAGAATCAGCAGTTTCAAACTTGATTCTCTTCCTGCACTCAATCAGATTGATTATCCAGTTCATCAAGAAGATCTTGGATAAATAACAGCCAGTCTTTTTTGATTTCTTCCCTGGCCAGAGATTGTTTTGTCTTAGTGTAGGAGTGTCAAATTGATGACCTGCGGGCCAGATGCATTACGTGCAGGGCAGGCCACGCCCACCCCAGCTTCATGAAGGGGAAAAACTTCACGATACGTCACGTGATGCCAATGTGACGCCGCAAGTTTGACAGCCGTGTCTTAGTGGCTTTTGCTTCCTCTCACTGACATGTCGTGGAGGTCCCTGTACTAGGTAGGGCGTGTCAAATTTTTCAACTTTCAATTTGCAAACATGAGAAGTGCTCAAAAGTTGTGACATGCCTTGGGGATTGTAAAGATATTTTGGTTACTTTAATATAATGTAGATGTGCTTGGTAAGTCACAGTACATATCATAGTAATATCATAACTTTTTTAACATTGTGCTTGTTTCAACTAGTACTACTAGCTCAGAAGCAAGCAAAACGGCATTTGCAAAAAGAAAACCATTCTCAAGGCATGCTTTGGCCTACCTAATTGGCACATAAATGTTTACACAACAGATTTGATGGTATACACATTTGTTTCAAAGTGACTTGCAAGGAAATTTGTTTAGTGAGGCTTGCTTGTGGTAGAAAGAGCAATCCATCTGGCCACCTCTTTTTATTCTCATAAAATATCAGGGTAAGATTACCATATTTTTTGGAGTATAAGACACACCTTTTTCCCCAAAAAAAGAGGGTTAAAATCTGGGTGCATCTTATACTCCGAATGTAGCCCCGCCCAGCTTCTCAAATGGAGGTTTCAGAGTCTGAAAAAAAAAGCATCAGAAAAGAAGCTTCAGAAAAGAAGCCCCCAAACAGAGCTTCAGAGGCTTTTTTTCTGAAGCTCTGTTTTGGAGGCTTTCAGAGGCAAGAAAAGAACATTTTTTCTGAAGTTTCAGAGGCAGAAAAAAAAGCAAAAAAAAAGTAAGGCACAGAGCTCACAACCAAGGAACCTGTTGCTAAAATTCACCTCTGGGAACAGCTGATTGGGGGTATTCCGGGAGGCTGATCCACCTGTCAATCAGGTTTTTTCTTATTTTGCTCCCTCAAAACTAAGGTGCGTCTTATACTCCGGTGCGTCTTATACTCCGAAAAACACAGTATCTGTTGCCCATCCTGAAATTCACTATAATCCCTCCGTGCTTCCTGGACATTTCTTGATCTGTGGCACTTTCTGCTAGGCATATTGTGCTGTTGCTAGAATAGAAATTTCAAAATACTTGTTTACGTCTAGCTTTTCCCTCCAGCAAGCAAATATCACTAGGAAAAGGGGGGAGGCAGAGGGGAGGGAAGAAGCAATAACATCATATAAATAAATCAATAGATTTTGACTTGTTTATAAGTAAATCTTCCTCCCGATGTAAAAGCTAGCTTTTCTGGAACTGGGACAAGAGGCCATCCCATAATGTCCATTAATTGCACTTAAGTTCACAGAGGGCAGCACAAGTATCTCTGTCCCTGTTTATGTTATAAACCGGGCAATGTTTATAAAGCATAATTGGCAGTGGACACAGAGAAAGTCATTATTCTCACATGTTCCTAAACAGCTCCCTCTGCCTTGCAATGAGGCCCCAATCGTGCTTTTGCTCGTTTTCTGTGACTTATTCATTTACTAATACATTAATTAATTGATTAGTATTCTGAACTTTTATTTTAATATTCGTTCTTCAGAGCTCCTTTTCAAGCACAAATTTTCTACAGTTAATATCAATATAGGGAAATAAAGCCTTAGAAAGTATTTTTCCAGAGTAGACACCTCATCAGTCAGCCCACCGAGTTCTATAATTAGTTCCTCTTCAAAAATATTGCATTCAATTTTTTTTAAAAACAAACAAACATGTGCTTTATCTATTTCAAGCTAATGCAACAAATGTTCTTTCAGAACTCTGGAAATTAAACTATACAAGACAATGTAGGGAAACTCATTAACCTGAAGCACCTATTAAATCTCACCTCTGGGAATAGAGAGCATCATCATGGAGGAAGCACCTGGAAAAAAAAATGCCTTCGTCCTTAGCTGTAAGAATCACATCAGCCCCATCTATTAATGGAATCTATTCTAGATTTACATGCAATTTCTACAGATCAAATGTGTACAGATACATTTCCATCTTTCAAAATATCACAAGATCCTTGCCCCCAACCTTGCATGAAAGCAATTTTTTTAAAAGAGAAAGGATTGCTTCATACAACTCTGAATCCTATAAGAGATCAGAGGTTTTTAAAAGAAAATACTCTATGGATTTTGGGATGTTTTCTTTTTGGTTGGCATGAAAGCGAACAAGCATTCTCATATTGCATTCCCTAAGCCAACTCAGGCAGCCTTGGACAATCTACCAGTCAGGAAGATTAATGAGCATCCGAGAAAGAGAACCATCTAGTATCAAAACTGTATTGTTTGTAAAAAAAAAAAATTAAAGTACTATATAGGGGCGCACATTAATCAAGAGATGGCATAATGTTTTTTCCTACCTTTGTTGGTGGGCTCAGCATTTGTTACATATCCACTTTATAGCAACCCAGGAGTAAAATTGTATAATAACCTCTTTTGATCCATGAATATCTGTCATTTTTAAAAAAGAAAAAATCTTTTGATTTTTGGAGCAGATGAGAAGAAAAAGCTATTGCTCCGATACATCTCCTAGGTTCTCAAAGAAAGTAACATGGAAAATGACATTTACAACCTGAAGTTAGTCCCGTCTCTTTGTTTCTGTTCTGTGCTTCATTCCATCCTTTATCCTCATTACTTCCATTCACATTTACTGTATATGCCATTTTACAAATATATTTTGACAGCTGTTCCTATAGAAATAAATCATTAAAATGCACATCAAACACCAAATAAGTGATCACCCAAGCAGAATGTAGCTATTCAAATAGCTAAAACCAGGTGGTGTAAATTAAAAGCTTATTTCTTTGGTTAATTTTTTTAAAAAAACTCCAACACAAAAATAATGGGACTTTCTTTGGGTCAAGGCACATCACAAATAGGACACTACAATGAAAGGGCCTCTTCTCCAGTTTCCACCAATCACATCTTTAAAGCAGGACATTCAGAATTGAAACTCAAGGGATCCCAATGTCCTTACCGAGAATTACCTCATTAATTTGTATAATTCCCCAAACAATAAATCCTATCCTGGTATTTTTTCAGTTGCATTGGCATCTCAATGTTTCTAGCACAAGTATTTGTTTTACACCTTTCCGATCTAACATCATAAAGAACAGTGACTTTTCATCATCAGATTTGGAAAGTCAGGATGAAAGCCTGTCAACTTCCTTTCTGAGCACCATGAAACCTGCTCAGCTATTTTCCTCTGATCAACATACTACATAGGTAGACTGGGATCTACCATTGCCTAATCTTGGGGAAGTCACCATTCATTTTGCCATACTCTTTTTCCCCTTTGTAAGGGACCTTCAGAGCCTACAGATCCCAGTCTGCTCAAGAGTCTTATATTTGCCTCTTAAGAGCTGTGGTGGCACAGTGGTTACAATGCAGTACTGCAGGCTACTTCTGCTGACTACCAGCTGCCAGCAGTTCAGCAATTCGAATTTCACCAGCTCAAGGTTGACTCAGCCTTCCATCCTTCCAAGGTGAGTAAAATAAGGACCCAGATTGTTGGGGACAATATGCTGACTCTGTAAACCACTTAGAGAGGGCTGTAAGGCGCTATGAAGCAGTATATAAGTCTAAGTGGTATTGCTAGTACTACCCAATGGGAATTCAACACATCAAAAGTGGCATAGGAAAGGCTTTGCTTCTCCAAAACGTTTCTGCCCACATTTCACCACCCTGTTTACATATTATACTCTTTCAATTCTTCTGTCCAGGGCCAGAAGAGAGCACTAACCTCAGGTTAATCCTTACTTCTACAATGTGGAAAATCAAAGTTCAGGATTATGTAAACTGTCTGCTGGCTGATTCTGGGACTCTGGAGTTAGAGCATGATGCTGATCCAGAAATCATCAGACAGTAGAGTTCACATTATATGTTCAGTCTTTTATTGCATGCAAACACTGCCATTCTTTATACATCATCCTCTAGTGTCTAGTGGTAGACAAATACAATCAGAACCATTTCTTGCTCCTATAAGCAAGAATGCACCCCACACCCCATCCTAATTTTATGCAGCACTCAGCTTCATTTCAAAAGCCTTCTGACAGATTAGTTCAGACTTCTGGTAAGTGATACAGGCCCTTAAAACAGCCTATTGCTAAGGGAGAGGGAGAGAAAGAGAAAGAGAAAGAGAAAGAGAAAGAGAAAGAGAAAGAGAAAGAGAAAGAGA
>WNWU01000002.1:15640209-15685935 GCA_012654045.1 Ptyas mucosa | reverse complement strand
TTCTATTCTATTCTATTCTATTCTATTCTATTCTATTCTATTCTATTAACTGTGGCATCCTTGGTGCTCTTTGACCTTGGTTGCTTTCTTGGAGACGTTTCAATACTCAACTAGATAACATTAGCAGTGCTAGAAAGGAGACTTGTTCTAGCACTGATGATATTACCTAGTTAGGTGATGAAACCTGTGCAAGAAAACCTCCAAGCTCAGAGAGTATCCACAAAACCATGTCAGTTTCAATTGACATAAACCAGGGGAGCCTAGCTAAGTGCAAGGTTCTATTCACAGAAACATCTGTAAACATGATCATTTAAATCCTTTTACAATTTATCTTTAGACCTTCCTATTCAGCGTAGAAATGGACATGAAGAGATAAGAGACAAAAGGCCTGGCCCTGAATATCCTCCTTGGTTGCAATTTATGAAAGCCCACATAGGGTTTGTGAACACTGAACATCCTTGATATATCTTTGAATGAGAGGTCAGACCTTGCTTTTATTCACAATATGGTACAATTCATGAGCAGGGTAGTCACAGGCTTGGCCCTGGCCTGTGCAGATTGCGATCCAGCTTTTGTCAGAGAAATAGGACAGTGGAAAGAACATGTGCTGTGCCTTAAGGTTAGCATGGGACCTTCAGAACAAGAGTAGAGTGCACCTGTTGTCCCCAATTCGGGTCTGAGCCTGGTGCCGAGGCCAATGAAGGATGCCAGACACAAGATGCAGGTTTTGATTGTTTTTTATTGGGGTACCCCCAAGGAAAACGGCTCCTGGACAAAATGCCAAGAGAGCCTAGAACAAAAGATTAAGAAAGCTTTATACATTTTCACTAAAGGAGAAGGAGGGACAAGGTGGGATAACAAGAAATATCATCTAATAAACATTTCAGTAATAATTCTACAGTTTGTTGTATTAGGGCCCTATTCCTAAGCCTTGGCTAATGAATGCTCCAGGAGTTATCTAATACAGGGGTCACCAACCTTTCAGACCTCAGGGACCACTAAATTCATAATTTTAAATCCCACGGACCACTAATATGATTTGCTTAATAACCGGCTGGGTGGGCATGGCAAGGTTGTCATGTAACTGGGTTGGGTGTGGCCAACTCAATGTCACTCACGTTGAGGGGTGCCTTGCCAGCCTCTACTCGCTACTCCTCACCTCCCCGCCCGGGCTTCTTAGGGCTCCAACAGGAAGCAGTTGCTGGAGCTAAGCAGCCACCATGAGAAAAGTTGTCAAAACAGCTAGCTCAGTTCAAATTGAATCTGACTGAGAAGGAGTATCAGCAGAAGCACCTCACTGAGGATTATGAGCATAGGCTTTCCAAGCAGAGGGAAAACCTGCAGGAGTGCAAGGCCAGGTGCCAGTGCCTGGAGGCTCAGCAGGCTGAGATGATCAGCCAGTTCGAGGCCATGATGTTGTCCCATTGGAACGAAGCCCTCCGGCTCTTCGCCACCAGCGGCACTTCCTTCCAGCCTTCGGCCAAAGCCCCACACCAGGAGGCTGAAACAGACCCCAAGTCAGAATTTCTGCCCTCCTCTGACCTGCACAGAAAGACCCAGAAGGGGGAGACTCTCTGCTGCAACACGAATGTTCATTGCACGAACCGACCCAGGGGCCGTAGTTTGAGGACCCCTGATTTAGTGCAATATAAAAAATGCAAATAATTTTTCTGAGGACCATCAGAATTTTCTTGTGGACCACCAGTGGTCCATGGACCACCAGTTCATGACCGCTGATCTAATACAGCAAATTTTATTTGCTGCAGGCCATCACTATTCCTAACTTTTAGCTGAGGTCTGAAAGTTGCCTAACTCTTGTTACTTTTATCAGCTTTCTAACTACCCAGAATTGTTACAAGCTTTACACATGCATATTTCCTGTGGATAAGCATTCTTTGTTCTTGCCAGACAAATTCCACAATTACAGGCTTCTTGATTTACTTTCAAGCGTGTGCCATGACCTGGCTTTATTTTTGCAGACAGACCATCACACCAACCCAAAATGTACCCTGGGCAATATCAGGATAGTAGTTGCAAGGAGTTTCAAAAGTAAGAGCCAGTGTCCTTTAAAGTCATGGTGCCAAAAGCCAGCTTGTAAGAACAAGCAAACAAACAAACCAATTTCTTAGCAGTGATTGAAAGCATTTTTGAATCAAAACTTTGGATCTTTGAAGAGCATGTCACTTTGTCCCATCATGCAACGGAATTTATGGTATGACTGCCCATGTAGACAATACTTTCCTAGAAATGTCACACAAAATATGTTAAATTAGTAGCAAGTCTGGGAAGGGGGGGGAGGGGAGACTGCAGGCAGACCAGAAGTGGGTTTCAGCAGGTTCTGACCAGTTCTGGAGAACCGGTAGTGGAAATTTTGAGTAGTTCGGAGAACCGGTAGTAAAAATTCTGACTGGCCCTGCCCCCATCTATTCTCTGCCTCCCAAATCCCAGATGATTGGAAGGAAATGGGGATTTTGCAGTAACCTCCCCCGGATTGGGATGGGAATGGATATTTTACAGTATCCTTCCCCTGGAGTGGGGTGGGAATGGAGATTTTACAGTATCCTTCCCCTGCCACGCCCACCAAGCCACACCCACCAAGCCATACCCACAGAACCAGTAGTAAAAAATTTTGAAACCCACCATTGAGGCAGACCAAGATTTAATTTAGTTGCTCTATCATCTCTGGGGCTCTTTCTACTCTGAAGAAATCCATTGATAGGGATATAAAAGATGGAGCTGAATTCTTTATAGGTAGGAACTGGAGAATAGATACATTTAAGAATCACAGAGTTGGAAAGGACAGTGGAGATTTTCTAGTCAACTCCTAGCTCAAGCAGAAGACCCTGTATCAGAGTTTCCCCCTCCTGGCAAAGTTAAGATCCCATCCAGTGGTGGGTTTCCAATATTCTTACCACCGGTTCACCCTGCCCATGCATCTTCTGTGCATGAGTCCGGCCTTCAGCGCATGCACTTTGCTTGCTCAAACGCCTTCCGTGCATGTGCCCGGGCTCAAAAACATGCCTAAATAGGACAGCATAGAGCTGGGGTGGGCCCACCTGCGATCTCCGCTACCAGTTCACCTGAACCTGTACAAACCGGCTGAATACCACCTCTATATGTATCAGCACGTTAGGTATGGTATTTCTCTTCAGACAGAATGAGAAAGTCAATTACATATCAGAACAAAATCTGTCAAACACCTTTAGGATTTAAGCAGAAAGGAGAAATCCTCTGTTACTCAGCATAATGTTATTAAAAAAGGAAATGCTGAAGGTTCCCTCCATAATGCCCAGAGAAGACATTAGTGAAAGAAATATTCCCTCCAGCAATTGGAAGCACTACAGCTAGACATTTAAAAATAAATAAAAATATCTGAAGTGCTTTTGTTGTCACTGCCTCAGGAGCTTTGGCCCCTATTATAAATCCTTTTAATGTCTGTTATTTTTGCATTTGGGTGTATTTGGTATCTGACCGGGTTCCATTTTCCCATTTCCCCTTTTAAGGGAATTGAGCACAAAATAATCCTTGGACATATTTCAGTGATGTTTATATATTTTACTTATCTATAAAATGAGCATTAGAAATCCTTCTAAGTGGGGAACGGACTTGTGGGAAGAAATATTCATCTGGTTCAGTTCCAAGCTGGGAGAAAGACACTGGAAATATGGAGGATGTTTGGAAAGATGGCTTATTGATAAGGCAGAACCACATGGGTTTGTGGTTCTGGGTAGCTAACAAAATGGAGTTGAGAGAGAGGGGGTTATACCAGAGGTTCCCAATCTTTTTCGGTTCGCAGCTCCCATAGCAATCCGACTTGCAACTGCGCATGCGCACTAGACGTTTCAGAAATGGCGCATCAGCGTTAGACCCAGCGGGCGGAATATTTCGCGGCGCCCTTATGACGATAGCGCGGCTCCCCAGGGAGCCGCGGCGCACACTTTGGGAACCACTGGGTTATACCGTGTTTTCCTGAAAATAAGACCTCCCCATATAAAAAGCCCTCCCCCATGAATAAACCCACCCCAAAAAATAGACCCTCCCCGAAAATATTTGACCACATGCACAGCCAGTCCCTACTATTTCCTCTGGTAGGGTTAGGGAGACAGAGCTGGAAATCAGGTAAGATGGCAAGAGGAGCCCCATCTTGCTCCCTGGGCCCCAAAATAATAAGACTTCCTCAAAAATAAGGCCAAGCGCTTATTTTGGGGTTCAAAAAAAATATAAGACAGGGTCTTATTTTCGGGAAAACACAGTAGCTTCTCTTGAGCTTTATACTTGAGCTTACCTGTTCCTGTGCAAGAACATGTATTCTATTGGCTGTTGTCAGATTCCTATGAAGGCAAAAAGAGAAGGGGATAGCAGAGGATGAGATGGTTAGTTAATGTCGTCGACAAAATGAACATGAATTTGGGCAAACTCCAGGAGACAGTGGAGGACAGAGGGCCTGGTATGCTATGGTCTATGGCAGGGGTCTCCAACCCTGGCAACTTTATGACTTGTGGACTTCAACTCCCGGAATTCTGGGAGTTGAAGTCCACAAGTCGTAAAGTTGCCAAGGTTGGAGATCCCTGGTCTATGGGGTCACAAAAAGTCTGATATGACTTAGTGACTGAACAACAGAAAATATTCACCAGAGTCACCAGATGGATTTAAGCTAGATCCACTGGACATTGGAACAAATGTTTTTGAAATAATTCATGTGCTGAGAACAGGACACAAAGAGGCATCATGCCACATAATTTTTCTCCTAGCAAACAAGGGCTTATCCCCAGTATTAGATTGCCAGATGCTCTGGTTTGTACTAACCCATTAGCTATTATAACTGCATGCAAGAACTTAGACAGCTGTGAATCCATAAGGTGTCTCTTAAAGTGATGAATGATATTGGAATATATTATTCTCTGCTCCAGTGTTACAGGGTGGACTCTTTCCAGGCACCCTGTTGTAACAAAAGGGAGTACCCCAGACCAGTTAATTATAGTAACCCTTAACATGAAACCACAGAAACCACAGGTAAAATCCATCTTCCTGCAGTAACTCAATAGGGCATTTGGCTGCTAAATATAATTTAATAGGAAGAGATGCTCACATTAAAATACCCTATATCAACACAAAAAGCAGGCATACGTTGTGAAATGAAGACACACTTTTCACTTCGGAGGGCATATATTGGGTCCCTCTAATCAACTTGCTCAGACTGAAGAAACTACCTAGAAAACAAAAGCAGCAAAATGTTTTGAACTAATAAGAAAAGAAGTCCAAGACTCAACTTGCAGACAATATGAGTAATCTGCAGAACAATCACAGTTTATTCTGCTTTTAATTAAATTATGTAATATGTGTAATATAAAGGGAATTAAATTATGTGGAGACAGTTATTTACATCAGATTAAAAATAGGGATTTGTGACCAAAGTAGGTTGTTTAACTGTCCACTTTCAGGAATAGACTTCTGATTGGATCATTTTTCAATTAATTTTAATTCAAAATTAGTATCTGCACCATTACATTATAATTGCTACTTGATTCTTCTACCTTGAAGGCACTGAAGGAACAAAAAAAAAAAAACTTCACCAGGACATTACTGAACTGTTTGAAGATTATTCCTTCCCAGAACTTTCCTCTTACATTATGTAAGAATGCCAGATCTTTTTGTACATTGCAAGAAGATAATGATATACCTGGCTATTTCATATATTTTAGAAAGTAAATGTAATCTCAATCTGCCCTGTCATAGATTTTTATTCCCAGAAAAGGCTGGCCTTTGTCCTGACTCACCTTCTTCGTACCATGCATCTGCCAGGAACAAAATATCGAAATTAATTCCTTGATTTGTGCATAGTGTCCTTTTTAAAATTTCTAATCAAATGTAGCTGTGTTGTTTTTTTTTATATTTTCCTGATATTTTTTCCATAAGAAATAATGCTATGGCTTCTGTTCTATTTCTCCGTTAATAATAGAAAATTCACATTCAATGTAAAAGAAGAAAATACACCTAATTCATCAAATCCCTTAATTTACAGCATTTCTTGAAAAATATCAGCCATTCTTTTGAGATCTATTGTTCATTTTTTCCCCTTGTCTTTACAGTTATTTTACAGTTGTACCAAAGATCCAGTGCATACGATCACCTTATCTTTGTAAGATTTTTTTTCCATGTTATATTATCATATGTTCATTATCTTTAAAAATGTATTTATTCTTTTTAAAAAAATATTGGTTTTCATACTTTTGGCTCTGTGCATTATATGAACCCATCAGTTATTACTTAAAATTACATGAAAGTTTTAGTATAATGTATAAATGCAGCCACAAAATTAAATCCAAACTGTTGTTGGAACTAAATCAGTACTGGATTTGAATTTTGGCTGCTACCAATTCGCTTGTGGGCGAGTGGGCAGAGCCTCCTGCCACTGCCGCTACCGGTTCGCCCAACCCGGGGCGAACTGGTAGCAACCCACAACTGACCTAAATGAATAGGACAAATTAAACAAACACATGAAAACCTTAGCTGTTTTTTAAAGAACTGTCGCCATATGAAAACTTGAAATGTGTTTATGCAATGCCTTTGAATTTAATCATTTTGAAAACATTGCTCCTTATGAAAATTTAATAATTTTCATCTTCTGTCATAGTAAAATATTCAACTTGATGGCAATTTTTGAAGAGGATCTGAAAAACATGGCCTTGTCTTGGGGCCCCATAGTTTATACACCCCTATTTTACATGCTTTTAGGATATTTTGGATATGCAGTTTTTACACTGATGAAACATTAGTATCTTTGTTACTAATGTAACTTATGTAACTCTAAAGAAGATTTACTTGTCCCATTTAAGATTCACTTTCATAGAATAGCTCAATAGCTTGGTTAAGCTTTAATAAAACTCATATTTCCAAACCTTAAAAGGTACATCTATCTATTTTGCTTTGCGATATTGTGCTTGGGTATCAAATAAAGTCTATGAAAGTAAATGTGTTTTTAGTTAAACAGTTGACTAATAAAAGCAGTTCCTGAAATGTTCTCCAGATGTCTTGTAAATACATTGTGCTTTCATTTCACCCTGACAGTTAATTAAAAAATATTGGCAGGTAATTTGACAAACCACAATGTACTTCACCTTGGATGGCCATCTTGTTTGGAAATTGTAACAAAAGCTTTGCTTATCTTTTAACTGTATCAAAATACAATTAATAGAGAGGAACATTTTATCATTGGGAAGATCTCCAGGAACTTTATTATTTATTTGTATTTTAGCTTTATGCTTAGACTAGTTTCCTATTCCTACTTACTTGAGACTAACCATCACTGAACTTCATAAAGCTGTTCTGAAGTGGTAGGCATGTATCAGTTAGTATGATTTTATGAGTCTGCTATAGAAAGATAGCAGCTGAAGTGAGACCCTAAATGAGGTAACATTGTTCAGAATACCAGAATCACTGGGGGTTGGGAAAAATATTTTCTAGAGCATAGGATCCAATATTATCAAAGCCACTACAATTTCCACTGCATCTTCCCATATATCATACCTACCTGCAATAAATACAAACATCTGAGAAGATAATAACAGTGGGTGAATAGCACCTACCCATTTCTATTTCTTAATTCCTCACAAAACCATTTGAAATAACCAAACAGCAAACAGTGTTTGCTGTCACCAAACAGCAAACACAGGCAGAGAATACCCCAATCCACATTTATGACTCTTTTTTCCTCAATATAATACACAGATTATAACCTAATGCCGGGAGGGGGGCATTAGTTCATCAACTTCTTTATGAAGTTGCAGTTTGTTCATCAACCTCCCCTCTAGACTTCTACTTAGATCATCATTAATTCCACATTCATTCTTGATTTTCATTGCGCAATTCATGCACATGCACAGCTTGTGTATTCTGCCTGACCACACAAACGCATTCTCTCTTTCTCTAGCTTCCAATATTTAGAATTAGCATCCGTGTATATTTAAGTAGATGGGGAAGACTGATTTTCACTGGCAGAAAAGTAGACGGCGAGAAAGTTGCATTTCCCTTATTCGGTGTCCCATATCAAATATAAAGTAAAAGAGTCATTCTGGATTGCAATGTGGCAATCCCATCATGTTACAAATTGCCTTTTCCCACTACTAAGTTGAAGGGCTTTTCACTCAAAAGCTTTTTGGGTCACAGAAAAGTACCCCACAATGAAATTAGATGCCCCATTGCCAATTCCTATTCAGAATCTGTTGTCTTTGTTCCAAGTCTCACGATATCCTTTCATCGTAATAGATGGCAAACTCCAACTGATCTACCTAAAAAATGCACATGGCCAGGGCATGCTTATGCAGTGATAAGATGCAAATGGGAAAAGACCTAATTAATTGATTAGATTAATCTAATTAATTGATTAGATTTGCATGCCAGGGGTTGGGGAGGATGATTGAAATTATAGTACAATGTATCTAAATGTTTATCAAAATTCTCAGTCATCCACATCATGGTTGTCCCAAAGGTGCTTTTTCAAGAGGCAACTGGATTTTCTGGTTTTTCTTTGAACACATTTCACTTCTCATCCAGGAGGCTTCTTCAGCTCTGAATGGATGGTGGGGAATAGAAGGATTTATACTCCTTGCAGACAGCTGGTTATTTGCATTTTTTTAGAGAGTCGTTGAGGACACCTAGAAAAAGCAACTTTGATACAATATATCTAGGCACCATGTTGAGAAATGTTGCTCTGTGTAATGGCAGGCCATTACATACTGTACTTATTTATTTAGAGCTATATTGATACAGTGGAAACAACAGAAAGTTGCCAGTCAAGTGAAACCTGAAACTTAGAAAATACCTCATTTTTAGCTATAGCAAGTCAGTTCAGTGTAGTGGTTACAGAACTGGACTAGGATTGGAAAAACCTGTGTACAAACCCTCTTTTGATCACAAAGCTCACCGCCTAACAATCTCTCAGTCTCATCTATCATTTACAGGTAATCCTTGACTTATAATCATTCATTTAGTGACCGTTTGAAGTTACAACAGCACTGAAATTTTGATCATATGACCATGGGGATGTTTGAAAGACAGTCATACGTCACCTTTTTCAGTGCCATGGTAACTCTAACCATTACTAAATAAATGGTTCTAAGTCGAGAACTAACTACCTGTATTCAGCAGTTGACATGAATGATACAAACTATTCTGATTAGGTTAATGACAATGCAGATCCTAGCATGAAACAATTCTCATCAAATATGACACCCTGCAGATGTGAGCTTCCTTTCTCCATTTCAACTGCTTACCATGTAAGTCTGGAGGTAAACAGACAGGGCCACCTTCTGCCACTCCAAATTCTGTCCTTCCTGTAAGGTAACCACTATATCCAATCTGTAGCAAGGGCTATCCTTACTCTTCAGCCTGCTCTTTTTCCTCTCCAGTTCTTCACACAGCTTCTACCAATCTTCTCTCAAGGGACCTTCCTCAGAGTATGAAACTGGAATGACAGGCCAGGAGAATTGTACGACCATTGCCAGCTGCTTCACCAAATGCTATTTAAAGAGGTCTTCTAAAACCCTTTTCGTTTTGCACCTGCAGCTTTGGCACTTCTAGATATGGCTACCATTCCCTGGTGACTAGCGCAATCTGGCTAAGTTTTCTCTTGAGTAGAGAAAGTCAGCCAGCTGGCAAGGACAGGCAAGCCAGAGTGCTCTCGTCCTGCCATCCCTGGACCCACTGCCTGTCCCCCTAGATTCAAGTTGCCTCAGGCAGGGCCAGTCTTATCACACATCCTAAGAGGGCTATTAAACTTAATGGAACCTGTTGTGCTGTTTTCTTATTGCTTACTTATTGTCGACACTGTAGATTTTCCCTCATTTTCTTTTCTGAATTGCTGTGGGATTCGGTGGAGGAGGGAAAGTAGTGGGAGAACTTAATTGCCTCAGTCTCAAATTTATCTGGACTTCTTAAAAATGGGATTTGAGTAGCAATGCTATTTTTCATTTCAAATGTCCATGGCAGCTTATAGTCACATAATAATCCTAAACAATGCACTCAGCACCCAGCATATGAGCAGCAATGGCACATAGAATGGGCAACCATCATGGCTGCCATCTTAACTTTTTAATTTTCTCTATTGCATGTTAGTGTCAACTATAACATATGTATACTTAAACTTCCAGAATTTCCCAGCCAGCATGCTAGCTAGAGAAATCTGGGAGTTGAAGTCCATGCATCTTAAAGTTAAGGTTGGAAAACCCTGCCTTATGGATATCACTGGGTCCAAGTTATGTGGCTGCTACCATGTAAGATGTCTAGCAATGTAATTTTCTGTACTGAATTGTATAAAGAATTGCTTCCAAGCATCAGGCTGATTATTGAAAATTCTGCAGGAGATAAAGGTCCTGCAACCTTGGCAGAGGCATAGATTTTGGGAAGCCAGTTGCAACGGCGGATTTCCTAGCTCTGCTTTCAAGCAAAGAAATGGATAGATTTTACTATGCCTTCTGGATTAAGTCAAGATATTTCCAGTTACCAAGTCCATAGAAGTTCACTAGAAATCAATGTAAGCAGGAGGTGGGGGAGAGGGAGAGGGAGAGGGAGAGGGAGAGGGAGGAAGCAATAGCTTTAAAGATTCAAGTCTACAAGATTAAATCTACTAACCATCATTTTTCACATGTTTTGGCACTGAAAAATAATATATTCCTCTTAAATCAGAGATTAGGAGGACTAGAAATTCTTTTTCATATCAATTCCTCATAAAAGTTGTTGTTGATGATGATGATGTTATGCATTCAGTCGTATACAATTCTTGGCATGGGCCATATCTCTTCACATCTTCTGACCTTGCACTACTTCTTTGAGTTATTCTATGCTCTGGCTGGTATCAGCTTTTATAGTGTCCAGCCACCATGTTCTTTGGCGGCCTGGTTTCCATTTACCACTAATTCTTCCAGGCATAATTGCTTTCTCAAGTGAATTCTCCTTCATGACATGGCCAGAATATGTGAGCGCAGTTTTGTGCTTTTGCCTTCCAGTGATGTGTCTGGTCTTATGCGCTCCAATACTTGTTTGTTAGTCACCTTTGCCGTCCAAGGAATATACAGGAGCCTTCTCCAGCACCATAGCTCAAACGAGTCAATTTTCTTCCTGTCTTGCTTTTTTAAGGTTCAACTTCCACAATCATAGCTTGCGTAGCTACAGGGAACATGATAGAACGGACTAACCTACATTTGGTTGCCATGCTGTCCTTGCTTTTCTTATTTGGCTCATATTCATCATTGTAAAAGTTAGGCTCAATCTTTCTCTTAGCTTTATTCAGAACTATCTATGGCAGGGTGTCAAATTCAAGGCCCACAGGCTGGATCCTTAGATCTGGCCCACGGGGCTGTCCTGGAAACAGCGAAGGACTGGCCCTTCACTGCCAGTGAAAACGAAGCTCCATTTTCACTGACAGAGGGTTACAAAAGGCTATCCCAGGCGAAAACGAAGCTCAGGAGCCTGTTTTCGCTGGCAGAGCTCGGGCCATCACAGGCGCCCCTGACACAAGTGACACTGATCTGGCCACACCCACCCTGGCCACACACATACACACCCAAGGTCAAACACAACCCTGATGTGGCCCTCAATGAAATTGAGTTTGACACTCCTGATCTATGGCAATCTATACATATTTGAGTGGTAAACTGGTAGAACTGAAGTAAAAAGTTTGCATTTCTGGCTGCTTCCTAAATCCCATCTTATTTTAATAATGTTGTTTAATATAATTCAACTTCCAACTGCCTCTTTGTTTTATCTTGTACACAAGAAGACCAAGAGCCAAGTTTTCAATCCTCATTTGCCACATTTTTAGCCAGCAGTGATATTGTGGGAGAAATAAAATCTCCCAAGCAGAGATTTATTGTTGATAGTCTGTATTGTCAATTACTCATGGGCACTGCAAATGTTCAGACTTTATGGTAACTGCAAAATAAATAATAGATGACCTTATAATATATGAGAACTATGAAACAAAGAGGGACTAGAATACAAGTCTGCACTCTAATGTGCACCAAAGATTTTTCTACACATTAACGATCCTCCCTTAAAAATAAATCAGAACAATGATGTTTATAAAACAAATGGGCCAATTATTTATTGACCACATTTTCAAAAAGAAGTGCACTCTAACCTTTTGACACAGAATAAACAGTTTTATAATAACCAGGGTGCAAACATCAAAAGAGTTGACAACTGACAAAAATATATAACTGGATAAAAAATAAAAATGGATAGAATTTGTATAGAACTTGACTATAGAGGAGGAATTAAATGATTACCTGTACAAATTGGAGCATTAAAGATCTTACTTCACTGGCTTCTTTACATTTCCAGACTCTGTGATATAATATTACTCAACTCACTTAAGACAGTATTTCAAATCTAGGATATGCGAAGATAGGCAGTGCTGCTTAAGGCACTGTTTCCAACTTTGACAAGTTCCAGACCCATAGAATTCAACTCCCAGAATTCCTCAGTCAGTGTAGTTATGGCTGAGAATTTCGGGAGCTAAGTTTCATACATTTGGAAGTTGCCAAGGTTCATGTATATTTGCTGAATTAACCCCAATTCAATACCCTTCATAAAAAGTTTCAAAATGATGGTGGCTACAAATGATTGTACCATTCTTCAAAAAAATAGTGATTTTCACTGTTAAAGACCTGGATATTGTAGAAAGAGAGCTACGTTGGCCTACTGCAGCAAAAAACAAAAGTTTGGTATAACCTTGTCTAACCATTTTTTTTATTAAAGGACTTGCCCTTTTCTGAGCTATAGCTCATTTCATCAAATGCAAATATACCTTGTAAAAAAAGCTGCTACGTGGCTCCTTCTAATGTAAAGATAGAATAGAATAGAATAACAGAGTTGTAAGAGACGTTGGAGGTCTTCTAGTCCAACCCCCTGCTTAGGCAGGAAACCCTACACCACTTAGGACAAATGGTTATCCAACATCTTCTTAAAAACTTCCAGTGTGGGAGCATTCGCAACTTCTGGAGGCAAGTTGTTCCACTGATTAATTGTTCCAACTGTCAGGAAATTTCTCCTTAGTTCTAAGTTGCTTCTCTCCTTGATTAGTTTCCACCCATTGCTTCTTGTCCTGCCTTCAGGTGCTTTGGAAAATAGCTTGACTCCCTCTACTTTGTGGCAGCCCCTGAGATATTGGAACACTGTTATCATGTCTCCCCTGGTCCTTCTTTTCATCAAACTAGACATACCCAGTTCCTGCCAGTTCTTCATATGTTTTAGCCTCCAGTCCCCTAGATCTAGAAGTAATCTATGGTTTTAGAAAACTGGGTCTTTATCTTTCTGAAAAAGATATAATATCCTTGCAAATATTTTTTAAAAATCCTTATGAAGGATAGTCATGTAACTACTTGAATTTTTTTTCCCTAGGAAAAGGTTTCTTTAAAATGTTCTCAAAATGTGGCTTATAGCATACAGAGCTTTCAGTCTGCACCATGGATAGAATGCATTTACTGAACTAGATGAGAACAAACATATCTGGAAAGGGAAATTTTCAGCACTGAAAAATTCAAGAGGGGCACTGGATGTCAAGGGCATCATAATAATAGCAATAGCATTTAGACTTTATAGTGCTTCACACCGCTCTCTAAGTGGTCTACAGAGCCAGCATATTGCCTCCCACAAACTGGGTCCTCATTTTACTGAGCTCAGAAGGATGGAAGGCTGAGTCAACTTTGAGCCATCCAGAATCGAAATCCTGGCAGTTGGCAGAATTAGCCTCATTCTAATCACTGGACCAGCACAGCTCCTAATTCTTATGACACTGTCCTATTTACATGGATACAAAAGAAAAGATGATTCCACCTAGATTTGTACTCACAAAAGGAGGCTAGGAACTTGTAGTGGGGAGACACTAAGACTGCTAATTCTCTATGATCATCCAGGAATGCAGAATCTAGAGCAGCTCCATACTATAGATACACTGGCTGGGGAATTCCAGAAGTTGAAGTCCTTAAGTCTTAAAGTTGCCAAGGTTGAACACACCTCTTAGGTTCAGGGTCTAGCAAAACCTCCAAGTTAACTAGCATCTCTGCCAAAGAGAAGAAAGCTATGTTCAAGGTGGAAATGGCCATATAGTGTATGTGCAGCGGTGGGGAAGAAATACCAGCCATGCTTGACAGGGCTGAAAATATGAGGCTCTCCCTTCCTGTGAGAACAAAACATTTGGCTAGTAAGGCCCAGGATGGCAGCTATAATCTGAGCAGCTCAATTTCTGAGGTAGATCTTTTTAAAGGAGGGAAATCTTGTTCATTCTGCCTGCTCAAAGTAGGGAGAAAATGTCAATCACCATTGGCTGCTGGGGAGGCCACACAAGATATTTGCTTACAACAAGTGGTGTAGAAGGAAGTGGATAAGCAATGGGATGAAGAAAGCATTGAATGCTAAATTATGGTTGCATGTTCATCAGTTATGAAGAAGTTATTAGCTTTATTAGCACACTCAATAGCCAACTATGCATCTATCAGATACATAGCTTCTTATAATCCCAGAGGATTTTTAAATTTATGTTTAATATATTAGTATGTAAATGTTTTGTCATGTGGGCTTTTCTTTTGTAGCATCAAAGCACCCTAAAAGTCAGGAAAGAAAGCAAAACAAATCCCATCCATTTTGGCAGACATTCTTTAGTAGAACTGAATATTAAAATGTGTGGACTTCAACTCCCAGAATTCCCCTGCCAGGACTTGGAGTCCCCAGCCACACATCTTAAAGTTGTGGAGATGAGAAATACCACTCTAGAAAGTTACTCTCTAAATGCTCAAGGGCACCTTATTCAAAAAATATATTCATTTTTCCAAACATCAATCTTTTTCCACGCTTGCCTGAGCGATGCCAAGATCAGATGTCTCCCATGAATCTATCAGGTATTTGCCTTTACATTTGGTTGATTACATGCTCTGATTCCCATTGTTCTCTGCATGCTTTTTAATGGATATATTCCATGCCCCTAAAATAGACGGGGGTTTTTTTTCTTTTGATTACTTGTGGCAGATATGTATAAAATAAATGCTGGTCACGGTAAACTTAAAGTTTCATCAGTAAGTGGAGCAATACTCCTTGTTAGCCAACATTCAAGAAGAAGCCATCCCAAAAACTACAGGTAGTTCTCGACTTACAGCAGTTCACTTAGTGACCATTCAAAGTTACAAAGGCATTGAAAAATGTGACCTATGACTATTTTTCACAGTTACAACCTTTGCAGCATCCCCATGATGATGTGATCAAAATTCAGATGCTTGGCAACTGATTCATATTTATTACCGTTGCTGTGTCCCAAGGTTACATGATCCACTTTTTTGACTTTCTCTCAAGCAAAGTCAACGGGGAAACCAGATTCACTTAACAACCAGATTACTAATTTATCAACTGTAGTGATTCACTTAACAACTGTGGCTAGAATGGTCATAAAATGGGGCAAAATTCACTTAACAAATGTCTCACTTAACAACAGAAATTCTGGGTTCAATTGTTGTCATAAATTGAGGACTATTTGCATATGAGACATATTTCCTCAATTTATGCTTTGCATGAGGTGGGGGAGAAGTTTATTGATTGATCTTATACCCATATCAAAAAATAAAGATAAATTACCTTCTAGGAATTGCATCAAACTTATTGATAGCTGTTTTTCAATTTGGCAAATGATTTTGTTCTTAACCAACCAATTTTAAGATCTATTTTTGCCAATAATTCCAGGTACATTTGAGCACTAATATCTTAGAGTTTCTGATTTAAAAAGTTCATGTGCCAGGGAGGCAGTTGAGAATAAATATTGGGTGGGAAACCTATGCTATATGAAAAGATGGACTGAGCACCACGTATCTTCTCACTAAACGTATTTTGGGTAGCCTATTTGGGTCCACTGAATGGATCCTCTGGCAATACGAAAAAACTTTGATTATTGAATAGGTGTGTATGAAGTAGATACTTGTTTCTTCTCTGACTGCAGCCGGTTGATGTTTCCTAGTTTGCTTCTTAAAAAAACAGATCTGAAGTTGTTCAAGGGAGGGAGGTGCCCCAAAGTTCCATGCCATAGGTCAGCATTGAGATTACTTTTTCCCTAAATACTTTCAGCATGGAGATCAAAGTGCCTAGGTCCATGATGGCGAACCTATGGCACATGTGCCACAGGTGACATGTGGAGCCATGTTGCCTGGCACGCCAGCTTTGCTCCAGGAGTCTCTGGAGGCTGGGGACAGCAAAAAACATCACTTCCTGTCCAACTGGAAGTTGAGAAATGGGCCATTTCAGGCTTTCGGAGGGCCTCCGAGGGGGTGGGGAAGGCTGTTTTCGCCCTCCCCAGATGCATAGAGAGGATCTGGAGCCAGGTGACAAAGAAAAATGGGCCATCACGCGCCAAGAGCAGGGGGAGCAGGGGCGTCGCGCGCGCATGCACGGGGTGGGACACATAGAATTATGGGTGTGGGCACGCGTGCGCGTGAACCTCCCCTGCCCCTCCCCTTCCTGGCATGTGATAGCAAAAAGGTTAGCCATCATTAGCCTAGGTAATAGAAATTAAATAATTTATATAATTTTTTAATACTTTCCTCATCCCTCACTCCAATTTACCCACAATCCAATGTTAATACAGGCCACTCCTAAATAGGTGAAAGAATTCCCTTCTTCAGTAGGCTCCCCGTCCAGCTGCCAATTTATTTTATTTATTCACTTTATTCATTTTATTTATTTATTTATTTATTTATTTATTTATTTATTTTTATTTTGTCAAGCATATATAAGATAACAGGTAAAAGTATAAACATAATTTGAATACATGAAAAGAGTAAGTAAAAAGGAATATTAGGACAGGGACGGTAGGCACGCTGATTCACTTATGCATGCCCCTTATAGACCTCTTAGGAATGGGGTGAGGCCAACAGTAGACATTTTAAGGTTAAAGTTTTGGGGGTTTGGGGAAGAAACTACAGATTATATTTCACACTTCTTTTTTGGCTAAATACCATCCCTTCTGATTTGGTTTTATTAATGTTTAGAGCAGGGATGCTCCAATCTTGGCAACCTGTGGACTTCAAGTCCCAGAATTCCCCAGGGTGGCTGGCAAATTCTGGGAGTTGAAGTCCACAGGTTGCTGAGATTGGACACCCCTGCTTTAGAAGTTTGAGAATACAGTAGGTATTTATCTTTCACAACAGTCTTCTCAGACCTTTTTGAGACTGTGCCATGAGAACCATATTATCAGCATAGAAAATAATATTAATAAATTTATCATGGATTGTTGGCATACGAAGCATACAAGAATCCTATAATATCATTGACAGAGAGGTTGGAAAGCCCTGGGGATAGACTACAACCCTGTCTAATATCTTTAATGGGTAAGTATACTCTGAGTTAGAGAACCATTTATACCCATATGCACTTTCGAGAGCCTTAACCAGCCTGGGTTCCATGTTTAAAGTGGCCAATTCCTTCCACCGACTGTTTCTGTTTATGAAATCAGAAGCTGCACTGAGATCTAGGAAGGTAGTGAACAATTCCTTGCCCTTCATTTTTTTGTTTTCTTATGAAGGTGGTGTAAAATAAAACAACAGCTTCTCGACCTTTTGGTAGTAATGTGTGCTGTGTTTGGCATGAGATACAGAACATTACCAAGGGTCTAATTGACTGCTAAAAGATATATACTCCTCACTTGCATTCTTCGTTTTTCACTCCATAGCCATTGATCGTTTCCCCCTCCCCCTTGAAATATGTTATGCTGAAAGCAATCAATGAAGCTTCAAAACCCCAGTCTACAAACTAAATTGGAATAACAGGTTGTAACAACCATAGGCTAGTTCTCCAGTTAATGGTTTTTTTCTAGGCTTCATTAAAAGAGAATGTATGGCAGCCAGGAATGAAATTTAATGTGTCTGGTGAAAGACATAAGAGCTTGCAGCTGAAGGTACTTCTGTAAAAGTATACACCCATTTCTATAAACAAAGGGTATAATCCAGACAGAGTTAGGTACTTTTTAGTCTCATTAATTTGGATGGAGAAAGCCAAGCTTGACTTTAAAACCTTGTTATTATGTAGGACGATTGAGATGGGAACTCCCCGTGATTTTTTTTTTTTTTACAAAAATAGCTTCCCGGGAGGACCTCTCAATTAGAATGGCGAGACAGAGAGAGCAGTGTATTGCTTGTGTGCTCGTATAGTTTTTTTCAGTTAGGGGGGAAAAAAAGCTTTCCATGGCAATCAGAGGGAAAAGGTGAAGAGAGAAAGGATTAAGTGTGTCTTTTCCCCAAGCAATTATTCCAATCCAGCTTTTTGTAAAAGAAAATAAGCTCTCCATTAATGTATTATTTTCTGCGTTGAAATAAGTGGAACAGGCACCAAAACCAAGCTGGATTTTCTTCCTTGACTTTGGTGTTCTTCTCTATCTCTTTTGGAGAGCTTTAGCTATCCAACTCTTTGGTTTCCTGGTGCAGTTAATACAGCAATTCTTCCAAGTCTCTTCATTTTCTCCTCAAACTAGAAAGCAACTTGCGGTTGCTGGAAGTCTAGCCTAGCTCCTCTTCAGGCAGGAAGACCAATGCAGGTAGGCCTCCACTTACGACCACAACTGAACCCAAAATTTCCATTGCTAAGCAAGAGGGTTGTTAAGTGAGTTTTGTCCCATTTTATGACCTCTCTTGCCACAGTTGTTAAGTGATCCTCCTTCTCCTTTCTCCTTCGCTTGTTGGAAGGTTGCAGAAGGTGATCGCATGACCCTGGGAGACTGTAACTGTCATAAATCCACTGTCAGTTGTCAAGCGTCCAAATTTTGATGATATGACCATGGGGATGCTGTAATGGTCCTAAGTGTGAAAACAGTCATAAGTCACTAAATGAATTATTGTAAGTTGAGGACTTGCATGCACTTGTAGGTCACAGCAATGTTTTTCCCCATTTGCTCGTTCTGTTCATGAGCTCCAGAAGTGAGAGTAGGCCTAGAACCAGGGATCTCCAATCTTGGCAGCTTTAAGACTTGTGGACTTCAACTCCCAGAATTCCTCAGCCAACTTTGCTTTGCTGGCTGAGGAATTCTGGGAGTTGAAGTCCACAAGTCTTAAAGTTGCCAAGGTTGGAGACCCTGGGGCCTAGACTGAAAGAAGAGAGAAAAAGAAAAGGAAGAAAATGCCTTTAACTTAATTTCGCCTGGCCAAAATGCTCTTGGCTCCTTCTGTGAGCTATAGGACCATTTCTTATGGTAACCATTTAACAACATGGGCTGAATTACCGCTAACAATACAGTATTAGATTATGTTTCTTATAATTTTGCTTTGCACACATTCAGGATTCTTTTCACTTTTGAAGAAAATGATAAAATGTCTTCCTGGAGTTAAACATGAAACGTTGTTCCAGTGTTTTCTCTTTTAGATGTCAAAAGAAAGCACATTCCCATGACCACATGTGTTTGTCAGGCACTCCTGGGATTAGCTAATTAATTTTTCAGCTGTCAACGTCTGACTTCAGTTAATATTTTTAAACAGTTAAAGAAAAACATACCTTTTAAAGAATGGGAATCCAGTCAAGCCTAGAAGTTGAGGAAAGCCGTAACTGTAAGACATGTAGATTTGACTATTTTAGTTGCTCTGGATTACATAATAACATAGCAGCTGTTGTTTTTTAAAGTAGGAAAAAGAAACTTTATGAGGGAGGGAAGGATATTAAGCAATATTGAATTGGCTATTGCAAATTTCTCCATATCAAGATTTCATAGAATACTTTTAAAAATAGTTTTCTCTATTTGTGTTTAAGAGCATCACTGGTGGAGATAACAGTTTATTTTTGTTCATGACTCAATAATGTTCATTATTGTAGCTGTACTGTAATAGCAATAGCAATAGCACTTGGACTTATATACCACTTCAGAATGCTTTTACAGCCCTCTCTAAGCAGTTTACAGCATATTGCACCCAACAATATGGGTCCTCACTTTACCCACCTCGGAAGGATAGAAGGCTGAGTCAACCTTGAGCCGGTGAGATTCAAACTGCTGAATTGCAGTTAGCAGTCAGCTGAAGTAGCCTGCAGTACTGCACTCTAACCACTGCGCCACCTCGGCTCTTAATGTACTACTTACCACTCCAGTTGCTTTAAAAGTTAAATCAGTAAACATATCATGATGTGTTTTTCCATATTTTCATTGCAGCTTCACGTGTGACAAGAGTTCTCATACTGTACATCATGATTGTGATTGGATATGAGAAGAGGAAGTTCACATTCTTATTTTACTTAATAGAGTCAGATGCGAAGACCATGCATTAAGTTCCAGTTAAGATGATTTATTGCTCATACGTATACACAAGAATCTAGTCAACTAATGGTCAGCACTAAATTCGCTCTAGATAAGAGTCAACGGAATCCAAAAGGAGTTAGTCAGTTTGTGGGAACTAATGACTCTAGGCTGATTAGTCTTTTGACTCCATTCCCATGCTCTGTCTGACCTTCTCCTACAAGTAGTGGGCTATCTTTTCCATGTTGTGGTCCTGGCTCAATCAATCTCTCCTGTGCATTCATAGCAACATTCCCAAGAATCATCTCAGGATCAAGATGCTGTTGTCTTGTCCAGCCTTCCCATCCTCCAAATGTAGCTTTCTTCTTGAGGAATGGTAATCAGAAGGAGCACTTCTTCCTGCAGGAAGGTTCATGACATAAAACCAGCAGATCATTCTGGGATACATCTCCCATATCCTGGACCCTTCCAACTTAGTTACTTTTGAATTATGCAGGTCACCTTCTTCTCCTCTCCTAATAAAAAGGTAAAACAACACAGAGGCTTACCACAACCGGAAGGAAAGTGGCATGTCTGTATTAGTACAGTGATTCTTAAATTGTCTGATCCAGTTACCCCTTTTCTCAGTCTCAAATAATATCATTATCCCCACAAAAACCTAGACTCTGCAGCCTTTACAAGCAATTAAAAATTATTCATTTACTCCCAGGATTTGTACAAATGACCCCTTTGGGCATAATTACTCCGACTTTAAGAACTACTGTATGAGAACACCCAATACATTTTTGTTTTGAGAAGGTGTCACACATTTACTATTTTAGTCGCATAGCACCACAAACTTTGACAAACTTTGAATTAAACTGTTTTTCCTGTGCCAAATGGCCTTTCATTCTTTTAAGGATCTGATTCACATGTGCAGGGACCCCAAAATTCAAAGTTTACGACTGTCATCTGGGGGATTGAGTATGGAGCTTTGAGACATGATTTGATGGAAAATTCCACTAAGTTTGCTTTCATTTTGAGCACAGTAAGTCTGCATTTACAATCATACTATTTTTTCAGCGGTCATTAAAATAAAAATTACCCTAACCAAGGAATGCATACCAGTAAAATAAATGAAATAATAGTCCCTCAGCATCTATCTATTCTCAAGTGATCTATCTAAAACTTCTTAATATATAATAAAGAGCCACAGACCTATTGACCTCTGCAAGTCAAGAATGGATCTGAAACTTTTGCAAGTACTATATATGGTTCTGAACCACTGCGTATAACAATATAAAAGTCAATACATAAAATCAAACTCAGTCCTCCTAATAGCTCTCCAGGCTATTGCATTATGATTTCTTACATTTATGGGTTTCAGAAATTAGCAATAGCAATAGCATTTACTGTAGACTTATGTATTGCGCCATAGTGCTTTACAGCACTCTCTAAGCCAGGGGTGTCAAACTCGATTTCATTGAGGGTGGCAAAAGGGTTGTGTTTGACCTCCAGGGCCAGGGTGAGCATGGCCAGAGTGGGCAGGGCAATTGTGGGTGGGGACATCTGTGGTGGCTCGAACACTCTGCCAGTGAAAACGGGTTCCTGAGCTCCGTTTTTGGCTGCAATGGCCTCCTGCAACCCTCTGCCAGTGAAAATGGAGCTCAGGAGAGCTGCCTGCGGCCTTCTCGAGCTCCATTTTCTCTGGCAGAGGCACTGTGGACCAGTCCTTCGCTGTTTCCAGGGCAGCCCCGTGGGCCAGATCTAAGTACCCCATCGGCTGGATCCGGCTCCTGGGCCTTGAGTTTGATAACCCTGCTCTAAGCAGTTTACAGAATCAGCATATTGCCCCCAACAATCTGGGTCCTCATTTTACTGTCCTTGGAAGGATGGAAGGCTTGACCCGGTCAGGATAAAGAGGGACAGCATTTCCCCTTCTTATAGTATCATACCTTGAAGGGTCAGCCGTAACAAATGGAATAGAGTGAGATCAGAATGGAATGAGAATGTTGTTAGGTCCATCAGGGAGGTATGGCTGTGGTGCCCAATTTTTCTGTTCTTCATTCATTTATTCATTTTCTCTCATAACCTAATTCAACCAAATGGTTCTGGGCAGCTTACCATTCTAAAGTACTAAAACAATTTAAAAGACATTAAAACAATAAAAACATCCACAAACTAAATAAGTATAAACAGCAGCCATGATGATTAATCAACTGGTAGTAAAGTTAAGAAACAAAGCCTTTCACACATTATTATTGTATATATTATTTTATTCTTATGTTGCAAGCTGCCTGGAGTTTAGTTTTAAGATGGATGGCTAAACAAATGTTTTAAATAAATAAATACAATCCATTTTAGCATAGTTTTACTTTGATTCTGTATTATCAGAGCCCTTTTCTTCCCTCCATACAAAATGCAGATTGAGCACTGAAATTGAGAATTTCATTAATATTCAACTTTGGTTTCACAAAACCAAAATGAGCATTATCAAGTCAAATAAGAATGGGCATTTTTTTTCGGGAAATAAATGATCACTACTTTCTAATTAAATATTAGGTTAAAAAAAAAACCCAAGCAGTATTATAATAGATTCCTCTTTGTAGCAATAACATATTCTAAAGCTAAAAAAAGTGGAAAGGTTTGTAAAGGTCATTAGAGCCCTCTGCATTACTTGTTTTAAATTGCATGCTGAGGCTCACAGACCTTAGACTTTGATCTAATGGCTTTTATGATAATGTTTCTCCAATAATGAAAGAACATACTTTCCAATTTCAGCATCAAATATATAAAGTAAGACCCCACATAAAAAGGAAACAGTTGACATTCATTAGTGAAAGTAACTCAGATAGGTGCATAGCATTAATTTAATGATAAGGTATTGAAAATGCCATTGTTGAGAATAAAATTTATAACTTGTCTAGAAAAGAAAACGTAGAGTGTTTTCGTCATTGTACTGAGAACGTGCTCCAATTATCAAATACTAAATTAATTATAACTAGAAAGTGCATCACAATTGGCCAAATCTCAAATCTAGACCATTTGGAGAGACTTGGCGACTCTTTAAGATAAGGTAGAATTGTCTAGATAGTATTGGGTGTCTGCAGAATGATTTGGGCAGTTACAGCAATGCATCTGAAAATAATAATAATATTTTGCTTCTACTTTTCCACTCTATAATTCTATAAAATGGGGAGCATAACTTTTTATGTTGTCCTTCCCAGCTATTAACTCCCTCTAAAATGAATGTTTTTTATAAATAGAATACAAAGAGAATAAAAACTGTTTCCATCCTGTTTTTGTTTTTACACCCTGCCTTTATAATGAGTGTAAACAACTTCAGGATATTTAAATTAGGAAGGGGGATATAAGGCATATAGATCAGTTTTAGCTGATTTAGCAATTTAGCAATATTTGAAATGAAATGACACTATTTGCTTTCTCCCATATTTTCCTTTTACTTACTTCCCAATCTTAGTAACAGAGTTGGAAGGGACCTTAGAGGTCCCTGTCCAGTCTCTTCTTAAAAGCTTCCAATGATGGGGTACCCACAATTTCTAAAGGCAATTTGTTCTACTGATTAATTGTTTTCACTGTTAGAATTTTTCTCCTTAGTTCTACGTAGGTTGCGTCTCACCTTGGTTAGACTATAATCCTGGGAATTTCTTGGTAATTCCCCATGCAAGTAATGATCAGATTCCACCTGTCTTTTTTTTTAGGTTGAGCAAGGTAGACTAAGTAGAGCTAGCAAACAAACAAGTAGGACCTGAATAACAAGTTTACTTTCCAGTCAATGTTTCTTCAAGCTTTCCAAATCACTGAATTTTGTAAAATAGTAAGTCTACTTGCTTGTGTCTGTTTGATATTCTTCATTAATTCTATTTTAATAAAGCTGGGATATTTTTAAAAATTGGGGAAGTAGTCAAAGAGGGCCACTTTTTGCTAAAAAAATAATAATTTCTGATTCTAACAGTATTCCAAGTAGTACTTTATTAAATTCCATGGGTTTTTTCTTCACCTCTCCTGATCCAAATTTAAGATTCCTTCTTCATCCCCTTCTTTCACACAGACACAATCACACATGCAAAATTGTGTCTGCAGGGTTAACCCTGTCTTTTTACAAATTCAAACAGGTTTCAGAATAGCCCTTTATATCGTTCCTATTCACAGTTCATACTCTTGCCAAACTCTTTCCTTTTCCATTGTAACTTATTCAGTAAATAAATACTGTAAGTATGTGCGCATATGTTGCATTTCATTCTTTGGATAAACCATCAGAGGATGCATTGACTTGCCAATTTTATCTCCCCCATGCAAATTGTATGGCATATTCTCAGTATAGTATTCTATTTTTTTTACTACCAGTTCTGTGGGCATGGCTTGGTGGGCATGGCTTGGTGGGCGTGGCAGGGGAAGGATACTGTAAAATCCCCATTTCCACCCCACTCCAGGAGAAGGATACTGTAAAATCTCCATTTCCACACCACTCCAGGGGAAGAATATACTGCAAAATCTCTATTTCCACCCCACTCCTGAGGAAGGATACTGTAAAGTCCCCATTCCCTCCTCACCCCACTAACCTGCTTTCCAGCTCCGTTTTCCTGTGCAGGACAACAAAAGAAGACCCAGCCAATCAGCTGGGACGCCAATCAGCTGGGACTCAGGAGGCAGCAAATAGATGGGGCGGGGCCAACCCGAGGTGGTATTTACCGGTTCTCCAAACTACTCAAAATTTCCGCTACCAGTTCTCCAGAACCTGTCAGAACTGGCTGAATACAACCTCTGCATATTTTATGCTGTTCTCAAGATCCAGGAAAAATTCAGAGAACTTCTGAGAAACAGAAAGTAGTTTTTTTAAAAAAATTAGTAAAATATCCAGGCAGTGATTCATTGAGCCTTCAGGTAGTAATGAAACATCATTGGATGCAATCTAATGTCTCTAGATATATTTTACATACACAATTAGCCAACTCTGTTTAATTACCTTTTAAGCCCTTCATTTCCTTGTCAGACTAGATTCACTTTCCCCAGTTAAAAGCTGAAGTCAATCCTGGGTTTGACCAGTCCCCAATATTTCCTAATCCTAAAGAAATTATTCTCACAAAGTCTACTGCCAACTCTTCTACTAATGGGAAAGCTCTAAGGCAGGGATGGCCTGCATGTCTGGCTGGGGAATTCTGGGAGTTGAAGTCCACAAGTCTTAAAGTTGCCACTGTTGGATACCTCAGTCTAAAATCAGTATCTTATATACGTTTCTAACCAAGTTTCTTTGTCATTTTCTCTGCTCCCTCCCAAACTAGCATCCTTTCTTTCATTTTATCTTCCCTCCCTTTGACTAACCTTTAGAGCTAGGACTAGTTAAACAATATGTTAATATGTTTGTGGAAAATCTTCTTATCTCTTCCCAAAACCTGTACTTCTGTTTACTGTATGCACTAACCCATCTGACAAGATCCTGCCTCCTGCAAGTTGGTTGTTTAATTTACAGTTTCAAACTTTCCCAGCTTCCCTGGAAAGCATTGACTTACATATTGGAAAATGTATGATTTGCTGAATCAATCTCAATGAGCTGCATTCACCCAAACATATACCATGAATACCATAAATACCATCTATCATACAGGATATACCATGAATAACAATGCTGAGATCCCAGCATGCTAAGGCAAAATCAAATAAACTATAAAGAATTAAAATGTTTTTTGTAGTTCTTAAATGTGTTCTCTGTCTTTTTCTCTCTAAATTTCAGTACCGTAAAGTTTGTTGTGAGAGGACACTTCACTAAAAGCAAGAAACATATGCTATATGTAGACCCCTGATCTTTTATACACTTTTGAAGCATTTAACTCAGGGGTGAAATGCTCCCCGTTCAGACTGGATCACCCGATCCAGTAGCGATGGCGGTGGGTGGGTCGGAGAACCAGTAGCAAAAATCCCTTCACACACACACCCGCCCATGCCCAGCTGAGCCGCGTGATCATCAGAGGCTTTTTTTTTACCTTTAAAAGCATTTTTTCTACAACCTCTTTAGCCGAAGAGGTTGTAGAAAAAATGCTTTTAAAAGGTAAAAAAAAGCCTTTGACGATCCCAGCTGAGCAGCACAATGCTTTTAAAAGTAAAAAAAAAGATTGCATGTCACAGCTGATCACCACCACCACTCCCACGCGCACTGTTCTACTTACCACATGCCTCCTTTTGGCGTGCACTGCGCACCCACACCTCGCATTTGGTACGTGATGTGCACTGCGCATGAGCAGCCAGCGAACCAGTAATAAAACAATTCAGATTTCACCACTGATTTAACTGTTCACCTGGAGCCTGAAAATATTCTGGGAAATGTTATTGCCAATTAACTGATATTAAGAATATTAAACTGCCTGGCTATAAAGTAGCCATTTGTGGTTAGTGGGATAACAATTAAAACCAGCAATGCTAGTCCTAATGCAATAAGCCATTAATTACATATTAATGCCTGAGCCTGAGTGGCGTAGCAGGCTAATGTCTCCTATTAAGGCAGCATTTAACATCCAGCTGCCTGCAATTACTGCGAGTTCTAATCTCACCAGGCTCAAGGTTGACTCAGCCTTCCATCCTTTCTAAGGTGGGTAAAATGACGACCCAGTTTGTGGGGGCAATAAGCTGACTTTGTATAAATATACAAAAGTATGAAGGCTATTGCTTAACGCATTGTAAGCCACCCTGAGTCTCCGGAGAAGGGCGGCATATAAATATAAATAAAAATAAAAAAAAATAAAAAAAATAATTGCAATCTTTTGTTTACTGTGCAGTAATCCTTTACCACAACTGTTTTAATTCCTCCAGTTTAACTACATACCTTAACCTTCAGAAAAATTCTAAATAAGTCATTTTTAAAAAAACAAAACAAAAACCAGTTTGACAGAAGAGGAATCGTGCCAATGGGCAAAGTTGTTTAACCACTTTGGGAATAAAGATAAGTTTCTGAAAGTTGAAAAGTCAAATTAGCTTTGGCACTGTTTTGATCATTTTATTGTTAAAACTAGGATATATTGTTAATAACAAGAATTAATATTAAGGTGCAATTAGAATAGAATATTTATTCCAAAAAGTATGGGCAAAATTGGAAATGATCATTAATAGAAAGCATCCTAGTTTATACATATACAGACACACTGTTTTTCTTTTTGGGAAAAGCAACATGCAAAGAAACAAAAAAGGAGTAAGAAATAGTAACCCAATTAAATTTAAGGCATGAGATAAGGAAAGGGAACATAGCCAAACATAAATGAGAAAAATACCATTTGTGAGGGTTGCAGCTGGCAACACAGGAAATGAGCCTGGGATCAGGCAGGATTATTTTGTAAATATGAGAAATGGACTATAAAAATCCATTATATTAAAATAGTAGGGAAAAGAAACTCTTGATACTACTACATGAACTTTCGTCATAAACAGCTAAGTCTTCATGCCATTATGCTCATTCTTTTGCCTGTTCTGCACTTGAATACGCTTATACTTAACCATATACTTCGGGTGGAAAAAAGTTTTTTATAAGCACAGATCACCAACCAATCACCATTCTCATTCATTCCTAGATTGCCAAATGACTTTCTGAAATGAGCCATTTTATTCACATCCATCCATTAATGATACCCATTAGAATTCTAAAAGAAAAAAAGGAAAAAAACTGATTTTTAAATTTATCAATTTATGAATTTTAATTAATCAATAAGAAAGAAAAAAATCTGGATAATAGATATTATAATACCTGGAGATAGAAGAATAGAATAGAAAAAAACCAGAGAAAAATCACAAAATCGCAAAAACCTGCTTAGCCTGGTGGCACAGCAGACTAAAGCAGTGATGTTAAAGCACTGTTATTAACATTCAGCTGCCTGCAGTTACTGCAAATTCTAATCTCACCAGGCTCAAGGTTGACTCAGCCTTCCATCCTTTCTAAGGTAGGTAAAATGAGGACCCAGATTGTGGGGGCAATAAGCTGACTTTGTATAAATATACAAAAGTATGAAGGCTATTGCTTAACACATTGTAAACCGCCCTGAGTCTCCGGAGAAGGGCGGCATATAAATCATTTTTTTTTAAAAATTGAACAACTGTATCTAAAGAAAACAAAGGTTGTACCAATAGTAATAGCCGCCTTGAGTGCAATTCCAAAACATCTGGGCAGCCTCAAAAACACCAACAGCATCAGCATTAATAAAATCACCATCGGTCAATTGCAAAAGGACAGTTTACAACAGGCCTGTCAAACTGGTGGTCCACAGGCCAATGCGTCACATACATGCCACACCCACGCCAACTCCTCAAAGGAAAAAAATGTCATCATACGTCATGATACATCACATGACGCGATTGAGTTTGACACCCATGGTTTACATCTGGGATGATACCTTTAACATCATCAGACAACAACTGCCTATCCCAGGTCCTTGAGATTAAAAAAATACCAAATCCAGTCTAAATCTGGCTGGCTGGCTGGATGACCAATAATAAGATTTATATGCCACCCCTACTCCCAATGACAATCCTAATCACATTCATTCCAAACAGTGCATACATTTTTTTGTTTGTAAGTATTATTAAGTATTTTTATTATAATAGTAACATCTAATGCAAACTTAGAGAAAGGAAAGAAAAAAGAAAGGAGTAAAAGGTGCAAGAAAGCCACTGATTGATGGGAGAAGGATGAAAGCATCACCCCCATCCTGCCCCATATCTATTAGCAACAGACAAATCAAAGAAGCAAGTTAATGTGAAGGTTTATTTAGAATGAATGTGAAGCCTTCCAGTTAGAACACGGGTGTCAAACTCAGGGCGTCACGTTGCCATCACGTGACGTTTCGTGACACTTTTTCCTATTTGCGGAGCTGGGGTGGGCGTGGCCTATGCATGACGCATCCAACCCTCGGGCCGCCAGTTTAACACTCCTGAAGAACATCCTGCCCTCAGCACAATTCTTATTTGACTAACACCTGGATCCACTATTTCATCCTTGTTACTAGCTTCACCTATAAAGTAAAGATCAGTAGGAGACACACTGATTCTGTGAAGACCAAATGAAATTAAAATTGCCAAATAAAGAATCACAGAGAAATCCATGCTCTTTGCGCACAACTCAATAGAGTTGTAAGTAGAAACAAGAGGGCATTTTGCTATTTTTACTTATTGGAAAGTGGAATTCCTGCCGTGATAAATTCATTTGCATCTCTTTTGAACATACTACTGAACACCATCACTTGAAAATATTCATTTAATGTATCAGTACCATAGGTTTTGTCTCAATTTAAATTTGATTCACACCAATGCTTAGCTCTTTTTCATTTTATTCATTTTACTTGGTTTGTATTTTCATTACCTTATCATATACTTTTGAGTGATAGAAATAATGGTAAGTATCACTTTTTATTGTCATTTGAGAAAAATTGGGGATAAAGTAGAACAGATAATTGCATAAAACCATCATGCCCTGCATAATGTAAGCGAAGAAATGCACATACACAAATCTTTTTATTGTGGAAAAGCGATGTAGAGGAAATACATCATATACAAGCAGCTTTTTCTGTGACGGATTCAATAAATTCCAGTAAAGCCAGTGGAAATTAATATACTTACACACAGCTAAACATCTAATTTTTCACTGTGCATAATTTAGAAGGAAGAAACGACCATGGAGTAAACATCAGTTTCATAGTTGCCTTCAATGTTGGCTTCATAATTCTTCAAATATTGGCAACATAGTTTAGTCATAGCTCTTTTGTTAAAAGGTACAAGGCTAGAGTCCAATAAGCTCCTATTAGACAAGTGCTCATAATGTTCCAGCTGATCTCCTTATCTCGCTGAAATATTCCTCTGTGCTCCCTTGAAACATTCAGCAATAAATTAATCATTTATGGGATGTGAAGTTATGCTGCCGAACACCCAGCTGATCAAAATAATGAGGTCACTGAGCTTCATGAAAGTAGTTACTGAAATTCTCAACATCATTAAAAGACATTAAAATATTCTCAGATGCGAATAGTTGGGTAATAATGGAAATAGTTGGGAGCATAGTTAAAGAGAAGGCTTCTGTGAAGCAACAAAAACGTTTTTTATTCATATGTCAAATCATAGGTTTGTCTGCAACTAGAGTTTAATGTAATCAACATCCTTCCTAAGCTAAACAAGGTGCAGGATCTAGCAAAAGCTTCCATCATCATATAGCAAATATGGTCACTTTTGTTGATTTTTTTCTTCAGCTCTCTGATTTTCTACCCTGCTTTCTACCCCTCTTTGGAGGGATGCCAAAATTGCCTTCTTCCTGTGTCCTCTGGAAGACGTTCTAATGGATCTTCCATCAGAGAAGCTTCAGATTAGATGCAACCTTCACTACAAAATGCTGCCTTATGTACCTGCCCAATCAACTTCAATCGAATGGGAAAATGACTTATTCCAAGGATTTGTTCTATGGCAACCTTAGAGGAGGAATTTCCTTCCATCTTCATATTCAGATACAATGCTGTTCAAGTTGCTAAATATTTGATATCGGTGTAATATATATGTTTACTCAAACATTTGGTTAAATAGAAGCTGCTGTGTCTCTTGATTTGCTTCAGAATTGTCCTTTTTTATTATAGTACAGTAAAAGCTTATCATACACAAATTATAATCATTTTAAGCATGCACTGTTTGAAAGATTAAATTATGGCTTACTTTGCCAACAACCTGGTTCCTGCATTGAGGTTTGTATTTAACTTTTTAAAAAGTTAAAACTGTTACAACTCAATATTAATACGTAATAGGTGCTTTGGATGAAGACAATGATGAGAACTGGAAGGAGAATGTTGGGTCTATTTCGCCTTTTTCCACTTCCATTGACTACTGAACCAAAGTATTTAATTTAAGATTGGCAGAGACATATTTATTCTGAATATCTTCAGTGTGAAATATGCTACAGCAGCAGATTTCCTACATTTGCTCAAAAGACGCTGCATTCGCAGGTTTTCTAGCTCTTTTTGAGTTTAATTCTCAACTGATTTCAGCTTCTATTACCTCTTATTACATAAAGTTTATTAAATAGTTGTTTTTCTCTATGGGACATAGAGCTGCAAATTCATATATCAGATGAGCTATTTCAAATCATTTCTCTTAAAATGTTCCAATTTCTATAGGGTAGCTTTACAATGATTAGATGAATAGAGGTTAAAACATGTGAAGAACAGTTGCAGGAATTGGGTTTGTTTAGTCAAAAGAAGGACTAGGGGGTCAGGGCCATCTTAACAGCATTATGGGCCCTGGGCAAAGCAGTGTGCTGTGGCCCCCATGACAACTACTCACAGGAATAAAAACGTAAATGGTTGATAAAATTAAACATATATTTGCATATTAGTATTACTTTTAAAAATGTAATAAAATGTAATAAATATGTTGCTGTATTTATATGATACAAGGTGCACTGAAGGGTTAACATACACAGATTAGTATGGGGCCCTTATGCTCGTGGGGCCCATGGGCAAGTGCCTATCAGGCATTAAGACAGCCCTGTAGGGGATGACATGATAGCAGTGTTCCAATATTTGAGGGGCTGTCACAAAGAAAAGTGGGGGTCATTCTATTTTCCAAAGCACCGTAAGGCAAGACAAGAAACAATGGAAACTAATCAAAGAGAGAAGCAATCTAGAAATAAGGAGAAGTTTCCTAAGAGTGAGAACAATTAACGGGTGGAATGGCTTGCCTTCAGAAGTTGTGGTGGTCCATCACTGGAGGCTTTTAAGAAGAGACTGGACAGCCACTTGCCTGGAATGGTATAGAGTCTCCTGCTTGAGCAGGGGGATGGACTAGAGCATGGGTGTCAAACTTGCGGCATCACATTGCCATCATGTGACATATCATGACGTTTTTCCCTTTGCAGAGCTGGGATGGGCATGGGCGTGGGTGATGAATCTGTTGTAGCCTGCCAGTGGCCTGTGCAGCTGGTAGCTGATTCCGACAGCGAGGAGGCTGGTGTGGTGATTCACCAGCAGCCTGTGCAGCTGGCACCCAAGTCAGACAATGAGGAGTCTGGAGAAGATTTGCTGTCAGAGGCGGGGATTCAGACAGGGCCTTCAGAACCTCCAGAAGCTCTCATAAGTGAAGAGGAAGAAGAGGAGGAGCCTCTTCTTGATGCACAGGCGCGCAGAGCTGCCAAAAGGCAGGAATGACTCCTCAGGAGGAGGTCTCCTCGAGAGTAAGGCTTGGGGCTAATTGGCCACTCCCCTAGCCTATTTACAGAATGACGACGACTGAGGCAATTTGCAGAAAACAACTTCATTCATATTCCTTCGTGTATTGACTCCAGAAACGTCTGATCGGCTCTTGTTTCTCTCTTGTCATTTTTCCTGCAAATTGCTTCTGGGCATTCTGCCAACCACAGTAAGCTTATGGTTATTTGAAAGACTGTGCCTCAGAATTGAGTTATTATTCCTTGGACTCTTGTTGGCTGTTAATGAAGTTAAATTAACAGCCCTTGTTCAGAAAAGACTGATTTAAACTCAGGGGTGAAATCTAAAATTTTTTGCTACCAATTCTGTGGGCGTGGCTTAATTAGTGGGGGGGGGCTTGGTGGTAAGGTGACTGGGCAGGCATGGCTTGTTAGTCAGGTGGGTGTGGCCAAGTCAATGTCACTTCTTTGGCCTTTTTTAACTTACAAAACACAACACAACACAACTGGCTCACCCACAATGTAAAAGCAGCTGTGCTAGACCCAAAATGGCCCCTGCAACAAGCAGGAACCTCACACAGGCACAAAAAGTCCAAAAAACCAACTTTCACACTTTACACACACACAACACAACACAACACAACTGGCTCGCCCACAATGTAAAAGCAGCTCTGCTAGACCCAAAATGGCCCCTGCAACAAGCAGGAACCTCACACAGCCACAAAAAGCCCAAAAACCCAATTTTCACACTTTACACACACAAAATTCCACAAAATTCCACATACAGCTTTGTGAGATTTTATGTGTTTGTGTAGAGTGAAACACTACAGAAACACACTAAATCTCAGAAAGCTGGTCTAAAGAAAGTCTAAAAAAAGAGCAACTAAAAACCCCCCAATTAACTATTTTTTTAAAGCTCCCAAAGGGGAAAAAAACTTACCCAATAGAACAGGGGTCTCCAACCTTGGCAACTTTAAGACTTGTGGACTTCAACTTCCAGAATTCCTCAGCCAGCCGGCTTTCCTTGCCAAGGTTGGGGAGCCCTGCAATAGAAGGTACAAATAGAAGGAAGTCAGGCAGGCAGATAGAGCTGCTCACCGATGAGCTTGATTGCAGGCAGGGATATTCAGTTGCTTGCTGGTGCAATGGATTGCATGGTTTACAGCAAGCGAAGTGACCAGCAACTAAAGTAAGCAAGCTGGAGCGGGGGGAGGGGGGAGGGATTTTTGCTACCTGTTAGCAGGCAACTCAGCTGGGATCGTCAGAGCTTGGATCGTCAGAGCCATTTAAAAGAAAAAAAACGCTCTGATGATTGCGCAGCTCAGCTAGGCATGGGGGGCGGGGGCAGGGATTTTTGCTACTGGTTCTCTGAACTGCCCGCCGTCATTGCTACCTACTCGCCCAAGCCGGTCCGAACCGGGACAATTTCACCCCTGTTTAAACTGTACTTGTGTTTGAACAACTACTAAGAAAGCTCATTAGTAGTCCTTAATTAGTAAACTAAGGTTTGTATGGACTTTGTGTGTGCTGCGTTCTTTGTGGTCCATAGCTGGGGCAGAACAGCATCCGGTGGGCTGCCAGTTTGACACCCCTGGGCTAGAAGATCTTCAACTTGCCCTCCAATTCTGTTATTCTGTTATTCTGTTCTCTTCTGCCTCTTAATATTTGAAAGACATTGTTAGAATTCTGAGATATCTGTAAGGTATCAAATTGTGGAAATGTAACGCAGTGAATATAACAGGAGCATTGTATCAGCATTTGAGAAAACACCGCATTTATAATTTCCAAAAAAATGACAAACATACATACAACATATATGCAAAAGTGATATGCTAGGAAGCAAAATCTTCTTATCCTCTAATATCAGCTACAGTGGGGGTCCCCAACTCCCAGTAGGTGAACCAGCACCGGTCCGTGGCACACCAGCAACCAGGCCATGCAAATAAACAAAGCCCCATCCATGGGATGCAGGCAGCATGCAAAACTATGTCCCCTTCAGTCCATGGAAAATATTCTCTCCACAAAACCAGTCTCTGGTGCCCAAAAGCTTGGGGCACTGAACTATATGATGTTCTCAAATCAACACTGCTCCCTTTTGCTGAGCCAAACTTAAATTCTATATGCTTTGAAAAGATTCCCACTGACATTGGGTCTACAGAGTTGAAATATAGGTCAAAGGAAAAGCTTATTAAATTTTATTTTGCAATAAAATGCAAAGTATTGACAAAATACCTAAATATCAGTGGTGAAATCCAAATTTTTTTACTAACGGTTCTGTGGGCATGGCTTAGTGGGCATGGTGTGACTTGGTGGGTATGGCTTGATGGACATGAGAGGGGAAGGATACTGCAAAATCTCCATACTGGGGCCAGCCAGAGGTGGTATTTGCCAGTTCTCCGAACTACCGTATATACTCGAGTATAAGCCGACCCGAATATAAGCCGAGGCCCCCAATTTTACCACAGAAAACTGGGAAAACTTAGTGACTCGAGTATAAGCCAGGGGTGGGAAATGCAGCGGCTACTGGTAAATTCAAAATAAAAAAAGACTGGTCAAAAGTGCGAGGACCTGTCAGAAATCACTTTTTTCAGCCCTCTGGGTAGTCCTTTTGTGCATATGGACTACTCAGAGGGCTGAAAAAGTAATTTTTGACTGGTCCTCGCACTTGTGACCAGTCCTCGAACTTACAACTGTCCTCACATTTTACGTTTTTGCCCTATCTTATCACCATTTCTCTCTCCCCTCTCTTTCTCATTCTTTCTGTCTCTCCCTCTTTCTCTCTCTCTCTCCCCCACACTCTCTCTCATTCTGCCCCCTTTCTCAAAGAGACAGGTGGTAGATTTGAGGAGAAAGATTGCTGTACAATAAAAAAGATGAAAGGGAAGAAAACCAACCCCAAACAAATATAAAGCTATCAAGATAAAGAATGAATTGTTAAACTTTAAAGAATAAAAGAGAACAAATATGAATAAATAGCAATAATTAGAAACACACATACAAACATACAATGTATTTTCTTTGAACAGAGTATTTGGCCGGTTCACAAATTTAAACAGTGTTTAGTCATTTCACTTAAATTTACAATTTCTATATTTCCTTTTTGCCATATTTATTCCTCATCTATTTTTTTAAAAAACCAATATTACCCTTCATCCTCATTTCTAATCTTAATCAAATTCAATTTTTCATTTCTATTCTATATTATACCCCTTCCCATTGTCATCTATTTTTATATCAATCCTCACATTGGTTAATTATGTAATATTACAGTTGTTCAATACAACTTCAACATTTTAATATAAATCAATTAGTTATATAACTATATTTTTTGTATATTAATCAATATGAACATGAATATTCCAATTATTTCCATGCAATCCAATATCTTACAAATCAATTAATTATATTTATCAATAATAATAAACCAAATAATTTCCCCCATATATTCTTCCAAACCACAACTTAACCATTTCTGCTTTCAACACAATATACAATTAATAATATCTCAATTATTACAATTCCATAGTTAAATAGAGCTTTTTTTTCTTTTGTGTTTTAAAATCTTGCACCTCCTCTTTTGCCATAAATTTCCCATTGTTTGCAGTTTTCCACCTACCTTTTTTGGTGAGGAAAAAGAAAAATAAATCTCTCTGCCTCATTTTGTCACATTGCAGCAAAGACCCTGCTTTACTTTCAGTTTCGCGTTTCAGCATGGCTTGGGGGGGGGAAATCTGCACCTCTTTGCAGCTAGCAAAACAGCTGAGAGCAAATCAGCTGAGGGTCGGGAGGCTCTTCAAAACAACTTATGGTAATTAACCTATACTGAAGCTGAAAGGGCTGTTTTTTCTATTTTTGCAGACACGGGTCTACTCATTTGTTTTCTTTTAAAAAGGCTTTTTTTTTCCTCGAATATAAGCCGAGGGGGGCTTTTTCAGCCTGAAAAACGTGCTGAAAAACTCGGCTTATATTCGAGTATATAGGTACTCAAAATTTCCGCTACTGGTTCTCCAGAACCTGTCAGAACCTGCTGGATTTCACCCCTACTAAATATGTTTTTTTTTAAAAACAGCTAAATAAAACAATCCTTTCCTCTTTTTTTTTTCCTTGAAACGGGGGGGGGGGGGACAGGAATACCAAAAGAAAAAATGACTTTATATATTAAAATTATCAATAGTTGTTAGTTTATTAATAAATACTATGGAGTACTATGGTTAATTTGCAACAAAATATTATTGTAAAATATCCCCCCAAACTGTGCCAAAGTAGTACATATTGCTTCATTCTTTGCTTTGTAGAAAACACTGACTTTTCCAAGAGGGATAAATCACACATTTCCAAAAGCCATTCATTGCATCTGGAATAAACAATTTTTCAGTTCCTCGGTATAATTGTTTTAACTCGATCTCTCCTCCAGGCTTAATACAACCATATGATCTATTAAACAGTCAGTTTCCAAAGCTTTAGTGTATGGTTGAACATCAGATCAACATCTTTAATATGTTAGATTTTAGGGAAATCAAATCTTTAATTCCTGTAAAACTATTTACAGTATATGCATTAAAGTATAATTCCAAAAAGAACATCAAATCATGTTATATGTGACCATGAATCCTCACAATTTTATACTTCTAAGAAAGAAAATCTGGTGTCCATCCGTTCAAGGAAAGACTTGTGTTCAACCACAATGACCAAGAGAAAAGAAAAATGTCAATTATCTGCTTCACAGCTGAAATTATATACAGAAGTAAGTTGTAAGACCAGGGTCTAAAATAACTGAGCTGCATCACTGAACTTCTATTAAAGGTTCCAGCAATCTGTCCTGTTTTGATTCTGGTCGTTATAGAATACTTATTATCACCTATCTTAATTTATTTGAAATTCCTAATTTTGTCTCACCAATACAAAGATCAAGCAAGAAACTTTTAAAGTATTCCACATTTTTTTTAAAAAAAATTAGATTGTAAAAGGCTTAATGCCTCAATCCTGCCTGACTGGAAAATTAGGGTTGAGCTGCTCCGTCCCATCTGTTGACAGATTCAAAGCGAGAGGAGGCCCTCCCTTTCAAAGCTCCTTATTGTGGGTTCTGTCTATGTGCTCTGGCAGAGATAATGACAAATTTAGGGGTATTACACAAACAGATTGAGGGCAGATGGGAAGTTTGGGATCTTCTGGGTCTTGGTTAAAGGTATTTTTGAGCCATGTCTTTCACAAAATGAATTTGTTCCAGATTCTTCATTCCATGTCCCAGAAGGACTTGTTTTTCCATTGTGCTGTGTCTGCAACAAGTTCATCCAAATTATTAAGGTTGCTTCCAGACAGCGGGATTGTAATGCTAACAATTAAAAACCATTGTGCAACCGTTTCTCTTTTTTTGTCCTCTTAGCATCTTTTCTCTGGAAATTAAAATGGTGCCAGGAGTGGGAAATTACAGATCAAGTAATGTTGTTGGATGAGGTCCACATAAAATTCTTAAAATAAGGCAGGGAATGTCTGTCACAAAAGTCTCAGTTGGAAGCACCTTCAGATCCTGCTCCTTAAGTTGGTCATTGTTTGCACAATTCCCTTGCTTATCATTATATTTATTATAGAAATAGTAACGAATATTACATTAAGGCAGGGCCTAGGTAGGGGATCCAAGAAATTTAAAACCCAAGTGTGTATAGATGTAAAAATAAGGGCATGGCTTCAACCAGTGGTGGGATTCAAATAATTTAACAACCGAGAATTAGGGTTCTCTGCCCTAATGGGTGGGTGTGGCCATGGTGGCCATGGCCAGGGGGTGTGACAGGCAGCACTTGGCCTCCTGCACACATCCCTGGGAGCAAAAACAGGCCACGGGAAGGCTGCACCGAACCCCCCCCCATGCCCTGTAGGCCTCCCAGCACTTACCTAGAAGCCAAAACGGGGTGCGTGGGGGCACCTGGAGGTTCACCTGAACTGGTTCACCTGAACTGGCCCGAACCGGCTGAACCCCACCACTGGCTTCAACCCCTGGTTGCATCTGCCATTTTCATATTATTGACACTGACCCCTGCACTGAAGCTCTCAGGCATTTTTAAATGATATATTTTTACACCTGAATTCATTATTCCTCCTGAGATTTAACTTGGAGATTCAGAGCTCGCTAGATCATCTGTCTACTAAGCAATCATTTCCTCCCATTTCATTACCATTCCAACTTCTTGAAGAATTGCTTTAAAGAAGACATTAATGAAGAAAGAAATTAACAAGAATCCAAGATAGTGTTATCTAATTTGATATCTTTAAACTCTGGATTTAATGATAGGTACCTATGGAGATTTATTTATTTGTTTGTTTGTTTATAGGAAATTTATATGGCCATCCAGCTCATTTTCAGTGATTCCAGGCAGCTTACAAAGAAATGTCTTAGATAGGGCATCCATAAGCTTTTGGAGAAAAAGAAGCATGCACTAAGTGCAGAAGAAGCATGCATTAAGTTGGAGTAGGGAACATAGTGGGAAGGGAAGCAAATATTACACAAAGACTCAGATTGGCTCCCCTCTAACTAGGAGTGGGCTCCTGGGGTTCACAGGGGTTTGGGAGAACCTATAACTAAGATTCTGTGCAGTTCAGAGAATCCCCAAATCCCACTCCTGGCTGGCCCCACCCACTCCACCCCACCTCACCCCTCCCAGGAGTCCTCACGGGGTCCATTTTGGATGCAGGTAAGTGCAGGCACGTGCGGAGGCTCAGGGAGGACAAAAAAAGGCCTACTGGAAATTTGGGAAGTTCAAGGGCCTCTGGAGCCTGGGGAGGCCACTTTCACCCGCCCAGAGGCTCGAGGAAAACCTCTGGAATCAAGGGAGGGCAAAATTTTCAATTCAATTTCAATTTAATTCAATTTATATGCCTCTCCAAAGACTCAGGGCAGCTCACAATAAAACACACCCACTCCACCGTGGTGCAGGAGGCCGACTAGGCCATACCCACCATGGCCATGCCCAGCCAGCAAGTGGACAGAGAACCCCTTGCTAAAATTTTGGAAGCCCACCCCTGCCTCTAACTCCCTGGGGATGGTGGGAAAAGAAGGGGAAACACAAGCATATACTTGCAAGATTCTATTACTGCACATTTCTTAGTAAAGCATAGTTCTAATTATCCTGTGGAGACATCATTGTCATCATCATCACCATCACCATCATCATCATCATCATTATGCATTTCTATCCACCTATCGAGTCCTTCCGAAGGACATAGGATAGGCAGATGCTGTTTGATGGCGTTAAAGATATCGTCACGGGATATAAGCTGTTCTAAGTAAAACAGCCTTTTGCAACTGACTGATATGATTTTGCCAATGCCAATGGTGCTCAAGTGATGCACCAGTTGTTCTGAGATTTTACCCAAGGTCCTGATTACTATTGATACTATCTTTCCTTTCTTTTGCCACGGTCATTTCACTTCTATTTCCAGAGCTTTGTGTTTTGTGATTTTACTCCAGCCCTTTCTCTTCTATTCTGCTGTCTTCAGGGAATTATTATTATTACCTTGCTTTAAAATATGATGTTAATCTGGTTCTTAATAGAAAGAGGACCCTTGAGTCTTTGCTTTAAAATTCTGCACTTATGCATAAAGATGCCTTTTTGTTTTACATTCACTCCAATCGAGAGCAGTCATCAAATCAATTTCCATTATTTCCCCAGCCATTAGCACTGGGGGGAACTGGGAAATGTCCTCTTTACCTTTTTAAATCTCATTTTCTACTCTCTTCCTTAACTGGTTCTTTGGATAGGATCCTGCTGGTGTGATAGCTTTCTTCTTCCCTCCCTTCTTCCAGCTTAAATATGTGAGCAACAAAGAGTAGCAATTCCACCCTGAATGTGTGTTTTTCATCATTCATACTCGATTACACATTTTTATCTTTCCTCTCTATACAGCCAACTTACTTCTGGCACATTGTTCATTGAAACAAATATGCTTAAAACTAAACGTTTAAATAAAACTCTTACTGTAATTACAAAACATGGTCAGCCTGATTTCTGCTGATAACTATATTTACTTTTCAAAGATTAAGATCTTTAACTTATGTACGCCCAGAAATATATTACTTTATGTATATTTTTTAGACAGTCAAATAGTTTGTGTTTATTTAGCCTTTATAGGTTAGCAGTTCTTATAAATGTTGTGTGTGCATCTGTTTTCAAAATGTTAGGAGATAATGTGAGCAATAAATATATTTGTGACCGCAGGTAAGGCTGATATCTATTTGGAAATTGTGTGGGAGGGAGTGGTGGAACCTGGGGGCAGAGTTAAAAGTAGGATTAGCCTAGAACCACTAAGTAGCCACAAGCAGATTAAGTCCAACCTCCCTTGAATTTCATGGACCGTTATCTAACTCCAAGCAGGTGCTAACCATTAATTGAGAAGATTCCTGTGCATAGGGAGTTTAGCAATAAATCAGTTTAATTGGAATTTTGCACATGGACCTGATCTTTTGAGTCTGAAAGAATAACAGAATAACAAAATTGGAAGGCACATTGGAGATCTTCTAGTCCAACCCGTTGCTCAAGCAGGAGACTATATAGAAGTTCAGACAAATGGTTGTCCTTAAAAACCTCCAGTGACAGAGCACTCTCAACTTCTGAAGGTAAGCCATTCCACTAGTGGATTGTTCTAATTGTCATGAAATTTCTAGTTAGGTTAGATCTCTCCTTGATTCGTTTCCATCCATTGCTTCTTGTCCTGCCTTCAGGTGTTTTGGAGAATAGTTGATTCCCTCTTCTTGGTGGCAACCCTTCGACTATTAGACCACTGCTATTGTGCCACCCGTGGTCCTTCTTTTCAATAAAGAAGTTTGTTGAAAACTAAATAGTTTATGTCTTGTACTCTTAAATCTTCAAAGGTACAAATTCTTAAAAACAAAATAGATAAACAATTAAACTGCAATTTGAATATGACTTAATACTGGTGCTTGCCAAGATTTGGCTCTTCACATTGGCAACAAAATGGTGAAGAATGTACTTTTCCACTCTTGCTGTATCCATAGATTCCCTTCAACCATCCCATTTGGATGCTCTGGACCTGTTGGAAGAAGAATGAATGGAATAAGATGCTTGCAGTCTGCCCAGATGTTTTCGTGGGTTTCTTTGCACATAAAGCTGTGCACATTTATTCAGAAGTAAGTGCCAACTGGACAGAGCCCCATGAAGCAAAGGAATCAACTCTTTGCAATGTTTCCAGGGTTTGTTTGTAGTTTGTGGAAGCTGTGGGTGTTCTGAGGAATGAATTTTGCCATTGGTGTGTTGGATCAATACCTCAACATCCTTGTATGTTTGGTAGAATTTAAGAAATTTAAGAACTGGTTAATTCTTGGTTATTTGAGGAATGGCAAGAAGCCTTTGCTTTAAAGCAGTGAATGTGCACCCTATTTGAAAAGACCCTTTGTCAATTTCATTTAACTTAATTTATTCAATTTAGATACTGCTTGACTCCAAAGTGACTCTGGGTGGCATATAATAAAACCAAACAAAATACAAGAATCCAAAGAACAAAAACAAAGAAGAGAAATAAATAAAAAGAACAGATGGTGAATCTGGCTAACAGCACCCACACCCAAACATATCTAATGGAGTCCTAACCCAAGTCCTGGGAGTACATCCAGATCATCAAGGCTTCCCAGAATGATATCAGGGTGGGAGCCACATAAATATCAGGGGCCAACTCATTATCTTGATTCAGCCATGCTCAAAACTTTCAACACGATGAAGTGTCAGTCATCTCTTGCCAGCTAGGCAAGAAACTATAAGAATAAACTTTCCGGGATACCAAAAGTCTGATAAGTAGATTCATTGAATCAAAGTTAATGAAGCCATTTAAAAAGAATTCCACTGACATGAAATGCAAGTCTGCTGATTTTGCATTAAATACAAGTCCAATTTATAGTACAATCAAGATTCTCGTTCTTGTGCTTCTTTATCTTGCCTGTGCAGTGCAGAACAAAAGTGGACGCGGTCTCTTGTTTGGTAATAAACTGACCTGGTTCAAGCTTCACCTCTCACATGTCATCATGTGAGAACTTGTTGTCACAATAATGGCAGATGGTAAAGGGGTGGAGAATTGGAACTTCCAGGTGAGGCAATGATGAGCTAGGCCATCTTCCCAACAGGAGAGTTAACATTATCAACAAAGATCAAAGAACTGGCAATAAGTCTAGTCTAATGGAACTTCCCCAGATAAGGATGAGAGATTGCCCACTTGTACTCCGCATGATTTGTCTTCATGCAGAGACTGTAGGATGGGTTCAGCATAAGGGTCTGAAAACTGGGTGACAAGGAAAGCCCTCAATCATGGCAGAGCCTTTAAGGAGATTGGATTTATTAGCCTCACTCTGTAAAATGTTTTAGATTTACAATTACTTCAAAGTTAAAGCAGGTCTGCCAAGCAACAAGTTTTTAAAAACTATCTGGTGAGTAAAGCTACATCCCTAAATAGAGGAAAAATTAACTAAAAGTTTAAGAACTAAAAAAATATTTTAAAAGGCAAAAAACTGAGTAAGAATTTTAGTCAAGAAAGTTTTAAATGGATCATAGGACCAGAAGATTTTGGAACACTGGAACATTGGTTAAGATTTTATAAATAACTGTTGACAAGACTTTTGAAATAATAAGATAAATAAAATAATATCTGCATGCAATACTAAATTATTTAACCTAGCAGGAAAGAGATGTTTGGTTGAAATTTGAATATATAAAAAAAGAAATCTGAGACTCTACAGAAATTGGACACTAGAGGGGGCTAAATTTCCAGAAAGCAGACAAAAAAGACAAACCTGTTTTTAATCTTGGATTTGGAAAAAAAACAACAGTGAAATTTATAAAATGATACGTACAGAAATGACACGTAAGGTATTTCAAAGGATCATTGAAGAATTGGAAGAGAAACTTATAATTAGACTGACAGCAATAATTATTGCATCTGCTAATGCATTTCTTCAAGATCTTTAGGAAAGAGGAAATGAAAGATGAAAAAGGGAATAACATGCAGGAATTTACAGATAGAATGAAGAGATGAAACGAATTTCAGTTGATACAGAAACATTAAAAAAAATAAAATGTAGATTATAAAGTAGATTATAAAAGATGACAGTTAAAGTGGAAATACAAATGATAAGCCAAGAGATAAAAAAATGTCATGGATTTCATATCAATGGATTTACAAAAGAGGGTTTTTTTAAGTTTTGAAGAAATATTTTAGGCTGGAGGAAGAAAGTTTGGATGGAGGTTCAATCCCACAACAGCAAATTGATGAATTAAATATTGTTAGCATCCCTCCCCCCCCCCCCAAAAAAAAGAAATATAAAGTTAACTTGTTTGATAAGGGATAAAATAAAAAAATACTACCATACAATGCTGGAAAATCTTTATGGACTTTTGTTGATATCTGCAATGAAATTGCAACAATTTTGGGATTTGCAAATGGAAAGGGGCTTATGGGAAGAAGTGAATTATATATCTAATTCTGTAAATGGTGGAGAAACATCAAATTCTCTTGCGCTCCTTGATCAGGAGTCACTTCTTTAAATATTTTTTTCTTGTTCTCATCGGCTTCTTGTTTCATTCTTTATTTTCTTTCTTTTTCTTTTGGCACTTTGTATTCCTTTTCTTTTTACATTTTTTCTTTTTGTATTTGCTCGCACTATAGTATAGACTACAAACATTACTACAGTGTGTTAAAAATCTTAATTAAATATTTTTCTTTAAGAGAAAATGGTGAAGACTACACCATTCAACTACATGAGTCTGGAGGGAAAAGCCAATGATATAAATCTCGTTCAGTCAGGATTAAGACAGGGTGTGGGGTGGAGGCAGCATTGGTTCCATTGCTGGATGATTCATTAGGAATGAATTGGGCCAGTATATCCCTCTTGGTCCTAAAAGTCCTCTTGTGAACCATGACAAACTTCCAGGTTGCCTGAGCACTTGGAGATGGTTCTGCTCCTGAACCTGAGCAGAGAATTCCAATCATTAGTCATTGGAAAGAAGCAGTGGTCCAATACAGAGTATCACTGAGCAGAATCCCCCATCCCCCGCAAATATTTATCATCTATATCAACCTTCTGGTAAAGTTCACCTGTTGATTTGAGCTGGAGCATTATCAGCAGATTGAGCTGGAGATGCTGTCAAATGACCCATGACATTGGGTTACATTGGTATTCGCATTGTCCAATATGGTTTAAAGACATCTAGATAAGGTCTGCTTAAAGTAAAATGTCTGCAAAAAGTAAAATGTCTGCAAAAAGTTAAAGGGTTATGAAGTAGAAGAGCTGTCTCGGTGATTGTCCCTACATTATGGGTATATGCTCTTAAGAGATGCATATATATTCTTGGCATTCAGGAAGGAATTGAAAATCTTTCTTTTTATATCAGAGTTTTGCCAGCCTTGTGTGGTAGTCAAAGTAGGAAGCGTGCCCAAATAAACTAATTCTACTTTATTGTAAGATTACATTAACAATATCTAAGTCTTGTTGTCTTAGGTTTTGAAAGATATCAAATATTTTACTGTTAATGTGAAGCTCACCTTTTTTAATGTTGCATTTCTTTTTAAAATATATTTTTTAAGAATTGGAAACACCTATAGAATAAACTCCCATTTTAAAAGAACCACTGTTATTATTACCATTTTGCCTCTGTGTTATGAAAAATGAACGGATTCAAGTGAATGCTGCCATCATGTGTTTAATGCCTGTCATTGCTAAGAGAAAATGTTATTAGCTTATAAAATCAGAATGCTTCCTACAAAAGCAGAGACACTCGGGTTCTGTTTGTTCAGAGGTTCAAACATTTTGTTTTGAGATTTTTTCCCCCTGGTTTATAAAGTTTCTCTCTTCCTCACCGCCTCTTGATGCCCATCACATATCTTGCAATTCTATCTATTTTAATATTATCTGGTTTTTGACATTGCTTATCGTGAAATTTGAACATTCTGTGTTTAACCAGACCAGGAATAAAAACCAATCATCTCAACACTCTAGGACTGGAATCCAAAAATCCCAGAGGGCACCAATGGATCTGGTTTTTTTTAGCACTAGCTATTTTCCTTCCCTAGCCTGGTTTTTTTAGAAGTCTTTTAATTCCAGAAAATGGCAAGTTGGATTCTGTAAAGCAACAGACCAGACTCAGGTACCATAGAATAGAATGGAATGGAATGGAATGGAATGGAGTGGAGTGGAGTGGAGTGGAGTGGAGTGGAGTGGAGTGGAGTGGAGTGGAATGGAATGGAATGGAATGGAATGGAATGGAATGGAATGGAATGGAATGGAATAGAATAGAATAGAATAGAATAGAATAGAATAGAATAGAATAGA
>WNWU01000002.1:15613244-15639640 GCA_012654045.1 Ptyas mucosa | reverse complement strand
AGTGATGGGTAGGACGCCCTGGAAGTCGTGGTAGGTGACCCGGAGCGAAGTCCTCCCCAGGATCTCAACAGGGTTGCCGCCGAAATCGACAAGACGGGCCCGTAGGGGCTTGAGGTCTTTCCTCGAGATGCCCGGTTTCAGGCGCTTTAACTGGTGCCAGTCCATGATGGAGTAGTTCGATCCCGAATCAACCTCCATAGAGCAGGGTGTTCCCTCCACGATTACGGTGGCGTGGAACTTTGCGGCCGCATCGTCAATGGTGTGGATGCCGGAGGACAGCTGCTCGGTTCTGACCGCCGCGTAGCCGCCGCCTCGTTGCTGAGACCTGGCAGAGGACCGTTTGGATGGTCTCTGGTTGTCTTGCCGTTTCTCGCCCCAGCCGGGGGGAAACGGACCCGGGGTAGGTGCTTCGGCCCTGCAGGCTTCAGCAATGTGCCCCCGCTTGTTGCAGCGTCGGCAGACAGCGTCTCTCCAACGGCACTTGGCTCTGGCATGGCTTCCTTTGCAGCTGCCGCAGGGCTCGATCCGGGCGCCATCTTGTTTGCGCTCGCGACGGTTTTGGCGGGAAACCTTGTGAACGGCCATTTCGTCGTCGGAGCAGGAGCTGGCAGACGACTCCTCAGACGAGCTCTTGGGTTGGCGGTGCAATTTGTGCACCCCTTTAGCCCTACTCATGGCGGCAGCCGCCTTTTCTGAGATCTCGGCTGCGATTGCCTCCTCAACGACGTCTTTCAACGCAATCTTCTTTCGGCTGAGGAACTTACGTTGCAGTCCAATGTCCCTCATGCCGAAGACAATGCGGTCTCTGATGGCGTTCTCAACGTTGTCAAACTCGCAGTTTGACGCGAGTTGCCGCAGAGCTGCCACAAAGTCCTTGATGGGCTCCCCTTCCAACTGATTCCTTTGTTGAAAGGTGAATCTGTTGGCAATGGGAGTTCCAGTGGGAGCGTAGTGCTCCTTCAGCACGTCTTGCAGATCGGTCCAAGACATCTCCTCGATGTTCCTTGGGGACACGAGGTCGATGGCCATCTCCAGCACCTCGGAGCCGCAATGCGCTAGGAACAGGGCTCGTTTCCGTTCATCGGAGAGGTCTTGATAGTTGTTTCCCCGCAGAAACTGGCGGAAACGAACCAGATAGGAGGTCCATTTCTCCACTCTGGGGTCGAATTTGGAGATCGGAGCCATCGCGGCTTGTGACGCCTCCATCTTCAGTGACTTCAGCTCAGTGAGAAATTCTCGATGAGTGACTTAGCTCCGCGTGGCGGTTCTTTTCAAATCCTTCGTCGCCAGTGTTAGATCAGGCGCAGGAAAGAAGACAAGACCAGCGGGGTCTGTTCAACAAGTTTTATTCAGCTCTTAACTAAGTCGGAACAGACGAACGGCTGTGCTGCCGGAGCCCTTTTTATAGCGCTCCGGCAGACCAGCCGTCCAATGACAGCGGTTTAACTTTCCCGCCCGGAGGATTAACCAATCCCCGGCCGGATGTCCTTATAAGGACATAACAACAACAGTGTTAAATGTGGTCAAACAGAGCTTCCAGGGCTCAAAATAAATGAGACATTTATTGTAAAGCTCTTCCTCAAATCTCTGCATGGAATTCTATATACCATGCAAAGAATTAAACTATAGTCTTCAATAATATGAATATAGCATATTCCATTGTATGGTATTATACTTCACACTCTGAATATACTCAGTACCCAGATGAGCCTCTTTCTAAATGCTTTGAGAAATCCCACCCCATCGTCTTGAAACAATATCTCCAGTTAGGTATGGAAGAGAGAACAGTAATGCCACATCAGTCCTTAATTTGGCTTCCGTATGTTTCACATCTATTATAGCTTGATGCCGACAGTTCATCTTTGCTTTAACTGCTTTAGGCAGCTTCTAAAGGTAATTCACTTTCCGTTCCCATTTGGAATTATGACAGATATTTTAAGTGCTTAAGAGTAAAACCGCGTGAAATGAATACTCGATTGTATGTAATTAGACCTGTCTCAAAACAAATTACTAAGTCAGAAACAAAATGTTTTTGAATATTTCTTCAGCTTTTTGGGGAACTTATAATAGAAGGAGGGAAAACATATTTCTTCATTTAAATCAGTGCACCAGTATAATTGTAACATAGAGATTCCTCGTAATAAGCAAACTAGAAAAAAAGTATGTCAGGCATATTATGAATTTTTCTTTTAATGACACTTTTTCAGTGCTTGAATCCACACATATACTGCACAAATACATTACAACCCCTTGAGAAGAATTTGATACATGCGAAGACCAACACCAGCTAAAAACTGGCATATGTTGTACACATACAACAGTTCATTTAGTGATCGCATCTAAGTTAAAACAACACTGAAAGTGACTTATGACCATTTTTCACACTTACGACCTTTGTAGCATCCCCATGATCATTTGATCAAAATTCAGATGCTTGGCAACTGATACAAAAATCAATTTTTATTTTATTGTTGGTTTTCCTTGCACCTTATAATCATAGCCTTGAAGAATAGCACCACCTATTGGCCTTCTTCAACCTGACATCTTCCTGTCAAAAATTCTGAGAACTGCAAACCAAATAAATTTAGGTAGCGCTGAACCAGGGAAGTCCCTACTAACTACTACACGCTACACACGCACGCACACACACACACACTACACACAGACAGAGACCCATGACAGTCTACCATTTGAAAACATTATGTATTGCACAATTTCCATGTCTGGGTAATTTCCCAGAGAAATTTATCTTGCCTTTTCTTGTTGATAGATTGGTTTGCATTATGACTAATTCGATCTATTTTTATATTGGCACAGCACTCTTTTGTAAGGCAATTTGCAATTTGTTGAGACAAATGCAGTAGGACACTTCTGGTTTTATTGCTGATCATAATGCTGATTATGATGTAACTGTATTTATTTTTGTAAACATTACAGCACATTCCAAATCATCTACTTCTTAAGAGACAGTTAAGATCAACCTATAAATGTAAGATGGAATGTAATATCTAGGCTTCTTTTCAATTGTAATCTTTCACTGTAATTAAATTAATAACTCTGGATTTGTAGCAGGGTCTGCTAATGAAGGTTTCTAGCCACAGAAAGTATCCTCCAAATTTGCTCATGATTTGTTCCAAAGAGATGGAAAATGTTCATGAAGTGAGAAATGAGCTGGTACTGTACAACAAATTTAAGTGGCACTGAAGGAGCAAGCAATCAAGAAATGCATAAGAGACCAGCACTTGGCAGAGAAGCCACAAAGGCTTCGGAAAAGAAATTTATGTGTTTATTTATCAAATTTTAAAACTGTCCCTCTCCCTCACAGAGGGTCTCAGCTGCCATGTTGTGTATATATGTCAGGCCATGGTCTTCTCTGAGACATTCTATGGAAGTGAAAGTTGGAGTTTGAAAAAGCAGGACAGGGAGAATATTGATGGTTTTGAACTTTGGTGTTGAAGGAGACTCCTGCGAATACCTTGGACAGCCCAGAAAACAAGCCAATGGATTATCAAACAAATGAACCCAGCACTTTCACTCAAGTCACAAATGGCCACAATAAAATTATTCTACTTTGGGCATATTATGCAAATACCAGATTAGAGATAAATTGTCATGGAAGATATCTCTCTGTTTGCTAAGAGTCAACACCAACTTGATGGCACGTGTTGGATCAAAAAGAACATGAAGTGGAAAAGGGATGCTGGTGTGTGAATGGAACTTAGCTCACTCAACAGAAATCTCACAACTGATGTATAATAGTAATAAAAAAAATAAGTACATAACTATTAACAGTAAAGCAAAGAAAACCTGGCTGGCCTCAGAGTATCACAAGGAATACCTTAGCTTGCATGATTCTGATATTTACAGATAATTGCACCATTGATTTAGACAAAAATATTGTGAAAAGGGTGGTTTTATTTCTTCTCCAATGAATGTCTAGATCAGGGGTGTCAAACTCACATTGTCACGGCAGCGTCACATGAGGTATAGGGACTTTTTTTCCCTTCACTAAACCGGGTGTGGGTGTGGCCAGCGCATGAGGCATCTGGCCCATGGGCCAGGAGTTTGACAACCCTGGTCTAGATGGTAATATTATTTTCACAATGTACAAATCCCAGAATGACCCAACGAAAACTGCCATCATATGGTGCATATATGAGCTATTATAACATTTTCCCCTCAAAAACATCATTTTACCTTGCTAACATTTTGTTACTTTCCCCTATTTGTAAATATCTTCTGAATTTCTGCATACTCCACTTTTGCTTAACCATTTTAAATACTCTGGTGGCTTTAACATAATTATTAACTTAGACCATTTGTACACACATTTTAAAAAGCCAGTTTTAAAGGGTATTTGTGAGATCCACCATCTGGATCTGTCCATTGTAAGGATTTTATTTTAGATATTTTTATTGCAGTTAGTTAGTTTGGAGGGGACCCACTTCTTAAATGTGTTATTAAAAGATGCATCTTCTTTAGCTCTTATTCTATGTCTACTAAGTTTTCTTAGTTTACTTTGGTATACATTTTGATCAGGGGTGAAATCCAGCAGGTTCTGACAGGTTCTGGAGAACCAGTAACAGAAATTTTGAGCAGTTCAAAGAACCGGTAGCGGAAATTTTGAGTAGTTCAGAGAATCAGCAAATACCACCTCTGGCTGACCCCAGAGTGGGGTGGGAATGGAGATTTTGCAATATCCTTCCCCTGGAATGGGGTGAGAATGGAGATTTTGCAGTATCCTTCCCCTGGAATGGGGTGAGAATGGAGATTTTGCAGTATCCTTCCCCTGCCAAGCCTGCCAAGCCACGCCCACCAAGCCACACCCACAGAACCGTTAGTAAAAAAAATTGGATTTCACCACTTATTTTGATTAAAGAACATGCAAAAAATACCTCTCATAAGTATGCCAATTGGCACACTCAAAGAACTTAGATCTTTGCAGAAAGTATATATTTTGTCAATGCCTCTCCTGTTATATAACTTATAATTTTGTACCTAATAATATTTACCTCCTATTTACCTAACCTATGTTTCCTGGAACCTCCTTTGTCTTTTTTGAAGTGTTGCATTACATTGGCTATTTTCCAATCCTTTAATGTGGAGGCCAGTTCTACAGATAACATGCATATTTTTATTCAAAGATCAACATGTTCACATTAGAGTTCCTTAAGAGCTCTCAGCTGTTTTATTGAGCTGCCTACTCATTGCCAGTACTGTCAGCAATCATATCTCCTTTATGTAAAAGCTAACTAATGATTAATTAATCTTGACTGGTCAGTTTTTAACAAGCTCCATACAAGTTCAGGTAGAATCATCTAGTAATGTACAGATTAATAAAAGGCTTATGTGCCCTCTAAACAGGGTGAAATCCAGCAGGTTCTGACAGGTTCTGGAGAACCGGTAGCGGAAATTTTGAGCAGTTCGGAGAACCAGCAAATACCACCTCTGGCTGGTCCCAGAGTGGGGTGGGAATGGAGATTTTGCAGTATCCTTCCCCTGGAGTGGTGGGAATAGAGATTTTGCAGTATCCTTCCCCTGCCATGCCCACCATACCACACCCACAGAACTGGTAGTAAAAAAAATTGGATTTCACCACTGCCTCTAAACTACCCTTTCTGTGCCGTTTCTTAATTGTTGCTTGATCACATGATACTAACATGAGAAGAATATTTACATAATTATGAAGTGTTTTTCAATCGTATTATTATTAAACAGCAGAAAATGACAGCAGGAACTCAATCAAGAAAAAGGTGGGACTATTTGTTTGTGAAATTAACTTCCTGTAAGATTGTTGCATTTCCCAGGTTGTGTGTAATCGCTTTAAGGTCTATGAGGGACCTTAGGGGAAGCACTTCTGAGTGCTTCCCCCCTATCTTCAGCCATAAAAAAACTATAAACTGTTATGGAATGAAGAGATTGAGAGTCATCCCAAAGGGCAAACAGAATCAGATTTATTGCAATAAGGTTCAGAGTCCGATTCATACCTGGAAGTCTGAACAAAATTATGGGTCGGGGACCCTGGTCTTTATACAGTTTCAAACAAAGGAAAGAGCTAAGACAGCGGTTCTAATTACTAAAAACATTTGTTACATGAAATGATATCTTCCTGATTAGAGGTTCTTACATGTCTTGCCAAACAAATATAACTTTTCTGAAAATTATCTTTGGTGATAGAGACTCACTGTCTCATTTTGGTATCCTTGACATTTGTAACTTTCAAACAGTATGTCACCTAAGATATGGGTCTTTCTGACAGCGAGGGGTCCTCCCTTACAGAATGTTGCTTATACAGAGGAGTTTGGCTGGCTTTTGTATTTTTACACTGGATACATTTGGAAATGAATAGAAAAGAATAGAAAGATGTCCAGTGTTCATCTAGAAGATCCCACATTAATCATCATCATTATTACCATTAAAGAGGGTCCTTCAGTGGTCATCTAGCTGGACCCGCATTTCCTACTTTAAAACAATAATCCTCAAAATAGAAGCAGTCTTTCCCTTGAAGTTCAGAAACATGCTTTATTGTTAAGGTTTGTAAGTGGCCATCTCTGCTTTTTCCCTCAAAAAGCAAGACCATATATTGAATGATCATGGTTTGTTTAAACATACTTTATTGAATAAATCATGATAGGCTAGATTTGCTCAACATGCACTATAAACCATAGTTTAAGAATGACACTAGACTTAGTCAAACTCAGACAAACCACATTGTGACTTAATATCAGGGGTGGGTTCTACTTACCTTTAGTTCATATGCACAGATCACTTTTGATGATGTCCGGGTCAGTAGGCCGAGCCTCCCGCCAATTTTCCTACCTGTTCTTGCGAACCAGTCCAAACTGGGGGCAATCCACCACTGCTTAATATATATTATAATATATATACATACACATACACATACACATACACATACACATACACATACACACATACATACATACATACATATATATATATATAATGAACCCAATCCAGAAAGTTTGAAGAAGGATGCCTAAGGGGGTCAAAAAAGTCAAGGTGGCAGGCACAACTGTAAAATGGAAGCCACATCTCTTTTTCAATATGTGTGCGATGACATATATACAAAATAAGATGGCTGACAATTCCCTGATTCTGAGTTACTTTATTGTTTTACTTTATGGTATTCTGCTGATTAGTATATTATATTTAATGTTTTTCTATTTTTTATTTCTATAGAAAATAATGTATTTAACAATTACAATTATCCAAAGGAAATATGAAAAAGTTATGTTTATATATCTGTGAGAGTCAGTTTGGCCTACCGGTTAGGGCAGTAGGCTAGAAACAGGAGACTTGGAGTTCTAGTTCCACTTTATGAAGGAAAGCCCACTCTCTAATCCCATAACATCAGGCTCAGGCCTCAGTGTCTGACGCCATTGTGTCAATTTGCGTTGCAACCAATGGATTGGTACTTGACTGATTCTGAAAAAAATGCAGATTCTCGACTTTGGGGGAAACACTGGGAAGGGAAAAATATGTTTTTGTCCTTACATGTCCTGAACATGCATGAACCTGAACAAAACTCTCATCATAGAATTGTGCTGACTGATATAATGAGAAATATAAATTTGCTCTAAATATTAGAATTGAACAAAGCATAAGAATATACTTAACAATTCAAGATAGCTGAGATTTCACATCATGATAAATCATGTTTTTTATTAATCCATAATGATTTGTTATATTCAGCCATACATTGGTTTACACATCATGCTGGGTACACACAACATGCTAAACCAAAATTGAACAAACTACATTGTGACGTACACTGGTGAACCATGCTACCAATCTTGGTCACAAATCTTTCCCATCTTTCAAAGGTCTACCTAGCTTGCAAAGATCTAGATCTACGTTCTGCCCATTTCTGCTGCACAACACTCCCAGACATAACTCCAAATCTTCAGTTCTTTCAGAAGTTCTTCAATCACTATGAACATTGTCCTTTCCCATTCATTTATAACAGTGTGTGCAAATGAGGACTGCCTCCCAAAATTGTAGAATGGGCGGTTTCATTATTCCACCAGCACTTGAGGCTCATAAGTAAGTATTAATCATCATCTTTCAAATTTCACAAGCTTGGAGTTTTGTATGGGAGAAGGCCTGCTCAGAGAGACACAGGAAAGTGGAGCAATGACCTTAGTGTAAGGACTGTCGGTGTGGTTGAGTCAGATAAACATCAAGAAAAAGAGAACACAGAGCTTTACTGGATGTTGTTGCTGGCTGGGTAGGACCATAGTTACAGTTCTACCAGCAAAAAAGGTGTCTGTTTCTTTAAATACCTCTGAGGGATTAAGTCTACAGCTATGTCTTCGGTTAACCACACTTCTAATAGCTACAAGAACCCAGGATTTGAGGTAAGTCTAAAATGTTTTTTTTTACTGTTGTTGTTTTTAAAAAAGTTAAAATACGTTAACAAAGTTTCTGGGAAGCACTGTCACCTGCTTCGGAACAAGCAACAATTCTTTAATAACAAATAAACTTGCTAAGAAAGATCCTGTCAGTGCAATTGCTCTTTTCTCAAAGACTGGATACAATTACACCATTGTGAAGATATATGCCACTTACTAGGGGTTTTTTTCCCCTTCCTGGATTATTATATCAGTAGAACTAATTAATCCTACTCCTTCTTTGACTCGGGAACTGAATTAGTTGCAAGAACAACTTTTAGATACATTCTGAACTTATTTAACCTATTTGGGGGATCAGACTTCCAGTCTAGATCACGTTGCACAGATTGTAATGATTGTGGTAGCAGTGTTCGTTGCACAGCGTGATTGTTTTGCAACACGTACGTATGTATAATTGCATCTTTAAGCATCTTGTGCCATTGTACCAATGTTATCAACACTAATTAGCATTTCCTACAATTGTACCCATAGGGAGAGAAAATATTTGCATCTAAAGTGCTTCAATAGTGTAACTTCCTCAACCTGGCACTTTCCAGGTTGGTTAAGATTACAACTAGCACAATCAAAAGAATTCTTTGAGTTGTATAGAACATAGAACTCTATGTTATACAAGTAAAGTGAGGTCGGGTCATTGACCTAAGGACAATGAATAGAGAAATGAATTGCTTTGACTCCCCTGGAATATAATACCATATTGTATATAGATAGAGTGAGGTACTATCAGTACCTACCATATGTGTGTTGTATGTAACGTTTGTGTGTTTTGTGTGTTTCTTGTTATATGGTGTATGTGTGATTTTAATGGAAAATGTAAATAAAGACTATTTTTTAAAAAAAAGAATTCTTTGAGTTGCATCACATCACATTTCGATGACACCTGAGTGGGAGAGACTGATTGATTAAATAATTCCAATAGGTTTAAAAAAACAGTCGTCTTTACTTTGATGGCACACTGTCATAGCTGAGGACATTATTTTTAGACTTAGTATATCTAGAACATACAAAGTTGGGGAAAAACCTACATAGGAATTTCAGTTAAATATTTGTATCTTTGCTGCCATCTAATGGTTACCTGGAGTTTTTCAACTCAGATATACTAGCTCAACTTTTTGTTTTTTACTTTTTTAAAAAATTTCAGACTCAGAATTGAGTTATCAAAAGTTGGAGGTTGTGGGTTATAAAATGCTATATTATTTTATATAGCACTTTATAACCCACAACAGCTCAACTTTTTGAATTAATTCACACATGCGCTTAATCCTTGGTTTTTCCTCCAACAGAAAAGCAACCTTTATGAGAACAAAGTTTTTCTCTGTGTTAATTCTTCCTCTTTAAAAATGCATTCTTAGTGCAGCCATAAAGATCAGTGTTCAATCTCAACATTTAATCTCAACACGATTTCAATAGATTTAATCAATCTATGTGTGATTTTGAATGAATATTCAAGTTGGATGAATGCTTCTCAAAATTATTAGTAGGTCTGGAGGGGTCATCAGAGTCAGCACTGTAGATTGCAGGTGTAAAGGTTCGTTTACAGTTGAAGCAAACTGATACTTGATTTGGGGCAGAAGCTCTCAGGGGTTTCTTAAGACCAACTATTGTCCTGAGTGTGAAAAATTGGCACAGGCACATTCCCACCCATATACCATATGCAGAGAAATTTTCTTTGGCTACAATGAACCTATAAGTCCCCTCTTTATACCTGATTGCTTTCTAAGTGGCTGACAGTACTTCATAATTGTTATTTAATTATCTGTAGCAACTTGCAGTCAAATCTTGGGAAGTTCTCACACTATGTATCTCCATACCTATATTTTCTTATATATCATTATTTTAACAAAAAAAAAAGTTTGATTCAAAACCCAGTTTATACTTGCCATTCCTTAGCATAACTTCAAATATTTTTAAACATTTTTTTGTCAATGGAAAGAAAGAAAAAGTAACGCACATTAGAGAATGTAAAATAATTGTGATTTGAAAATACTCTTCAAATATGGCCTGATGAATTTAACTGAAATGTATATCAAGATTCATTTTTAAACAACTTGTAGAAAATCAAGAGGCTCAGATTTTGATGGGAGCAAATGCATTTAGGAAGGAAGTTTTCTCCTGAAGTCTCATTCAAATCTAAATTGCAACTCCCCCCACTCCCCACTCCCAACCTCACTGGTTCCTACGTCTAGTAATTGTGTGGAGTTAGGATACTTCCTAAATGTTTGGACCACAATTCCAATTTCAATTCTAGAATTCTGCCTGTTTTATTTCACAATATCTGGAAGAGATGAGGTGAGATGGGAGAAGATGAACTAACCCCATCATAAGAAAGAAAGAAAAAAGAACCAAATATAGAGACCCATATCATGCTTCAATTTAAAGCTCATTAAAAAGAAGAAAAATAATAGATTAGCATCCCAGCTTGATAGAACCTATACTCTGAAGTAGGGGAATGTTTTCCTTGGATCTCCCATATCCTTTTGGCACCAAGTTAATTTCTTTGATTTTCAGAGATGCATAGATTAATCATTAAACTTAAAACAAAGACCATCCGTCAACACTAATATAAATGTGTTCCAGTTTATTTGTTCTAAAAAAAAAATAAGAGAATTTTCAATTTATATCAATCATCCAATGGCACTTAGCTGTTTTTTTGTGATCAAAATATCACATAACAGCCCCTGGGAGTTATTATCAAGCTTAACACGGATGACTGTGGGATGTAGGAAGTAAGAAGGATTGGCAATTTTTTCTTTCTCACTTAACATCTTCATTCCCACTATTACTCAGGTTGAGTTCGAAGTGCCATATTGCATACTTTTACCATATGCAAAAGTAAGATTATCAGAGGACTGATGAACCTTCCCCCCCCCAAAAAAAGTTTGCAATAGCATATAATTTTGAAAAATTATTTGGCAACAATCCAAAGCATCCTGATACTGGTAGTTCTTGACTTACAACTACAGTTGAGACTGGAATTTCCATCAGAAGACGGCGCTGTTATAAAATGAGTCATCCCATGACCATTTTTACTGTGGTAATTAAATGAATCGCCATGCTCATGAAGGAAGCCATGTGCTTGTTAGCCAAATCCAGTCTGTTAGTATGAAACACCAACACGATGGCACATAATCAATAATCAATAAAAAAATATTTTAGATGAACTCAGGTAATGCCAGATAGCCTACGGGTTCAATTGGTAGCTTATGTGACTTAGAACATTGAATTTTATTTTTATTTTTATTTTTAATTTGATTTATATGCCGCCCTTCTCCGGAGACTCAGGGCGGCTTACAATGCGTTAAGCAATAGCCTTCATACTTTTATATATTTATACAAAGTCAGCTTATTGCCCCCACAATCTGGGTCCTCATTTTACCTATTTTAGAAAGGATGGAAGGCTGAGTCAACCTTGAGCCTGGTGAGATTCGAACTTATAGTAATTGCAGACAGCTGGTGTTAATCACAATGCTTTTAGTCTGCTGAGCCACCAGGCCCAATGGAATTATCCATGAGTCAATGAAACCTGGGTAAACACATGTGAACAAAACCTGTAAGTGTCATGTTTTCATAGATCATGAAAGCAGGAACTGAAGCCCAATACATCATACTGGTCGTTAGGGGTGGCAAATTGTTCTGGATTGAAGCCTGCTTATAGTACTGGAATTCTCCCATTGTGCTATGACTTAATGGCTAGGTTCACAGTTTATGAGAAAGAGCGGGGTAGGGAGGGAGGGAGAGAGAGAGAGAGAGAAGAAGAATATGACATCACTCCAGAATCAGTTGTTTTCTCTATTGTGCCTTGCTTGTGTGGTCTTTGTGTCTGTTTCTCTCCATATAAGCAGTGACAGCTTCAGGCACTGAGTCAGAACCCATAGCATCCCTCAATCTAACACAGGGTAGAAATGTCTAGTTGGCTATCATCAGCGTATTGATATTTAATTTTGTTTTGACCTCTCCCAGCGGCTTCATGGTCATGTTAAATAGTGCAAGAGAAGTGATCCCTGGCATATTCCTTGCTGAAATGCATTCGGATTCAACCTCTCTCCTCCTCAGCCATCAACTTGACATGCCCACTCAGAAAGGAGAACAGCCAATGCAGAAGAATGCCTCCTACAGCCTGGATTTGCAGGAGGCCTAGAAGGCTGCTATGCTCAACAATATCAAAGGCAGCTGAGAAGTCAAGCAGGACAAGGAGGGTTGTACTTCCACCATTTATCTCTTGTCACAAGTTATCAATGACAGCGGCCAATGAGTTTCCATCCTATACCCTGACCTGATTCAGAGTATAGCCAAATAATCCATAGAGCTCTCTACAGTTACCACCTAATCATGTTTCTATATTGTACCACACCATAATCCAATTTGATTCTTTTGGTATGTTGATATGACTTATCCTTATCTGTAATCTAGGCCACTATAACTTTCTCAAAAAACCATAGCTAAAAGAAATCTTGGCTCAGAATAATATCTGAGCCCAACCAACAAAAAGGCTGGCAGTCCCTGGGCAGATAGAAGAGTTAAAAATCGAATAATGAAAATTAAGAATTTGGATGCTGAAAGTCATCCCCTAGCAATCCCAATTGCTTTATTTAATTGTGGGTGTTTTCTGGAATGCGTTTCATTATTTATTTAACAGTATTTATAACCTGAGCCAGTCTACAATACCCCAAAAGCAAACTTAAAAAGTTTTCCTTAGGAGGGAAATCTTGTTGAAACAGCAGGCTGTATTTGTTTATGAAATAGCAGCAGGATTGAGGTCATACTCAGGGAGAGTCTGTTACAAAGAAAAGGTGCTATCACAAGGAATATGTTGTTGTCGTGTCCATCCCAGAGGTGGGTTTTAGCAGGTTCTGACCAGTTCTGGGGAACTGATAGTGGAAATTTTGAGTAGTTCAGAGAACCTGTAGTAAAAATTCTGACTGGCCCCACTCCATCTATTCTCTGCCTCCCAAGTCCCAGCTGATCGGGAGGAAATGGGGATTTTGCGATAACCTTCCCCTGGAGTGGGGTGGAAATGGAGATTTTATAGTATCCTTCCCCTGCCACGCCCACCAAGCCATGCCCACCAAGCCATGCTATGCCACGCCCACCAAACCACACCCTCAGAACCAGTAGTAAAAAAATTTGAAACCCACCACTGGTCCATCCCCCACATGTTTTTGATGGGTTGGAATTTCCAACAAGCCTTCCAACATCCTTGGATGATTAAATAGGAAGATATTGTTTGTGGCAAGATGTTGCTTGATGTATTCCTTTTCTGTGCTGTAAATGTATTTAAAGATGATTTCAGCTTTAGGTAGCCCCATACAGAATACCCTGCAATCTGACAGAGGTAATCAGAAGTATAAGTCATAGTAAAGAGCTTTGATGGTGTAATGGTTAGAATGCAGTATTGCAAGCTAAGTCTGCCCACAGCCTGGAGTTCGAACCTGACAGGGATCGTGATTGACTCAGCCTTCCATCCTTCTGAGGACGGACTCAGATTGTTGGGGGCAATATGCTGAATTTGTATATAAATCTAAGTGCTATAACTATTGCTCTTGCTTATTGCTCTTGCTCTTGCTATGAGTGGCTGACATCAAGGCATCCTGGTCCAGCTATAGCTAACCTTCTTTTAAAGCAGCGTCTGTGGGGCGACCGTCATGTTATCTTCACAACCCTGTTGAAATATGCCTAAAGGTAAACTGTGAGGTCCACAGTGAAATGACAACTTAAACTGGCCCCATTCCATTTCTCTAACCATTACACCACAGTGTAGTTCCTATAGCACCCCTGGATGGTGTACAGGTGGGATACATTGTTCTCTGCCTAAATGACCTGTTTCCAAATGTGGAACCTAACTGTAAGATAAAGCTATTATAGAAAGCATTCAAACATGCATTTATCACTTAAATCAAATCACCAACATCATATCAAACTAGATATGAGTCTTCGGCCCTGTCATAACTTTTAACTAAGAGAGAATGCTAAAAAAAAAAGTATTTACTAACACGAGCACAAGATTGGAATAAAACTCTTACGATTTTCTAAGAAGCATTTTTGCGGCAAACAAAACTTTGATGGGATAATGGGAACAAATCAGCTATTAATAAAATTAAAAAAAACACCTCCTCGCATTCTGCTCAGTACGGTCAGATGAGGAAAAGAAGTAGAAAAGATCATGAGCGTGCAGCAGAACTTTTTCTACAATGCAAGAGGAAAACGCTCTTTGCAATCTCTTTTGCAAGATGTCCAATTTCAACTCTTTCCTCTGCAAGATTTGCAGGAAGTCTTTCACTTATAGGAAGTTTTTTTTTTTTTTACAAAAAGGAAAAAGAAACTTGTTTACAAGAAAATGAAGAGCTTTCATCTTTGTTGCAAAACCAGCTACCGAAGGGACCAAATAGGGTTTTTTTCTTACTTATCTTTAGCAAAATACAGTACTGCAGAGGACAAAATGCCACAGGAGGAAAGTAAGGAGTATAATTTATGCCCCTTGCAAAAATACAGTTCCTGCATTTTAGAGTTGCATGGCTGAAGTTTGGCGGGTGCAATTGCATCTTAAAGTTTGTGGCGTATTAAACAGGTGAGTAAAAGTCCAGAGCTTGCAGTTTGACCTCTTATATGGCAGAATCAGGACAGGCAGACAAAAGGTGTTGTTTAAACAAACAAACAAAATGAAAACTTAATGGAATTAAGGACTTGATTAGTGTGCTTTGCCTCTTTCCTCTATTCCCTCAGGGAGCAGAATGTGTGTTTGTGAATATCCTCCATTTTATCTTTATATTATCTTCTCTGAAATGAGTTGAGTGAGTGTCCAAGGACACTCAAAAAGCTTCATGCCTTTGCAGACATTTGAATCTGGATTTCCCTCAATTCTTAAGTTTATTATGTAGGTAATATATCTATGTCAAGAACTTAAATATTTGACTGAGACTGAGAGTGAATGATTGGTCTAAGGTCATCTAGATGGGTTCCTAAGACAGGACTAGAACTCATGGTTTCTCCATTTCTGGCCTGTTACTTTAACCACTACACCAAACTGGTTCTCGTTATTATATTACTAAGATTTAAATTTGTTCATTTAGTTGTTTGAGCAGTAAACTCAATATTATCAGATGGAAGGTAAATTTGCAGTCTACAGGATTGCTTGCATTTTAGTGCTGTTAAATAAAGATACTCAATTCTGTTTAATACAAATACAAACAATGTGGCTTTTATTAGCTTTAAAATGTGCCTCTTTGGATTTAGCTAAATAATTTATTAAGCTTAAAAGCCATCCTTTTTTTTTATTATTATTTTAAAATGCCAGTGTGACCATTTGTAGTCAGTAGAGGTCAGCTAAAAAGCAACATGTGGCCTCCAGTTTTAGCAGAGGCTCCTGGCACCTCTTAAAGTGGAAGAAGCACTCTACAATCCTCATAGCACCCCAAGATCCCATTACAAATATTCAGTGGCAAAATGGCCAAATGTCAACCGCTAATCACGGATATCAAACTCAAGTGCACTATGGGCCAGATCATAACATATTGCGACTTCTTTGCCTTTGGGGAGCCAGGGTAGGCGTGGCTTGCATATGACGTATCTGGCCCACAGGCTGCCAGTTTGACAAGCCTGCCTGAGATCATCTTTTGGACCCAGTGTTGGATTCTTTAGGGAAGGAATAAAGGGTGGAAATGGAGAAGGAAGATTCTGAAAGGCAAGGTATTTCCAATTCCACCTCTAAAATTTCAAAGGCTCTACCACCGAGGCCCCAAATCATATTTCTGCCAAGAACAGTGGGTTTGTGGGATTTAAGACTGGTGAGGGGAAGAGTTTGTTCCCATATGCCTCCCACTGTTTTCTATCCTTACTTCAATATATTGAATTAAATTAAAAGCTGTGGGAAAAAAACAGCACTGCTTTTTTCCCCTCTGATCCCGCTTTACCAAATGGTCTACTTTGGTCTTCTTGATCCTTGAAAAATTGATGCTTGGCTGCTAAGACTCTAATGGGTTTCAGATTTTGGTTTGTCTGATCCTTAAACTGTACTCTGATCCACTGTAATGAAATGACCGATCTCACCTTTACAGTGAATCAGTATATTTGACTTAGAAAATTCATTAATGGATTTCTGCCCATGAACCATGATTAGGAAACTCAAAGATGCTATTTTTTAATTTTCAAAAGGCAACAGGACCCTTTTTTTTCTTGAGGAAGAAGAAAACAATTCACTTCTCATCCAAGAAGCTTTATCAGTTTCAACTGGGTGAAAGGATGAGGTGGGGGGGGGGGAAGAATGGAAGGGTTATATTTCTTTGTAGTCATCTGGTCATTAGCACTCTTTCTGAGAGCTGTTGAGGCCACTTGGGAGTTATCTGGGCCCTGGAGGTCACTTGAATCAGAGTGAAAATGATTCAGGTGACCCTGAGGGCAGAAATAAACCCCCAAGTGGCCTCAACAACTCTCAGAGAGAGTTCTAACAACTAGATGACTGCAAAAAAATATAATCCTTCCATTCCCCCCCCCCCTTCCTGTCAGAACCTATCCTTCCATCCTCCCACCATCCAGTTGAAACTGATGAAGCTTGTTGGATGAGAAGCGAAACTTCTTCTTCTTCTTCCTCTTCCTCAAGGAAAAAACAGTCCACTTGTGTTTAAAAAAACAAACAAACCACCTTTGGGACAATTATGACTTGGATGACTGAGATTCTCCATAGACATGTTTGGGAAAGTTGTCCTGAGGCTGGTGATAGATCAGTTGATGGGTTATTTTATTTACAAATGGCCATTTAGCCCAGGCAAGAAGACATCTGGGAAAAAAAGCATTTCAAAGAGGTTCTGCTTTTATTGACTCTTTATAAAGGAGGCTAGGAAATTCCACTTACAGTTATGAAGAATCTATAGCCACCCAGGATTGCCATTAAAGGTATTGTACTAAAATCCATGTTCTTGCGCCCTTGCCATGCAAAATATAATTCAGCAAAAACCAGCCAAGCCTGAGTGTTGCTAATGGTTAACATGAGTTTGCTCAAAATATAAGGCTACATGTTGTACCTATTTGCTTTTCATTCTGTTTCTCTCTACCCCACCCTCCTAGTCACAAAATGCCTTTGTTTCTCTGTGAAACATTAGAGGCTCTGCCAAGTTATACAAAGAAACCCAAAAAAGGTTGCACCATCTTTTTGTGGCCAGGAATTGCACTTGATATTATTTTGTGGGCAGTGATACAGTACACATCAGACCATACTTTTCTTTCTTTGTTTTTTAACTGTTAAGCTAATGTTAAGATTTATGTGATCTTAACGACATACAAGGCTGGGCTAGAATGAAACTTACAAAATTGTATTTAAACAGAAACACAATGTGTAAAACATTCAGCAGTTAATGACTTAACTACGTGATATGAATCATCCCAATCGTTGGAAACCAACAGTCCTCCTTTTTCCAAAGTTGGTTAAGGAGCTTTTATTTGCAATTTTATAGTAAGCCAATCTGAATGCTTCTCTGATTTCTCAAGATACTAAAAGCTTCCATTATTCGCCAGCAGATAATTCCCAATGATAGCACAATAATAATAATTGCCAACTTAGAATTTACAACTTGAATGAGTCCCCCATGATAATAATTTATAACTTTCAGAATAGAATAGAATAGAATAGAATAGAATAGAATAGAATAGAATAGAATAGAATAGAATAGAATAGAATAGAACAGAACAGAACAGAACAGAACAGAACAGAACAGAACAGAACAGAATTCTTTATTGGCCAAGTGTGATTGGTCACAATTGTCTTCGGTGTCACCAAGTGTGATTGGTCACTATTGTCTCAGTGTACACATACATCAAGAATAAAAAGATACACTTAGTGATAGTCAAGGATACCAATAAGCTATCAAATCGTAGTAACGAACAAATAAAAGCAATATAATTGAAAGATACAAGCAACATGATTATAGTAATAAGTGGGAAGAGATAGATACTAGTAAGGAAGAGAATAATAATAGTAATACAGTCTTAGTAAATTATTTGACAGTGTTGTGGGAATTAGTTGTTAAACAGAGTGATGGCATTCGGGGGAAAACTGTCCTTGTGTCTAGTTGTTTTGGTGTGCAGTGCCTTTCTTTACAGTTTCCAAGGGATGAAAAAAATGTGAAGTCCAGGACAATGAGATAACACTTAGAAATGGCTCAGGCAGATGCCTGCCTAATTCGCTGAATGATAAGGAAGATGAGCTCAATCAGATTTGCAGAATTCTAGTATTACAGCCAGTCTCAGGAAAAGTAGTTGTAGCCTTCATGTGGAATTCATTTGCTGGATTGATCTACCTAGTGGGGCAGCAGGATGAATATCACTCCTGTTGTCCCATGTGCTAACTGAAGTCTATTCATCTCAAGTCATGTTATCTTTAAATGTTGTGCCTTGCAGGAAGACGATTTTTCAAAGACCAACGGTATTGCATTAAGAAACAGAAACTTAGAAAGAAGTAACACCCTTCAATCTGATGAGGTAAGAGGAAAATGGGTAGGTTCGTAGGTCACATTCAGTCATGATAGGTTTTGTTTGTGTTGGCTTTGTGTGCTGATTTAATACACTGTTGTTTTCTCTGATTGTTAGTGTTCATGCCATACTTGTTTTAAATAAGTAGTTTGGGAACTGGGAAGGAGCCAGAATATGATTGTGGCATGGGGAAGTAAAGTTATAAATTTTGAGTAACTATACCCCACCCTTTCAATTAAACATAAAAAGGTAAAAGTTCCCCTCGCACATATGTGCTAGTCGTTCCCAACTCTAGGGGGCAGTGCTCATCTCCGTTTCAAAGCCAAAGAGCCAGCGCTGTCCAAAGACGTCTCCGTGGTCATGTAGCCTGCATGACTAAATGCCAAAGGCGCACAGAATGCTGTTATCTTCCCACCAAAGGTGGTCCCTATTTTTCTACTTGCATTTTTTTACGTGCTTTCGAACTGCTAGGTTGGCAGAAGCTGGGACAAGTAACAGGAGCTCACCCCATTACACGGCACTAGGGATTTGAACCGCTGAACTGCCGACCTTTCGATCAACAAGCTCAGCATCTTAGCCACTGAGCCATCGCAAACCATTCAATTAAACATACATAAAGATACATACATAAGATAACTGAGATAATGTTGGATGGTTAATAGAGAACAGGCAGCTTGAGAGTCACTGAGAACTAGAAGGAGACTTTTCTTTGTATCTGGCCCTTGAAGGAGAATTAAGGGAATGAAAACACAGGATTAATAACCTATTTTTCTTTCTCTTCTCCTAGCATGAGGCAAACATCAGTATTGACAATGAGCCACATGGAAGCCAATCTGAATCGGAAGAAAACAAGAATCTTGGATGCAAGGGGTAATAATTTCATTAGGAGTTCTCCACCGATTAATGTCCCTGTCAAGTGAAGTTTTAGTGCGTTCAGACACACTGAGTTTAGTTTTTGGCTTCAGGGTTCTTTTCGATATGTAAATAGCAAAGACCTGTTCTTCAGGTCACTCTGTCATACTTTGCTTCTTTTCTAATAAAGGATTCTATAGAGGGTTGTTCTAACTTATTGGTATATGATTATTGTTTATTTAAATCATATCCCATTTTTCTTCTAAAGTGACTTACCCAAGATTCTCTTTCCTATTTTTTTTCCATAGCGACACCCTTTTTGGGTAGTTTGGATTAAGAGATACCTTTTAGAACATCTAATCCCTCCAGGGTAAAATCTGCTCCTATCCTCCTGACCTTCTGAAAACCTTACCCTGCCACTTGGTTTGCAGCCCCAATGGGGGAGTGTCACCCTGGAGGTAGTTGATGGACTAAAAGCAGATCCCACCTCATCCCTTCACACCTTCTTCCCGCTTTCCCCACATTTTTACCAAAACTTACAGTTTTATTGCTATATATATTTGTGTTGTTTATTGCTTTTAACTTTGTAAGCCACCCAGATTCACCTGGTGAGATTAATTAATTAATTCTACTAGACTGGCCCAAAACTGACTCACTTAGGTAGCTAAGGAGAGACTGGAACCTGGGTCTCCTTGGTTTCCAACTACCACACAAAGTCTGACCACACCACACTGATCTTAGACTTGCTTCACCCAGGTCACTACTGTGTTTCCCCGAAAATAAGCCCTCCTGTGAAAATAAGCCCTCCCCCCAAAATAAGCCTTCCCTGAAAATATTTGAACACATGCGCAGCCGGTTCCCGCCATTTCCTCTGGTTAGGGTAGGGAGACAGAGCTGGAAATCAGGTAAAACGGCAAGAGGATCCCTGTCTTGCTCCACGCACCCCAAAATAATAAGACCTCCCCAGAGGTGAAGTGCTCCCGGTTCAGACCAGATCATCCAATCTGGTAGCAATGACAGCGGGTGGTTCAGAGAACCGGTAGCAAAAATCCCTGCACCTCCCTCCCCCATGCCCAGCTGAGCCGCACGATCATCAGAGGTTTTGGGTTTTTTTTTACTTTTACAAGCATTTTTTCTACAAACTATCCAGCCGAAAAGAAATGCTTTTAAAAGAAAAAAAAAAGCCTCTGATGAGCGCGGCTCAGCTGGGATCGTCAGAGGCTTTTCAAAGCATTTTTTTCTGCAACCTCTTCGGCCAAAGAGGTGGTTTAAAAAAATGCTTTGAAAAGCTTCTGACGATCCCAGCTGAGTTGCCTGATCGGCAGAGGCTTTTCAAAGCATTTTTGCAACCTCTTTGGCCAAAGAGGTTGTAGAAAAAATGCTTTGAAAAGTTTTTTTTTTAAAAAAAGGGTTGGCCACGCCCACCCAGTCACATTACCACCACCACCACCCCACCAAGTCACACCCACAGAACCTGTAGTAACAAATTTTACATTTCACCCCTCGACCTCCCTGAAAATAAGGCCAAGCTCTTATTTTGGGGTTCAAAAAAATATAAGACAGGGTCTTATTTTTAGGGAAACACAGTAAAATTATGAGCCGTGGTGGCACAGTGGTTAGAATGCAGTACTACAGGCTAATTCACTGCTCACTGCCAGGAATTTGATTCTAACTGGCACAGGGTTGACTCAGCCTCCATCCTTCCGAGATTGGTAAACTGAGGACCCAGATTGTTGTGGGCCATAACTCTATAACACACTTAGAAAGGGCCGTAAAGTACTGTAGTATATACTGAAGCAGTATATAAGTCTAAGTGCTATTGCTATCATCATGTAAATTGTTTGCTTTTGGCTTCGTATGATATCTAAAATCAAATTACTATAGTTTGCTCATCTAAATATCATTGTAAAATTCTTTATTCACATGTGGAAGACACGTGAAAACAATCTAAAATTCCTGTATAACCAATATGTACTGTTCATTGTTAATTATAATATGTTGGGTAATGCATACTTCAGTGGTGGGATTCAGCTAGTTCACACCACTTTGGGGGAACCGGTTGTTAACTTTCTGAGCAGTTTGGTCAACTGATTGTTGGAAGAAATAATTAGGGCAGAGAACCGGTTGGTAAATTATTTGAATCCCACTAGTGGCATACTTATCTACTTATAGTACAAAATAGTCTGTTTTTAAGTTATCCTGTTTATTTATTTATCCTTCTAGGAAACTTGCAAGGAAATATGATATGGTCCTTCAATTTTGCAGGAAACATAAAACTAGAATCCGATACATAATTTATGGAATACTAATTACGGGTATGTATTATACAGTCTGGGAAATAGCAATTTTATGTAGAATTTTGGGTCTATATACAGTATTTTTAAAGTGTGAGACTAATAGCATAAAATAAAATCCATCTCTTGGTTATATTCCAGTCTAATTACTGCAATCTTCTCCGGCCATAAGGCTATCTTTGCAAAAAGCCTGTAAGCTCTAATTTATGTAAAACATGTCAGCTAAGATGTAGACCAGTGCAAGAGATATTGGAATTACACAATGGCTATTTTGAAAGTTCTATAGTGTTTGACAAATTGCTTTTTGGGACAATTTAATATGTTAGTGTTCAAATTCTTAAATGAATTGCAGCCTGACTAACTGAATATACAGCCAAGTGGCTTTGTTAATATGCTTACTACCAGTCTTATGTTAATAGAAAAGTAAGGCTGCATAAATTGAACTGTCCTGACTGCTGAGCCTTATTTTGTCTCCAGAATGGAGCTTATAAGCTGTACTCTTCTTATAGTTTCAATTGAGGACCTATTAAGGAAAGTAATTGATGGATTCCTCTGATTTGGTTTCTCTTCCCACTGAGCATCACTTGCTAGCAGGAAAAATAACTATTGTTCTCCTAAACATGTGGTGGGACAGAGTTAGACAAGTTGCAAAGAGTTACTGTGGAAGACAAGGGTACTCTAAAATTAGAGGTTCTCAAGCAAAGTTTTTTTGCCTGGATATTATGGAGATTCTTGCCTTGGACAAAGGATGGAATTAGAAGACTTCCAAGGTCAAAAGAGACCTTCTTGTTTCAAGTTTGAAACTCTCTCTGTAAAGCTTTCATGACAAATATTGTATTAAGAGAAGAAGGGGAACATTACTTTAAAACTGGAAAAATTAGACAAATGTCTCCACTATGGGATGGGAATGAGACAATGGTAATGTCATGAGGGCATCTCACCTTGTTTACTTGTGGTTTGAGGGACAGGTGGATAAGGCCTGAGGGACCATCTCTTCTTTTAATACTCTCTCCCGCTATTACCATTGAGTGAAATCTTTGTACTTTAATTATTTACTTCTTTGATGGGTTTTTTTGTTGATTCAGATAATTAGATTGCATTGGAATAACTGACTCTGTCTTGGAATAGGTGTTGATATTAAAATTGCTTTGACATGATTTGTACTTAGCTTCCTGTAGCAATTATAATTTTTCCAAGGCAAAAGTAAGATTAAGCAGTCACCATATCAGTTTCATTAACCGTTGTTATGCCTGCTTGGGTAAAACAGAGTATTTTGCATCTTGCCCTTCCCTCTTCTAGCAAGGAGCATATACTGTATTTTTTGGAGTATAAGACGCATCGGAGTATAAGACGCACCTTAGTTTTTGGGGAGGAAAATAAGAAAAAGCTGATTGGCAGGTGGATTGGCCTTCTAGAATACCCCCAATCAGCTGTTCCCAGAGGTGAATTTTAGCAACAGGTTCCTTGGTTGTGAGCTCTGTGCCTTGCTTTTTTTTTTTTTTTTTGCTTTTTTTCTGCCTCTGAACTTCTGAAACTCTGTTTCAGAAAAAAACTTTTTTTCCTGCCTCTGAAAGCCTCCGGAAGACTCCAAAACAGAGCTTCAGAAAAAAAGCCTCTGAAGCTCTGTTTGGCGGCTTCCTTTCTGAAGCTCTGTTTGGCAGCGGCTTTTCTGAAGCTCTGTTTGGGGGCTTCTTTTCTGAAGCTTCGTTTCTGATGCTTTTTTCAGCCTCTAAAACCTCCGTTTGAGAAGCTGGGCGGGGCTACATTCAGAGTTCAAGACGCACCCAGATTTTCACCCTCTTTTTTTGTGGAAAAAGGTGTGTCTTATACTCCAAAAAATACGGTAAGTAATCCATAACTTATGACCACAACTGAGCCCAAAATTTCCACTATTAATAAGGCAGTTGTTAAGTGAGTTTTGTCCCATTTTATGACTTTTTGGCCACAATTTTAAGCAAATCATTGTGCTTGCTAAGTGAATCGTGCAGTTGTTAAGCAAATCTGGCCTTCGATATTGATTTTGCTTGTCGAAAATCGGCTGGGAAGGTTACTAAGGGTGATCACATGACCCCAAGTCGGTACGACTGCCATCAATACATACCAGTTGCCAAGCGCCTGAATTTTGGTCACATGACTGTGGGGATATGGCTACTGTTATAAGTGTTAAAACTGGTCAGAAGTCACTTTTTTCAGTGCTGTTGTAACTTCAAACAGTCATCAAAAGATGGTCTTCCTTGTAGATGCTTTTCCTCCAATTTGTCAGTACCAAGGCAGAAAAGATGTTGATAATTTGGTCACGAGTGAAACAATCATTCCCATTCTGTATCCTCTTTTGCCCAATTAAAACATACAGTTTTAGGGAAAGGATGAAAAAAAACATGAACAGGTCTCTCACTCTGGTGGATGGGATATGTAGTTAGATAGTATAAAAATACTAGGTTTTGTATAAGCACCCGTTTTTTAAAAAATCTAAGGATTTCCAAAGTGATAATTAGGATGACACAGATTTCATTTATTTCAAAACATAAATGTTTTTGCTTAATTACTGGTGATCTGAAAATTGGAGTTTTGTTTCGGGGGGAGGGGAACAGGAGCTGGAGACATTGGGTATGCAGTGTGGGCAGCTGACATGATCTTGCTTTTTTTCCATTACAGCTTATCTGGCAATGGTGATTGCAGCCTGCATCTTGAATTTTCACAGAGCCTTAGCGCTCTTCATCCTCACCCTCCTCGCCATTTTTTTCATTTGTTGGGACTTTTTCATAGCCAGATATGAAAGTAAAATTGCAGAGTTGCTGTCTCCTTTGGGAAGATTTTTGAAAGCTCAATGGTTTTGGCTGAAATGGTAATTAACCAACTTCCCTTTTTTTAAAAAAAAGTGAAAGTGAGATTATGCAGTTGTTTGTGATTTTCAGTATTATATAAATGCTATAAATTATGTTACATTTTGTCCTAGCTATTTATAAAAAAAAACAGGATTTTGGGATACTAACTCAGGATATAAATTTCAAATTTCTGTGTCCTAAAAAAGTGCTTTTCAGTCTCTTTGTAAGGGATGTACTATTAAAACATCCAATATTGCCAATTATTAAAGTAATTGCCACGGCTATGTTTTTAACAAGAGTTTGGTAACGATTAGCAGATGAAAATGTTTTGTAGGGCCCAAACATCTTTCAGACTAAAACAACTTAAATTATATCAGGTTTGACTAGTTATAACAGCCCAAAATATAGACTGAATTCTTTTATTGATATTTTAAGGAAATTTGCTTGATTCTTTGACTTTTGGGGGCGGGGGGCGGAGAATGCCTTGAACTTAAAAACTTTACAACAGAATAATCTAATCCAAATACCAGAATTGACATATATATTTGGCAAAACTTCACAGCTTTTCTTGCAGAATGTTTATACATGGTGATCCAACTTTCTTGTCTGACCCATGTACAGGCAGTCTTCACTTAATGACAGGTCATTTAATGACCCTTCAAGATTATGACTGATCTCCCCAGAGCTACTTAGGGCCTTCTTTTGAAGTTCCAATGACTTCAAATGACCCCTCACCCCCCCTCACAGTCATGTGATTGCATTTTGGGCACTTGGCAACTGGCTCGCACTGATGATTGTTTGCAGTGTCCCATGGTCACGCTTTTAGTATTTTTTGCCGTTTCTGATGTCTACTTTCAGTTTTTGGCAAAAAACACCCATTGGAGAAAACAGACTCACTTAGTGACCATGATATTCACTCAATGATGTGGCATTCACTAAACAGTGGTTTGTGTCTAACAACTGTTACGAAATATTGAATGCACAACTTAAAATCACAAGTCCAGAGTCAATTACAATTGTAAGTGAATGGTTGTCTGTACCAGTGGTGGATTGCTACCGGTTCGCCTTGGTTCGGGCAAACCGGTAGTGGCAGCAGTGGGAGGCTCCACCCACCCGCCCAGACGTCATCAAAAACGCTCTGTGCATGCGCAGAACTGCCGAGCACTCGTTAAGCGAGCGAGTGAGCGTACCTGTGAGCTCCCAAAAGCAAACCGGTAGCACCAGGATTTGAAACCCATTACTGGTCTGTACCCAGAAAATTTGTGATTCCACCACATGCAGTGACAGGCAGAGCTAAAATAAGTGGTTTCAAAAATGAACTGTTCTATGTCTTTCTGGCTATCTTTCCCCCCCCTGCCACTCATTTTACTATTTGGAAATTAGGTTTAGTCAAGCTTTTGTAAAGCAATCCCTTAATCTGCATTTAATAACAATTAGATACAGAAGTAAATTCAGAAGGTTGGGTTCTCTCCATTAATGGAAGTCAAGTGACTTTCTTTCTTTCTTTCTTTCTTTCTTTCTTTCTTTCTTTCTTTCTT
>WNWU01000002.1:15549031-15599360 GCA_012654045.1 Ptyas mucosa | reverse complement strand
GAGAAGAGAAGAGAAGAGAAGAGAAGAGAAGAGAAGAGAAGAGAAGACTTTATTGACCAAGTGTGATTGGATACACAAGGAATTTGTCTTCGCTGCATAAGCTCTCAGGCACATAAAAGATATAAGTGATAAAGCATGATCATAGCAGGGGTGAAATGCTCCCAGCTCGGACCAGATCGCCCAATCCGGTAGTGATAGCAGCGGGTGGTTCAGAGAACCGGTAGCAAAAATCCCTGCGACCCCACCCCACCCCCATGCCCAGCTGAGCCGCACGATCATCAGAGGCTGTTTTTTTTACTTCTAAAAACATTTTTTCAACAACCTCTTCGGCCAAAAAAATGCTTTTAAAATAAAATTTAAAAAAGCCTCTGATGATCACGCAGTTCAGCTGGGATCCTCAGAGGCTTTTAAAAGCATTTTTTCTACAACCTCTTCGGCTGAAGAGGTTGTAGGAAAAAATGCCTTTAAAAGCCTCCGACGATCCCAGCTGAGTTGCCTGATCGTCAGAGGCTTCTAAAACATTTTTTCTGCAACCTCTTAAGGTTATAGAAAAAATGCTTTTAAAAGTAAAAAAAAAAAAGTTGGCCATGCCCACCCCCACCAAGCCACGCCCACAGAACCGGTAGTAACAAAGTTTAGATTTCACCCCTGGATCAGAGTCATTATAAACACATACATTTACCATGAATCATAAGATACAAGCATCCAAATTTTGATCACTTGACCATGGGGATGCTACAACAGTCATAAGTTTGTAAAACGGTCATAAGTCACTTTTTCAGTGCCATTGTGACTTTGAAGAGTCACTAAACAAATAGTTGTAAGTCGAAGACTACCCGTTCACCTTAAAGAAAAAAAATTCTGCTTGTATCCAGGTGGTCATGACAAATACACACATTCTATATCTTGCAGTTTACAGATAAAGGCATTACTTCTATGATATCGTCTGTTTGGTTAATATCCCCAGATCGTTTGTATGAAAATTGGGTGCACAACTTCAGGCTTCCAAGTCAAAGCCCCAGTAACCTCCACAGGTTTAAACAAACATTTGATGTAATCATTATTATGATTAAACTTACAGACACATATAACTAAAGTTGTTGCCAAAGTTAGCTTTTCTAAATCACATTAGGATACTAATATTAAAATATATAAGTAGAATGGAATTATATTATTTAAACATACATTTAATTAAATTTACACATACGTGAAATAAAACCTGACCCCATACAACTGAAAAACCCATGAAAAATCAGGTGTACTTTTGTTAAACATGCATAGAAAAAAGGTTCCCACTTCAGTAAAAACTGCTGATTAATCTAGACACTCAGTTAACATATTCACAATGAGCAAGAAATGATCAGATGGAAAGCAAGAGAAAGGAACTGGATGACTGTCCCTGCTTTAACTGTGTACTATGAGCAGATGGGTCTAAGATGCAAGTATAAATAAATAAAAAAGGGAAATGATCACATGGAGGAAAAGGGCAGAATTAATTCATTACAGGTTGAGCCAATTATTTATGTATTATTAGGGCATGCCTGAATGCAGAATCTTCTGCATTAAAGTGCTTCTGCGTAATGTAACATATGGTACCGTGGAAATAAATAAATGGGTGGGAAAAACAACATTTAGAATGGCAAAAAGGAAAGAAGGGGTTCAATTCCCGTCGAGAGCAAAAAGAATATCACTCTAAGCATAGAAGAAAAATATGGCAAGCTACAGGCAGATGCTTACCTTGGAAGCAGCTACAGTCCTGATGCAGTTAAAGAAAAGAGTAATGGATTGCTTAACAATCTAATGATGCTTCATCTATCTAGCTACAAGGGACCATTTATAAAAGCACTCAGTGAGGAGGTTATTAATGCAGTAAACAAAAGGGATACAGCTGGCCTGGACAGTTTCCCAAGAGAATTTTTTTTTCATGCTTTCTAATGGAGCTTAAAAGGAACACAAATACTTTTTGAGCACAATATTCAACCTAGTTGAGAGTGGGCCCAGTTGCCTGATAGCCAAAGAGATCCTAATTAGTTAAAACATGGCTCCTTCCTGCCTTTCTACTTCATTTTGAACATTCATTTGTTCAAAAGTATGTTCTCACCCCGATCCACAGATTCCAGGTAGGGTAGAAAGATAATTGAGCCCACATCTCCCATCCCAAACCACGTTACAGATTGTATTCTCCTGCATACCATGTTTTCCCGAAAATAAGACCCTTATATTTTTTTGAACCCCGAAATAAGCGCTTGGCCTTATTTTGGGGGAGGTCTTATTATTTTGGGGAACATGGAGGAAACCAGAGGAAATGGCAGGGACCGGCTGTGCATGTGTTTAACTATTTTCAGGAAGGGCTTACTTTCAGGGGATGTCTTATTTTAGGGGAAACAGTGTAAATTTTTGGTGCTTATTTAACAGCCAGATTAATTTTTTTCTCAGTGGCTCAGAAATATAAAATCCTTTTACCTTTGAGCAAAAGGCTATGAATGAATTCAGTGGGTATTTGCTATTAGCCAATCTGAAAGAAAATAATGCCTTCTATCTACTGAAGCAGATTTTGAGGTTTCGAGAATGTGGTAAGTTAAGCAATACTGTGACCGCCCTTTCTCAGCGTTTTGAGATCATGGAGATCAGAATAGGGAGCAATATGTTAAAATTGAGCCCTGGCAAGATAGAGTGGCTTTGAGTGCCACTTTGGGTGATACTTTTGGTACCATCTTTGGTAATGGATGAGATTGCACTGCCCCAGGCAGTTGTACTTCCCATCTGTTAGTCTAAGGCCATCCTATCAATAGGATAAAAGTTCAGCAGTGAATGCTCTAAGAGCTGCACCTACCATTAACACTTATCTGGTGTCTTTTTCTCAATTGTCTCAGCCGAGAAAGAAAAGACTTTAGCATAGGAATCATCATCTTCTTCTTTTAACAACTCCATAATCCCTTGCAGGGTGGAGTCTGGGCAACTGAATGGAGCTAGCAGAGTGTTTTACTGGCCGTATGCCTTTCCTGTTGCCAATGCGGAGTTTTGTTCAGCAGATATTTTCTCATTGTGCCCAGAGAGAGAAATATCTGCCTCTACCTAGGATCAAACTCACAGTCTCCTGATTGTGAGGTGAGAGCTCCACCTCTAGGCCACCGCACCATTCTACTTTAGTGTAGGAATGACTAAATTAAATTAGAGTTAAATTAAATTAGTAGGAAGGAATTAAGGGTTTTTCCCCTCTAAATTGGGATCTCTTTCACTATTTTGGGCAAAACAGCTCAGTTTGAGATATAGAATTCCATAGTGTGTTTTGACTTTCTGGCAATCCATTTTATTTGATGATTTTGCGAGTAGTATTCTTGTGATATAATATTGATGTAATAATGTTTTGCTATTCATTCTCTCCACTCAATGTATACTTTTTCAGATTCAATTATCAATCTCCTGAAAATATGGGACAGTTTTATGTTATTCTTGGATCTAAACCAATTCCTATTTAAAGGGTTTTAATTTTTTTATTTCAGTTATATTTTTTCTCTTTCTGGACTAAAGATGTAGTGTCCATAATAAATAGACTGTTTAACCTTGAGACTACATTGCTAGATAAAAGTTTTAGCTGATAACAATACATTTTAGGCATAATGTATTTATTGCCTCTACTACCCTGCTCCAACAAACTGCTTGTCTGATCAATAAGTCAATAGGTACTCAATAAGGTTTATGGCTCATATTTCTCCTCGTTCTTGTTTTCTCCCTTATAGATAATCTGTTCATATCTGTTCATGCCATTTTCTTTTATGATGGGAGTAGATTGGGAAGACAGTTTTATTGTTGGAGGGCTCCTTGGTTATAAGACTTTCTTCAATGAATTTGTGGCTTATGAACACCTTGCAAGCTTGATTAAACTACGAAAGAAGGGAGGACAAATGTACATCAACGGTGTGAAACAGTACTTGAGTGTAAGTATTCCTGTACAATTCTGTTTCATTAGATACTTCTAATACTTCATAGATTTTTGTCCAGTGGACTTTCCTAGAACATATTTCTGAATGAAAGTGACTTATGTTAGGCATCTGTTTCTACAGATGTGAAGCCACAATTGATATAAATATTTTTGTATTACTATTTTCTTGTGGTTCATAATCCAAGTTATGCCTCTTGGTTGTATTTAATAATGTTGTCTAACAACCAAATGAACACTTGGGGGGGTGTGACTGTACATGACTTTAGCACTGAAGCAAAATAGAGGTTAAAGAGAAGGAGAATTCTGATTTATCAGTAATCTGCTACAGACACAACATTGGATGTAACATAGAGTTCTTTTTGAGAACCATTGTAAACAAGGAATGGGATAAAACAGCATCACCTTAGACCTAATTTTTTACATTACTTTAAAAAGACCTTTGGCAAAGAAGAGGAAATTTTCATATTTGGTTTGAAGGCATCAGAATAGACTTTTCTGGAAATTTACATGAGATGTCTTCAACAGTTAAATCTTAACTCTAGTTCATGGACCCGTGTTGTGCCAAAACAGGAGACCAAGGACACATTTTTCAGTAATCTTTCCTAACTCAAAGATAAAAAAAAGATCTTTGGAAATTAACTAGGAGAAAGGCTTTTTCTCAGGAATCAAGAATTCATGCTCATACAATGTCATGTCACCAGTTCATCAACTAAGCTAATTAATTTCCATTGAAGCTAAAGTTCAGGAAGAGAACACATTGAAACCAGTTTTCTAGAAGAATCTGTATTGCTCTGAAGTGTTAGGAATAGGCAGTTTTACCTTTATTGGGATCTTTAGTTTTTAAATAGTTTTAAAACTATTTAACTATTTAAATTAAATAGTTTTAATTTTCTATCAGATCCTAGGCCCTCCTATTCCCCTACCGAGTTTTAAGTCCCCTTAATTGATAGAAGAGAGGTGACTTTTCAGCTACCCAAACTCATTGTGAATAACACCCCAAACAAGCCCTAGTTTTATGTCATTTTATGCATCCTGTTATAATCAGTTGGGAGGGCACACTGCTATGAATGACATCTCTGTGGTTTAAGTTCAAGCGAAGTGCAGATCATGGGTCAGCTTAAAACTTTCTGGGGTATTGATGGAAATATGAAGGGACTAAATTGCTGAGGCTGCAGTTCTACTACTGTGTATTCAGCTAACACATTGAGAACAGCAGGAAAGAGAAGTGAGAATTTGCTCTCAAACATTTGCTGTCCTTGAATTAAGATGACACTATTAGATGAATTCATTGGGGGGGGGAAGCAAATTTGCTACTAGCAATATAGCTTTTGTGATATGATTTTATAATAGGTTTTGAAAAAAAATAATGAAACTAAAATATTTATTATGTTTACAGAACAAAACCTGGCTACTACATTAACTCATTTTCTGGATTCACACAGTATGTTGAATCAGACATTTAGTAAATGGCCTGGGATACAACATGCTAGCCCTCCCCCCGCGCGTGCACACACACACACACACACACACAAACAGACAAAAACCAACCTTAACCAAGTTTAATACTTTGTAGAAATACAACTGCTAGGCCATTAAATCTACCCTGATTAATCTAAATTCTAATCCATTAGGAATTTTGTTCCTAATAATTTAGCCATAAGCATGATAGTTGTGTGGTGTATTTGGAGGAAACATTCAGGAAAATATTTTGTACTATATTGTTTGAAAAACTTGTAAAGTCTTTTTACACGTGACCACAGGATAATGCAAATCTGTTCACTAAGGGAAGCTGTGCTTCTCTCAGACAATTTCATTTTTTAAAGATTTTTTTTATCTTTAAGATATCATATATACTACTAAGCCTACCCATTCTTTTGAAAACCATATGCAGAGTGACATCGATATGCACAACATTCAAATGTGCGCATGATTAGAATTGACACACTATGTGTGTGTTCCATTTTCTACTAAGAAATTTTTTGGTGCAAAATAGCTGGCACATCTGAAATAGCCCTTGGCAATTAAGTATTACATGTGTTTGCTAATGGATTCAGACATGCCAGTGTTGAAATTAGCTACATTTTGAGAAATTCTAGTCACTATTAGGAAACCATCAACATGACTACAAAAAAACTAATGTGAAATTTGATTTTTTTTTTTTACTGGAAGGTAAAGTTCTCTTATTTCATATATATATTATATCATATAGAACATCTGGTTCCCATGACTACATTCACACACACACGCCTCTGTGTGTGTCTGTGTGTATAAATCTAGTCATGGGAACCAAATGTTCTATCTGATAAATATATAAAGGGTATGAAAATATTCTATTTCTGATTTCTTCTAATATGCAATTCTTTGTAGCGGGGTAGGGAGGGGTGTGGAGAAAGTCCAAATTTATTTCCATTCCAAAACCATACACCGACATTATATCCTTATTGTATGTTCAAATGCCATTAGCCAGAAACTAAAAACTATTTTTATTTCTCAAAGAGAAAGTAATTGGTGTTTTATTTGCTTTATTTCAGATACGATCCGAAACTATTGCCACTTACGCGCTTTGTGGATTTGCAAATTTTGGTTCAGTGGGAATGGTACTTGGAGCACTATGTAAGAATCATGTATACTTCATATATTATAGAGAAGAGCAGTGCTGGGGAGTTAAGCACATCATCAGCTTAGAATCATTACTTTGCCACAAATGGTCTAAACCCAATCCCTCTTGAATTCTGTTGACCTCTACCTGGTGCCAATATAGTATTGAGCTTTAGCTGACTAGACAGTTGTGTATAGACTTCAGCAATAAAACTTTTTTGAACTTCAACTTAATGTATGATCCTGATCCTTTGCACCTGCCATACACACAGCAATTTGAAAGATTAATGTCTATTTTTAAAACAAGGTATTTTGCTGTGATGAGCAATTGCTCACCTTTCATCTTTGGAGATTGTAGAATGATCAAAATTACTGACTTTTGTGGCACTGCAAAAGCATTCCAAGCATTCTGCAACTCATATGTTGTTTGAAAGAGCTGTTGATACACTGAAAATTTTTTATAGATAACAGAGCCATTCAAACACTTCAAAAACTTATTAACCTGCCTCTAGTGCTTCATGTTACTTGTCCCAGCTTCTGCCAACCTAGCAGTTTGAAAGCACGTAAAAAATGCAAGTAGAAAAATAGGGATCACCTTTGGTGGAAAGCTAACAGCGTTCCGTGTCCCTTTGGCATTTAGTCATGCCAGCCAAATGACCATGGAGACGTCTTTGGACTGCACTGGCTCTTCGGCTTTGAAACGGAGATGAGCACCACCCTCTAGAGTCAGGAACAACTAGCACATATGTGCGAGGGGAACCTTTACCTTTCATGTAAACTTGGACGAACTTCTCATCACAGGATTAGTCCAAAAATAGCAAATTTGCTCCAAATTAAGCAGGGTTTTCCTGTTTATATGTAATTGAATCCATTTCGGATGAAAATTGAAATTAACATTGAAATGGTTTCGGTGAAATGGTTTCAGTCTGGATAACATTCAAAATATTCTCTTTTATGTTACGAAGCAGAAGTAAATGATTCCAGGGTTAACATTTAAAGTAATTATATTTCAAGACGATCGCTTGATCTAATATTAGTGCTTTGAGGCAGAGGAACTCTTACTAAAATGTACCTCAATCTTTAAAAAATAAATTAGTCTTAAGCCTGTCCTTTTAGCCTCTATTGGGGTCAATCAGTATTTGGTAAATTCAGCATCTAAAGCATTTCAGTTCTGCAAAGCAGCAACAGCCCTTGCCTAGATAATATTGGACACTGGGAAACAGTGTCCATGCTTATCTAAAGTTGGTGTTATTTGGAAGATTATACTTCATAATATTTGAATTGCTTTACAAGTAAGAATGGGATGTGTCCCATTTCAACAGGAAATCTGCTGCCTCACATGAGCTCCTCCAAGACAGTTCAAAGCTTTTTGAGTATTCTCTCAAAACTGTAGATTTGCCCAGCCTATGCGGATCTTCATTGTCTCATCCTTATCTGTGCTGGGGGCAAAGATCAGTATTATATCTTCAGTTTCTGATAATTCAAGATAGTTTCTCAGTGTTTCTTCCACATGAGATTTCACTTTATATTCTCCCAAAACATGGATAGTAGAATTTATGGAGGATGAGCAAAGTAGTTTCAGAGATGGCCCTATTTTTCTTTCTCATATGTTTATAATCCTGTGAAAGAAAACATTCAAAAGCAGTTCCAATCAGCATCACTTGCAAAATATTTCACAAATACTTCAGATTAAGTCCAAGAGCTGGCAAGATATTGTCTTACAACTACGTGGCTATAGGTATAACCCTATTGATCATAGCCAGCACTGAAAAATAAACATTTTTCAGTTCTTCCAAACTGGGCAGGGAAACAGATCTTGAGATATTGATGTATAAGAAGATATTGACATGAGTATATGGGCATCTTATGTCTGTCGTCACAATTTATTCAGTACTGAATAAAGAGTTTATATAGTAATTTTTTTTAAAATCTGGGGTTTTTTGAGTGAGGGTTTCCTTTTGTTGTTGTTGTTGTTGTTGTTGTTGTTGTTTTGTTTTAAATGAAAGAAGTTATAAAATATTTTGTTAAATTGTATAGACCTAATAATTTGTTAAGTAACAATTAGCTAAATTGAGTAATGTTAGGTTTGATTAGGTAATACTTAATTGTTTTAATTGCTGTAATTATAAATGGAGATAATTTTGTTGAATTAGATGGAATAAGGAGAAAAAAGACTTGCTTTCCTTTTATCTATTTGTTTAATGATCATGATTATAATAAGTGTGAAATGGAGTTTAATTTAGAGAATTTAAGCTGTATTTTATTTTGTACTTGCTCTGGGAAGTCGGGGGGGTGGTTTGGGAGGGGGGAGAAAATGTATGTAAAACTCTTAAAACTTTTTCAATAAAAAAAAAAGAAAATAAAGAAAGAACATCATATCACCTTTAAAGGAGATGAAGGAACACAGAAAAAATGTACTTTCTATTATGTTGATATACTATATAATATTTATGTCAATTTACATGAAGTTGACTAATTATTGTATTAATTTGGAGATGTGAATTAAAGGCAAAGAAAACCTTTGTAGATTCAGGGACAGAGAATTGGCTTAAATTCTGCACAATTTTATCAAGTGAACTTTCGTTTGAAAAGCTATTGCCAATATCATTTATGGTTATCTAACCGTATCTATTCTAGGTAGCAAGAATTTTTACTGAAGCTGCTCCAGAGATTATAAAAGTGTTAGAAAAGCACTGAACAGATGTCTCAACATTGCATATTGCTCATGTGTTTCTTTTCTTCTATTCACGTCTCCAGCATCCTTGGCTCCCTCCAGGAAGAAAGACATTGCGGGAGGAGCCTTCAGGGCCATGATTGCTGGCACTGTGGCCTGCTTCATGACAGCTTGCGTTGCAGGTATTGTAACGTTACACGCCACCATTTATGTTTCTGTGAGTCTTATTGGGTGCCTCTTCCCAAGTCCTACATGTGCCCCACATCGTTATGACATCATAGTGCAGATCAGTGCATCTCCTCTGTGTGAAATGGCTCTTAGTCCTCAAGGAGCCTCTTCCAGGAGAAAGGAAAAATGGAAGGAAAAACAAAAATTGGGTAAAGAAACTTATAAGATGAAGTTCTTTCTCACAAAAGGCAATTCTATCCAATTTGGCATAATTTGTTTAATGAGTTGCAGGAAAACCTTTTGAATGCATGCACTTTTTAAAAGGTGAAAGGAATAAATAAAATTTAAAACAGTTTTTTTTTTCTGAACTGTGAATCTAATAGCTGAGGCCATAAGAATCTATTAGGACATTATCTAATACAGTGGACCCCAATCTTTTGGGTACCAGGGATCAGTTCCATGGAGAGAGCTTTTTCCATGGACCGGAGGGGGCATGGTTTCACGTGCTGCCTGCATCCCGCAGATGAGGCTTTGCTTGTTTGGGCAGCCCTGTTTCTGACATGCCATGGACCGGGAGTTGGGGACCCCTGATTTAATATGCTGTGGGCCTTGCCTTTGAAATATTTTTCAATTCTGTAAAACAAAACATTACAGGCTTCTGCTGAGTCAGGTTTGCACACAAAGATTCTGTCTGAATGGGTCAAAAAATATAGGTGGTATGATAGATTATGCACAGTCCCTGAGATGGATTCTGAAAACCACAACCCAGCTCCTGTGCAAACCAATCCATTCAATGTTAGTTTAAATCAAACAACCTTATGAAAAACAGAAATGAAGTACATTTGAAGTACAGTGAATTTGTTGTCATAACCCAGAGATACTATTTCTTAATACAAATATCTTTTCTGACCCTTTTTCAGGTATACTATCTGAAAATCCATGTACAGTGTTATTACAAAGCAACTTCAGTGCGAATGACAATAGCACAGAAATAATTGCCTGCTGTTTAAACCTCTTTAACAGGTAATTAGATCAGAATCTCGTGTCATAGAGATCATACGTGAAGTCAAATTGCTTGTGGCCAGTAAATACTCCAAGAACACTTATGTGAAATGAACTATAATATATAAAGGTATGGCATAATAATATTTCAGAAGTTCCTGGATATAGTTTTTTTTTAAAGGGTTATAAAAGGCTGATTTTTTTAAAATGCTTCCATACTTCTCTGCTCTTCAAGACAGCACAGTAATTTTGAACACCTTTGCTTAGTTTGACTGTACGGTTTTTGAAGATTTATGGTAAAATTTTATCTTCAGTGATGCATTTGCAATACCTTAAGAGTTCTCTTACCTGGTATATATATTTGGAAATCTTATAGATGTATGATCAGGAGCAGACGTATTAGTGAGAAATGCAGTTTACACCTTTTCTTTTTCCCAGTTAATATCTTATTTTAAGCAACCTTACTCTACGTAGGAGGCTAATATACAAACAAAGAGTCCTGCATGCACAGAATTTTTCCCACTGGCCAAATGCTAATTTAGAGAGAACGGGAACCTCTCAAAGAAATCTGGCGAGTTTTGTTACATTTGCTAAATTTATTATTCTGTTCTAGCTAGTCTGAAATAATCATACCGATTCATTGCCAATGACACAAGCTGTTGGCTGTGCAGGAGCATTTTGAAAATATTATTCATAATGGACATTTTATCCATTGCATTTTTACATTTTATAATAATGTTGTAATCCACTGAATTATTATTATTATTATTGTTGTTGTTGTTGTTGTTGTTATTGTTATTATTCTCTTTTTCATCAAACAGTGGCAACAGTTCTGCAGAAATCTTCCCAAAGTCTAACAGCGGTTTAAGATCCTTGCACCAATGCTGTCAACTTCTGGGCCCATCCAAGGTTAATTGCAGCTTGGTCGCTCCATTATCTTAAGCTACTGCATAGGATTCAAATTCATGGTGGATGAACAGAAAAGACAAGATGGAAATGGGGTGATCTTGTTGCTAATGTACAGGGGAAAAAACTTACTTTAACTTAAACTGGAGTGTTAGCTATCTGCACCCTCTATTTTCATAATGTTACTGATGAAGGACATGTTGATATATTTGTAAGGAAAAAAAAACTTGCACACACATATATCACAATTCACATTTAAGGTTCAGAATGACATTTGAATCTAAAATGGCTTCCATCTTGGATTTATAGAAATAACTTGGCAGCCCATTGTAAGTTAGAAGGTCTGGTTGGCACCAATTCCCAGTAGTGTCTGTATGGATCCCATTGATACAATAAACCACTAAACCTGGTTAAAATGCAGCCTGGGATGGGATAAGATGGAGACACATTCAGTCACATTAATTCAATTTGAGCCCATCAGAGAAATATTCAATAATTATTTAAGATGACTAAATTTGCTTAATTTATACCTTTAAATTTCTGTTTAGATACCTCTTATCTGTTTAGATACCCTGTTTTGTTCTACTGAGATAAGATTGTTATTTTAATGTGATCCTAAGTACATCTGCTCAGAATTAAGCTGCTTCTTTTCCCCATATGGAGCTTATTTCCAAATCCAAGTAAAAACACAAGCAACTCACAAATTAACGGAACTCCACTTTGGTGGTATAGGATATAATAACAGAATTTTGAAATCTTGCCAGAGTTTCCCTCTAGGCCCTCTTGTGCCAAACAAAATCAAAGCAGGGCTATTTTTTATTTTCTTTCCTACCCTTCTTCTTTCCCAGACCTGAGTTGTTATTTACTTTAACAGTGTATATCACTTGATGTAAGAAAATATATATAATTTTTATAAGCTGGGAATATTTAATTCAGATCTTAATCAAGGAAAACGAGTTCCACTTGAAAATTAGCTTCCCATCATCACCACCATCCAAAAATATGTAGAACAGGTTCTATTTTTACAATGCAAGGTCATCGGTATAAATTAATTAAATGTATAGGCACATAGGCACTTTTGTTGCTAGAATATTAACAAAATATCAATTTAAGTACTGTTATATGATCTATAAAAGAATATACAGTTTTCACTATTAGAATTTGTTCTACCATATTCTTAATGAGCTGCAGGTGTAATATTAACAGGTATAATGCCAAATAATTAAATATGCTCTGTTTCAATTATTTTTATATATTTATCAATTTGTATTGCTGCTACTCTTACAAAAAAGCAAGGATAGATGCACAACCCCCATCATGCCAGCTAGACATCATCCAAAAATACAACCAATGCCATTACCATTCCATAACCGGATCTGAATCCTGACTAAAAAAGATACAAATAATCCATTTCATCCATGGTTCACTGAAACTACAATCTAACCACTTTCTCAATCACCTTCCCCAAAAAGGGGAGGTTAAATATTGAATGAAAGTTGTCCAGGATGGAGAGGTCTAATGAGGGCTTCTTGAAGAGAGGGCAAACCAAGGCCTATTTAAGAGGTAAAAGGACAATCCCTCATTCAAAGAAGTACTTTAAATTGTGAAGACTTGAACTCCCAGGATTCCAGAGCCAGCATGCATGTTGGCTGGGGAATTCTGGGAGCTGAAGTCCACATATTTTCAATTGTTGAATTTGAAAAATATTGCAATGGAAATTTTGATAGATCATAGTATCTATCCTGCTATTTCATGAATAAATACATAGAAATTGCCACACATCAATAGATAACTTTGATCTTTTATTTTCCTTTTTTTAATGAAGAGGATCAAAGAGAAAAAGAAAATAATTATTAATAGAAAGGAAAAGAGAAAAAAGAAAAACGTTTTTAAAATAAAAGTTTGGTTTTTTAAATAATTATGTGTTGCAATAGAGCTTTGTCAAATTTCTGTGTTTTAAAAAAATGATAAATGATTTATCTTAATAATATTTAAGCAGTCTTTTTTTTTACTTTCAAAATATTTTCCAAGGGCATTTTGTACATTATTTCTGCAACATGGAAAACATGTTGATAAAATATATCATTCTGAAATTTGTATATATTCTAATGGTAACATTTAATTTTTAATAAAATGAATACATTCTTTTCTACATGCATAGTTCTTTCTGGTCATATAAAACTGCTGATCTCATTCTTCGAAAAAACATCTAATAGAAGTATTGTGTGTTTTTAAAATGCAAGTTTAAGCTCATGTAGTTTAGTTGTGCCACAAAAAACATGCTGTATATGAGTTCGTGTGTGTATACATGCATATGTGTGTGTATGTATGTGTGTGTGTGTGTGTGAGAGAGAGAGAGAGAGAGAGAGAGAAAGGGGGGTCTTATGATATAAGATCAGAACATATATATGTTTTATACCTGGATAATCATAAGAGCATGGCAGCAATAGAATTTGCTGTTCTATAGCTGGTGATATGTTGTTTCTGGTCCTGGAGATATGTAACAATTATTGATATTCTTGCCATTCTGATATTTGTCTAATCTCAGTGCAGTACTCTCCAAGTGTGATAGACTTCAGTTCTAGTAATTTTAAAATCATTGCTGCATTGTGGAAGTAGAAGTTCAGTACATCTAGAAACATGTAGAAGGAAAGGTGGTCTAATCTTGATAAATGTGAGTTTAGCACATGTCAGCTCTTCAAGGCAGGCCAGGTCCTTCTGCTTTAGAGTATAATAAAAGAATCATGAAAGCCTGACAAATTTTCTTTCTCTTCCCCCTTCCCCTTTTCTAAAGAGAATCAAGTCAGTGCAGTCTTGAGTTTCTTCCTTTCTCCATGCTCCCATTCGGGGTTTTTTTGTGGCTGGGTTTTGTTGTTGTTGTGTTGTTGCAGTTAAATGTAATGACCAGGATTGCACACATGATTGCAGAAATGGAGGCACTTTAGATTTCCTTAAACTTATTACACATTCATTTGTTGTTGTTTTTTTTAATTTATATTTATATGCCGCCCTTCTCCGGAGACTCAGGGCGGCTTACAATGCATTAAGCAATAGCCTTCATACTTTTGCATATTTATACAAAGTCAGCTTATTGCCCTCACAAACCGGGTCCTCATTTTACCCACCTTAGAAAGGATGGAAGGCTGAATCAACCTTGAGCCTGGTGAGATTAGAACTCGCAGTAATTGCAGGCAGGTGGATGTTAAATGCTGCCTTAATAGGAGGCATTAGCCTGCTACGCCACTCAGGCTCCTATTTTCCTGATGCTTCCTAACATGGAATTTGCCTTTTTCCAACCTAATAAAGGAGTGAACCGTGAACTGAATTCATAGAAATTGTATTTTCATACAGGTGAAGGGAAATTTTTCAACCAACAAAACTTTTTATCAGCCAGATTTTTGAAATAATGTTTTTCTATCCGGAGCTGCTATATAATAGCATAGATGAAATGCTACCTTAGTAATGTATACTAAGAAAATAACATAGTTTATGTGGGGAATGAACTAGTTTTAATTAAAATTAATGCTCAACTTTCAAATACAACTACATGACGCTTTTTAATTTCTCACTGGTTTTGAAAAGATCTGAGCAATATTAATAGAATTAATTTAATAGAAATATTTAATAGAAATATTAAAAGCATTTTCTGATACGTGTTACACTTCCTCACAACAAAATAATTCATTATATCAACAAACATGCATATCATTCTATGCTTAATAAGTACAACAGTATTTACAACAGTAAATACAAAACCAAAAATCTTACCAATTATTTTACAGCAACTGACTACAGATAAAGAACATATGACATGAATGATCTGTTTGTTTTACCAATTTCCCCCATTTAGAAAAAAAAACAATAGAAAGCCACTAATTTAATAAAGGAAATAGAAGTATAAGTTTTAATTATAAGGTTAATGACTTGAATGAGGAAAATAAAATTACTTAGATCATTGGAACAATAGTTCGTGAACCAGGGATTCCTCTGTTTACCTAATCTCCACTGAATATCTCCAGGTATTCAAAAAAGATTTTAGATGATCCAAAGTGACTCCACAAGGGTTTTCTGGGACAAGAAACAATTTCTCTCTACTGCAAGGAAATCCAGAATGAAGCTTCCTCTGTTTGCATATAACTTCCAACTAAATCACAGCAGATGTATCTCTTTTTTGGCCATCTGTCGTTCAAATTTCACTTTGTTCAAATTTTAGTTTGAAGAGACTTTTTTCAATGTGCATTTTGCCAAGATATAGAGCTGTAAACAGGAACCTGTAAGTAAATAAGAATTTTTATAGGAAAAACTGACCTAACAGCTTTTCTTTTTTAAGGAATTATCTCAATGAAAAGCTTTCTTGTTTTGTTAAAGAACTGAAATGTTGACACAAGTATGATTTGTATTTTTGCACAATGAAATGTAAATAATTTTATTAACTAGCTTAGGTAAAAGAGAGGTACAAATAAAGAGCTATATTCATTTATTTATTAATCAAATTTATATAGGTGCCCGTTTCACCAAAAGCAACTCTAGATGAAACACAACAGATTTTTTAAAAAAATTTAAATAGTGAGCAAAATGTAAAAAAAAGTAGTAATGTCCTCAAAGTACAATTAAAGTGAGAGGATTTTTTTTAATGCCCCCCCGCCCCCTATCTCAGTAGCGGAGTCATCTAGCCAAGTCTCCAGTTCCATGGGAGCTGCAGGCCTGGTCACATAATTAGATCTTAAAATCCCAAAGATGCTTTTTCAGAAGGCAACTGGACTTTCTTGTTATTCTTTGAAGACGTTTCTCTTCTCATCCAAGAAGCTTCGGAAACATCTTCAAAGAATAACAAAAAAGCCCAGTTGCCTCCTAAAAAGCACTTTTAGGACACTCTCAGACCATGACTGAGAATCTCCATAGACATCCAGACCTTGAGGTTTTGGAAAATGACTAAAGGGAGGGAGACAATCTGTTTTCAGTGGGAAGGATGTTCCATAAGGCAGGTGCCATATTAGAGAAAGCACATATCTGAAATCCACCAAATCTAGGTTCCTGTCCAGTCATACTAATGGCATGCCTTGCTTGCAAGATCTGATGGGACAGGCTGATGTAAGTGGGAAAAGTGGTCCCTCCGATAGCCTGGTCTCATGCCATGCAGGGCTTTAAACGTTAAAACCAGCACCTTGATTTATACCCAGAAGCAATTTGGCAACCAGTGCCGGTTGTGGAGCAGAGTTGTAACATGTGCTATTCATGAAGAATGCATTGCAGTAGTTGAACTTGAAGGTGGCCAAGGCACAAGGGATTGTAAACAGGATCTGCTGATCCAGGAACTAATACAACTGGTATACAAAATGAAATTGTGCAAAGGCCCTCCAGCCATGACTGTCACCTGCTCAACAAGCAGGAGTCCAGGAGGATCTCCAGATTGCACAGGAAAATAATTTAAGCAGTGCATTAAATTCCTTGATCATATGTAGAATATAAAAGTAGCCGTGGCATATAAAATACTTGCAGCCTAGTTACAACAATCTGAGTAGCTTTTCAGTTTTTGATACTAACAAATCTACAATGAGATAATCTGAAAGAAAAAAACGGATCTAAAAGATCATTTGTGAGGTCCATATTTTAAGTGAGGAAAACATTGCATTATATTAGTTGTTTTAAAAGGTTGCTGCTAATCATGAGAGGCCACATGATTTTGGCTAACAGCTGTGTCTTTTACCATCCTAATCCTTTAAAAAGTACTCATTTATCCTTGTAGAATGCCTATGCCCCAAAAAATCCATAGCTATTTTTCTTAATGTTTTGAGATGGAAACTGGTTTCCTGTCAAATATAAAGTTGTCAATATGGTAGTCAGGTTAGCAATAATATCAGGGAGGGGAAATCCAGGCTGAGTTTTGTAACATAGAGACCTAATTTGGAACTGTGTGTCTGTTCCCTTACCTCCCACCCTTCATCTGCTGCATTGCCTTGTTCTTTTGAGAGAGATAAAATAAATCTTACAGCATCCTTGCTGAAAATCCAGAGTTGCTAAATATTAGGCTGATGAAGCACAATGATGAGTTTTAAGAAACTCATTTTCTGTTTGGGTAAAATAAAGCACAGCACTGTTTCTTCTTTTCTAATTCTTGAAAAAGAAACACTAGATGGCAGGGTTTCATCAGGGAAGTTCTTCCAAAAAAATCACATTCTTGGCTTGCTCCCTGAGTTTGGCCTATAAAATTTGGTTCGTGTATTGTTGAATCCAGGATGCAACCTATACATTTTAAAAGAAACTTTCTATCCAAGACTAATCAACACATGCACGTTTATTAGGACCTAAGAAGAAACCTACTTTGATATACTGTATATGCTGCAGTGTTTGAAGGTGATACTGGAACTTGGACAAATTAACCCTATCATTCAGAAGCCTTTTTTTCCTTGTCTCTTTGTGAGAAAAAAAAATGGGAAAAGTTGAAAACAATACAAATTACAAATCCTTCCTTTGTAATATGTTTTATAATAAAACCTTCAGTTCTGGACTCCAAATTCTATACAATATAGCCACGAAAAACAAGACTATTTATTTCAATTCAGAATGTGACAATAATATATCTTATCCAAAATGAGCAAAATGTTCCAGCTTCTAAGTTCCATTCTCATCAGCATGTCAATTGCAACCATCTCTTATTAAACAAGGTGTCCAATATATTTGAAACAAAATTTTGAGTTATTCTAATTTTAATGCCATAGAATTTCATACTCTTTAAAGCAATCTTCCACTGGTTGACCGGGTTGGAACATGTAAATGCATTATTGCAGAAGTTATGTGACTAACTAGTATTGGTTTCATCCGCTTCTTTTCACTTTGTGTAAAAGAGAATTACTGTTTTAGGAGTTACATTTTGAGGAATTAGGAGTTAATTCCTCAATCACTTCCCATGATGCAGACTTTCAGAAACAGCAATAATATCTGAACTAATATTTTGAATTTTTTAAAGAATTATAACCAAAGAAACAAAATAATGTGTTTTAGTTTACCCAAATACAAATGCTTAAATTGAATCACCTGCAAAAAAATATTTGGAGGAACTTCAGATTCATTTCTTAATTTTTCAATGTTTCAGAAATATGTTTTTAAGAACTTAATTGACTTATAATTAATGGCATCTACTGCCGTTCGCTGTTCAACTGCTTTGTTCAAATTATAATTAATAATAATTGAAAAGTACCGTTAATAATAAGCAAACGTATATTCTTAAAAGGATACCAAGTAGGAACTGTAAACATAAGAGATATCTAATTATTTATTTTTATTTATTTATTTAGAAAAAAACTAAGTGAATCATTATAGTTCACTTGAAAATATTAGCCCGATTTTGTCAAATTAAAGTATCGAGAAATGCTAACAGGATGAAAAATTTATCATTTGCCAAAAGGGCTTATTCTTTTAGTAAATGAAGCATTGAAAGGTTCCATTAATTGAAAAATTCTACTAATCTCTTACTGCAGTCAACTTCCTATGGGAAATGACAGCCTCAAGCTGCATACTACATAAGCAAACAGTGGTTAGTCCTCAGGATGCCTATTTACAAAATTCTAGTACTGAAACTTAGAGACATCTTCATTGCATTTTATTTGCTAGTGAAATAATCCCATTTGTGATTATACGTACAGAAGCATTAAGGTAACACAGGTAGTCCTTGACTTATGAACACAACTGAGTCCCAAATTTCTGTTGCTCAGTGACACAATTGTTAAGGGAGTTTTGTTTCATTTTATGACCTTTCTTGCCACAGTTGTTAAGAGAATCATTGCAGTTATTAAGTTAGTAATACGGTTGTTAAGTGAATCTGGCTTCCCCGTTGACTTTTGCTTGTCAGGTCACATGATCCCAGGACATTGCTACCGTCATAAATATGAGTCAGTTGTCAAGCATCTGAATATTGATCATATAGCCATGAGGATGCTGTTTAAGTGTGAAAAATGGTCATCAGTCACTTATTTCAGTGCTGTTGTAACTTCGAATGGTCACTAAACGAATTATCATGTTAAGGACTACCTGTACATGATAACCCATTAAATGAAATCTATAAGAAATCCAAATTTTTGGAACACTTGAACAAAAAATTTAATTTGAACCACATCAAAAGCTTTTTCCACAAAGTAACCTGATTGGCTTGTGGTTATTAAATTTAAAAAAAAGAGAGATGAATTTATTATCTGAAAATGATGCACCAATGTGGACCAAGATTGTGCTGGATCTGTTATTGCAACACCTTGATCGTCATCTTAACAATGTAACTGTTAAAATATTACTATCAACACTGTAACGTTATTACTATACATATATATATGTATAGTCTAAATATTGTTATATGTAAAAGAGATAGTGTGTGATAACTTGTAGACACTTGGTAAGATCCCTCCCAGCCTTCAAAATTAAAGCAATTCAAGCTTTATTGTATGAAAGTAGCAGGGCTTGTTTTTCATAAGACACCTGAAAAAAATCCCCAATGGTATAGGACTTATTTCATCTTAAAAAATGTATTCCATTCTATAGTTACTTCAGCAGGTCCAGGAGTCTTTCCATAGTTCATCATATCAATAGCATCATAGATTTCTTGTAAAGTTAGGGAACAGTCAAATCGCTCTACATCTAACATTTCTGGAATAATTATTACCATTTAAAAAGCATTTTTTTGTTTACTAGAAATATCCACATGTGTGGAATACAATTTTCAATATTAAAAAATAAAAATTAAATTATAATGACTATAACTGTTCCTGAGGAATATTTTATTTGTTTATTTGTCCGGTAATTATTTGATTTGTTATGGTGCTCCCAATTGCAAACAACTGAGCAGCAAGTATTAGTCTACAGAAAATGAAAAGCCAATAATTTATCAAGTTATTCTCCTATTCTCTTTTTCTATAGTAAAAATAAAACTAATACAAAGAAAAGAAAAAAAGGAAAAAGGTGCAGAAAATAAAAAGAGAAAACAGAAAGAGAAAGTGAAAAGAAATAAAAATATAGTAAAGAAAAAGAAAAGAAATATAAAGAAATAACTTATGTTTATCATGAGTATGAACAATTTTAGAAACTTATCACCTTCTCTTAAAATGCAACAATTGATCTCTTCTTCTGATATCCATCTCTTATCTATAAACAAGTCCATAAAACATCATTATTTCAGTCTTGATGTCACCAAAAGTCATTAATAGTACAATTAATAGTATCTCAATTTTACAATTCCCTAGTTAAATAGAGCTTTTTTTTCTTTTGTGTTTTAAAATCTTGAACTCTCCTCTTTTGACATTTGCCATAAATTTCCCATTGTTTGCACATACCTTTTTTGATGAGGAAAAAGAAAAGAAATCTGCCTTTCCAACGTTGCAAGCAAACAGCAAAGCCAACAACCTGCTTTATTTTCGGTTTCGGTTTCAGCTTGAATTGCACAAGGAGAAAAAAAAATCTGCTCCAGCAGCACTCTTTGCAGCTAGCCAAAACAGCTGAGAGCAAATCAGCTGAGAGCCAGGAGACCGATCTAATCAACTTATGGTAATTAACCTATGCTGAAAGGGGCTGTTTTTTCTATTTTTGCAGGCACCAGTCTACTCATTTGTTTTCTTTTAACACTGATCAGCTGTAGGGCGGCCCTTTGAGGCAAGGGCCGCCCTACAGGCAAGAATTTAAATAGTTTTTTTTTCCCTCTAGCCATCAGCTGGGACTCAGGAGGCAGCAGCTGTTCCGTGGGATACGGGACAAATCGTTGAAAATTGGGACTGTCCCGCCAAAAGCGGGATGTCTGGTCACCTTACCCTAGTGTCCAATTTTAAAGCATTTTCTTTTTTTAAATCAAAACAAATAATTCATTATTTTGAATAAAATAAAAATGGTTAAAAAAAAATAAAGAACTTCCCACAAGGATTCTTTATAAATAATTCCAAAATCTTATATATCTGGAGTCTTAATCTGTTTGTAGCTTTCTAAAATTGAAGTTTTAATCACCTTTTTTTCTGTTTTTAAAAAGGTTTTTTAAGTTCTTAAAATTATAAATAAAACTTTTATTACAGATTGAAGGAAATTCACCTAATGCTCGTAAACTTGTTCATCTAAAGGTTCCTAATAGCTGAAAAACAGTTAAGTAATTTCTGAAGGTGATTATGGAAATATGAAACCTATTTCTGAAACTCTTTGAGGCAATAAAATGAGGCTAATTCACAATCAGAACTGTCCTTTTAAAGGCACTGATCATTATTTGAGCAAGATGGCTATTCCCTCATCATTCAGAGCGTTAAACCTGTCAGAGACCACTATCTCTGAGGAACAGCTGTCTGGAGCACTTGTCAGTGAATTCAAGTCCTTTCCTTGTTCATTTTTTTAACAATTATGTATCTTTGGTACAGGATGCCAGAGAAATTATATAGAATGTATAAAAACACTTCCAAGTCACCTTATCAGGAAGATGGGTAGTATATAAATTTAATAAATCCAAGGCCTTGTGAAGCTGCTGCACAATCAATTTCTTAATCACCTTCTCCAAAAAGTGGAAATTGTATACTGGATTAAAATTATCCAGTATTGTGAGATCCAGGAATGTTTCCTTGGCAGTGGTGAAATTCAAATTTTTTTACTATTGGTTCTGTGAGCGTGGCTTGGTGGGCGTGGCAGGGGAAGGATACTACAAAATCTCCATTCCCAGCCCACTCTGGGGCCAGCCAGAGGTGGTATCAGCCGGTTCTCCTAACTACTTAAAATTACGGCTACCAGTTCTCCAGAACCTGTCAGAACCTGCTGAATTTCACCCCTGCTTCTTGGGTAGCAGGCAGATCAAATCCTCCTTAAAAGATAAAGGAACAACCTTGTGACTCAAAAAATTCACCATACCTAGAGTCTACTCAAATGCCAATCCTGGGTTTATCTTAACAAACCAGGAGAGCCATAGTTCTAAAGAGAAGAATGAGCTAGCAGTCCTCAGGACCCTATCCACTTCCTTAGGCCCAACAGGTTCAAACCATTCTCAGATATCTGGGGCTAGTCTTCACCCCAGGCAGTCCCCCCAAAACTACAACAAGACCATGGTCAACTGTGAGCAAATGCAAGTGACTAATTTATTATTATGTCTTTATTCCTAAAACTAATAAAACAACTTATAAGAAATTAATATAAAATAACTACTAATAAACTCTAATAAATAATGTTTATATAAATATGCCTCCTTCTAATTTAGAATAACATTCTATTATTTCCATTCCCATTTGTGCTTTTTCTCTCTCAGGAATTAAGTGCCAGTTCCATTTGCAATATCTCAATATCCTGGGTTTATATATATAGAAACTACAAGAAAATATACTCTCTAAAGATTAAAGGAATTATAATAATTCTCCACTTTTACCTCATACAGGGATTCAGTAAAGCTCATCAAATGAGTTTGTTTGGACCATTCGAAAATAAGAAGCGAATAACAGGTTTTTCAGAGCAAGAACTTGTTTTAATTAAATAATTGAATTGACCACATAGAGTACTTTGTTTATTATTGTAAAAAATTTTAGTTGTGCTCTTCAATTGATAAATCCCACAGGAAGCTTTCACAAGAACATACCGGGCAGCTGCGAGAGGCAATTCAAAGAATTAGTAATAATGCACATTTATTTATTCATCTTCTACACACAGGACAGTTAGATTTGATTATCTCAAAAAGAAGAAACAGTAGGTTCCAAATACATTAATAGCTATGAATTTGTTTTGTTTTGTTTTCTTTTTTTCTGTCGGTCATATTTGCCTGACTGAGATATTTCTAAATAGTTCCAAATTTAAAAAGCCTATATTTTTTCTGAAACTCTTTGAGGCAATAAAATTAGGCTAATTCACGATCAAAAAATAATGTGCAAACCTTTTATGACAAAGTGAAAGTAAATGTAGATTTTTAAGAATAATTACCTGAGAAACATGTTAAAATATGGAATAAATATAATCCCAGACTTTGTTCAAAGATATCTTTATTGACAAGAAGGTTTTTATAGAAGCAAAAGAGCAGCTATAAAATAATGGCTAACGTATGAGGACTTATTAGTACAAGATAAAGAAAAAAGGAAGATGAAGAGAATTAGTGACAAAAGGACATTCTTTTCAATAGTTTTCTTTTAAGTAGATGAAAGTAAAGTTTAATATGGAGAAAAGGACAATCAGAATCAAGAAGAAGGAAACAGAATTTTAAATAGACTTATACACAAATGATTTTTATACAATACCTAAAATGTACAAATTGTTGCTAAATTTTAAAACAGGATGAACAGATTAAAGACTGTGTGGTAAAAAGGGCTTTAGATTTTAGTTATAATATAAATATTGCTATGGAGGAAAAAAATCTGAGAAATTTAATTTACACTGTCATAATTTAAGACAAAACTTTTATAAAATGGTGTAACCATGATATACAATTCCAGCTACATTGTCTAAAATATATAATGGAATATCAAAAAAGTGTTAGAAGTGTAAAAAGAAAAAGGGACTTTTAAACCGTGCATGGTGGATTTGTGAAAAAACAAAAGAATCTTGGCTACAAATTTATATGATGAAGCAAAAGATATTGCAGATTAATATTACAGTGAAACCAGAATTATTTGTATGTGGCTTTAGGAATGTTGAACTCAAAAATAAATAGAAGAAACCATTATTGTATATTGTAACTGTGGCAAGGTTGTAAGCATAAAGATAGAAGAATAACAAAATACCCACAGTAGAGAGTTGGATTAAAAAATTGACAAAGTTTGCAGAAATGGCAAAGTTAACCAGTTTAGTCAGAGAAAAACAATTATAAAGACTGGAAGCCTTATCTGGACTTTTTGCTGAAACAAAAAAAGACAAAACTGATTATTTATGGATTGGATATTAGAAAAAATTAAAGAAAAAGGAGAAAAAGTAAAATGGCAATTACTTAATAGAAGAGTTGAAGTCAAACCTCAATGTTTTCTTTCTTTTCTTTACTTCTTTTCTTTTTTCTAATTCTCACTTTTTTCTTATTTTTCTTTTCATTCTTATTTCTTTTCATTCTTTTTCACTTCATTGTACTGTAACATTCTAACAAAATATTTCTTAAAAAGAAAGAAAATAATGTGTGAATCTTTGAACTCTTCACTAGGTGGGTTAACATAGACAGCAAAACAAGCGGGAAAGTGCTACTGTTTGAGCACTTCATTAGTGCCTAAAATGGAATAGGAGTGGACACGAATATTCAAGATCCTGAGGTGATTTCTGGTTGCAGCCAAGAACTGAACTATTACATTTGCAGGCAGTAATTGGAGCTTTACATCTTTAACAAGTATGAATCCAGCTGTAATTTAAAACTACCTGCATCATTTGATGAAACACGCATTGTCCATTAATATATATTAAAAAATATAAAAGCAAAGTGACTTGAAGCCTGAAAACAAAGCAGCCTCAGTCATTGCACTGTGTATCGAACTTTTTTTTTAAAAAAATTGTTTCTTCCCAAGATGAAATAAAAAAAAATATTGTGCTTGCATTCCTGCATATTTTGGAACAAAATCAAATGGAAAGCATTTGATACTCAAATCAATCTTTAAAAGTTTCTACCTCAGCAGGAGCAGCCTGAACCCAGACGGGCTGGGTTTCGTGGATTCCAAAGAGCAAACAAACTTCAACCTAAGAAGAGAAAAACATAACATTGAATATATTTCGCATTGAAGACTTAATTGTTTTAGAATCGTTTGGAGAATGCCCACATGAGAATTAGTTTCTAAAACTTAATGACCCTTTATTGTTGTGACTTGACTGAGGCTTAAATTTCATTAATATTATAAATCTGACTTTTATCTATGTCCTAGAAAATTAAACATGAGGTAATATGGTCATTATATGTCTGAATAATATATATATTTTTCTTAGGGATTTAAAGTAATCAATCCATTCCAGTTGCTTAGATTGATCCTTGTTTGTGTGATATAAAATGCAAGTTTAATATTTAAAATGAACTTCTGTTACACTGACAGCATATATGTTGCAAAAGATAAGATACACGGGCTTTGCATATGAATTCCATTTTAGTTCTAAACTAATACTGCATGTTTTGTTTATTTATTTATCTATGCAATATGTTTCTGCCAATCTTACTGCTGGATGGCTGAAAACATATAAAAGCACAGGACAAATAAGCATCCAAATAAGAATATTATCTGTCACAGTCCACCTTTGATTTTGGAGAGCAAAAAAGCATCAGTGAAATTGGCCTTTCTGCTATCAAATCTCAACAATGCAATTTTAGGATGGGGAAAGCTACAAGCATGACACAAGCTCCCAAATATCAACTTTAGGCAATGAAGCCCAAGGAGAAAAATTGCCTGCAAGGAATGAAGTTGATAATGTATGAACCCCCAATTTCTAAGCTAGGCAGAACAACTATGTTAAACACTGTGGTTGCTCCCAGGTTCAAGGATGGGGAGTAAACAGCCAAATTTCCATTGATTTTTTAAAAAAATGGAAGAAAATGGCTAGAACTTAAATCCTGCAAGATGTCTGATTTCTATGCATATATGGATTCCTCCTGTCTGTATTGTAATTGCTTATCTAGTTATGTTGCACCCATAACCTTCTGCAGTTATCAAGTTTCTTTTGTAAACACGAATAGCCACCTGATTCAAACATTGTATTAATCCATAGCTTGTTTAAACATATTTTTTTAAAATAAGCCACAGTGACCGGGTTTCCTTATCATGCTACATCAAAACCATATGATCATTTGATTGGTTGGCACAAAGTATCAATCCAGCTGCAATGTGATTTTTGGTTTTCCTTATACAGGTAGCCCTTCACTTACAACCATTCATTTAGTGACTGTCCAATGTTATTGGTACTGAAAAAAGTGACCTAGGACTGTTTTTCACACAACTCTTGTAGCATCCCCTGGTCACATGATCAAATTAGGGGGCTTGGCAACTGCCATATATTTATGACAGTTGCAGTGCCTCAAGGTTATGTGATCACATTTTGCAACCTTCTGACAAGGAAAGTCAACGGGGAAGCCAGATTCATTTAGTAACTGTGTTACTAACTTAACAACTGTTGCAAGGAAAGTCATAAAATGGGGCAAAGCTCACTTAAAAACCGTCTTACTCAACAACAAGAAAATTTGGGCTCAACTGTGGTTGTAACTTGAGGACTACTTGTATATATCATGGTAAGTCAGATATCTGAGTCGGTCGTTGCAAATTAATGCTTGAGTACAGGGGTGAAATTCAGCTGGTTCTATCTGGCTCGGACAAACTGGTAGCGGTGGCTGCAGGTGGCTCCACCCATCCACGCAGATGTCATAACGTTGCTTTTTTGCAAAGATTTAAGTCTCTGTGCATGTGCAGAAGGCCTTGAGCATATGCAAAAGGCTTTGAGCATGTGCGGACAACATGGTGCACACACATTTGCGAACCGGTAGGGAAGGTAAGTGAATTTCATCCCTGCTTGAGTAGAATTGCAGGTTTTTCTTGTCAATGTCAGATGAGAAAGAGAAAGAGCTGCAGCTTTGAAGCAAAGATCTATCTTGCTCTTTGCTCCTGTACAAGCCTTCTTTGTGTGCTAAGGCTGGATGATTTTCTGTATGTTTTTTTCCTCTAAGCAGGCCCTAAAGCCAACAATGACAGAGATAATAAACATTGCGGATTTGGCAGAATCTAGAATGCAAGATTAAGAATGTATTAATTACGAAATGGTATGATGAGGCAGCCAGAATTCTGGAGGTTTCTAATGAAATTTTAGCACGGATGACGATGTTCCCGAAGAATGGGGTAAAGCTGGGATGAAGGAAAAACACTCAAGTAAACTTTGCTCCTTTCGAATTTCACCTTGTGCATGGTGTCACTTACAGGTAGTCCTCGACTTACGAGTACAATTAAGCCCAAAATTTCTCTTGCTAAGTGAGACAGTTGTTAAATGAATTTTCTCCATTTTACAACCTTCCTTGCCATAGTTGTTAACTGAATCACTGCAGTTAAGTTAGTAACACGGTTGTTAAGCGAATCTGGCTTCCCCATTGACTTTCCTTGTCAGAAGGTCACAAAAGGTAATCACATGACCCTAGGGCACTGCAACCATCATAAATAAATCAGTGGCCAAGTATCTGAATTTTGATCATGTGACCATGGGAATGCTACAACTCTCGTAAGTTTTTTCAGTGTTGTTGTAACTTTGAATGTTCACTAAACGAACTGTTGTAAGTTAAGGACTATCTGTATTTAAAAGCTTGGATAAGGCATTCTATGGGACATACCCTAAGAACGAAAACATTTCTGTGGGATTGAAAGTAGCCAACATAGAGAGTAAGGAAAACTCTCATCAAATGGGATTGATACTATCAATTTATTATCCTGTATCAATGCAAATCTGATTTCATGAAAAGCTCACAAAGAAATCTGAGTAGATAAAATAACAGTTGTCAAAAAGATATTACATTAAGTGTATTCTAGTTTAGATGGTGCTAGCAGCTATTAAAGCTCATTTTTTGTTATATCCATTTCTTAAACCTAAGCATCATCCCAAATGCTACATAAGTGAAGCCTTTTCTGTAATTTTATCAGATGTGCACATAACAGCATTTTAAAAGTTCAATTGATCCTAAGAGACTTTGGCTTTTGCAGTGCAAAATAGACCATTTTATTTTTTTATTTTTTTAAATGGGTATCGGTATCTAACCTTCAAGCCAAAATACATTTACTCGGAAATACCGTATTTTTCGGACTATAAGACGCACCAAGATTTTGAAGAGGTACATAAGAAAAAAAAGGTTTTTGCCTTCCCTGGCCCTCAGGAGCAATCTGCAGACCTCACAAACTCTCTGTGCACCCCATTTTTCCCAAAAATGAGCCTGTTTTTCACCTGTTTTTTTGCAAAAACGGGGGCATTTTTGTCTTACCCCAGCTCCCAGGGGCACTCTGCAGGTCTCCCAAACCCTCGGTGTGCCCCGTTTATCGCAAAAATGGGCCATTTTTCACCTATTTTTGCAAAAACCAATGTGCGCAGTGGGTTTGGGAGGCTTGCAAAGTGCTCCTGGGGGCTGGGGGAGGGCAAAAACGCTCCTGTTTTTGCAAAAATTGGGTGAAAAACAGGCCTGTTTTTAGCAAAAATGGGTCGAGCGGGGCGGGGCTTCGGGAGGCCAAAAAATGACTGTATTCAGTGTATAAGATGCACCAACATTTACACCCTCTTTTAGGGGGGGAAAGGTGTATCTTATACTCTGAAAAATACGGTAAGTGTTGCTTTGGTCACTTGAGTTTATTCCCAAGTGAAATGTGTCACCTTAGTGTTCTTAATATTCTTTTGTCTTAGGCTAATCAGTGAAATCACTTAATGGGGCAGAATAAAAACTTTCCTTGTATGGGCAGACTGAAAAGCATTAGAAACCTTACAGTCATATTTTGTTTTGTTCATACATATAAGATTAAAACATAGGTGAATTTGAACTGGGGGAGAATGGGACTCCTAGTTGTTAAACAGCAACAACAAGTCTCTTTAAGACCCTGTTGTTCCGCCAGGCTGGGCTATCAACGTAATAATTTTAAATCGGGGGTTTTAAATTTTGGGGGTTTTAAACTGAGCCAAAATTTTTTAATAATTTTAAATTATTTTAATTGATGTTGTCTTGTGCTTTTAATAGGCTGTACACCGCCCTGAGTCCTTCGGGAGAAGGGCGGTATAGAAATATTATTATTATTATTATTATTATTATTATTATTATTATTATTATTATTATTATTTCTCCTCCTTTTCACCTGGAGTGATCACATTAATACTGGAGTAAGTATTTGCATTTTGCAGAAGTCACAATTTCATATTGAAATACAATCTACCTAATCAAAGAACTCCACCATTATGGCTGGAAAATGCGGGTCATATCATTTTCTGATTCTCAGAGCCCCCAAAACTATACTTTACTCACAAAGTGCATACAAGTAGAAGCAATGGCATTTTTCAGAAGAAACACATGATTTTTATGGGACAACTCATTTTTAAAAGCTTTAAAGCCTTTTAAAGATTTGTAAACTCCAGAATATCACTTCAAACCCACTACAAAAAAATTCTCACTCCTTCTACTCACCATTCCCTCCCAATAGACTTCAGTCATCGCCCCCACCAAAAATTAATAAGTACCTGTATGTTTTCCCAAATATTGAAAGTATGTCATTTCCTGATGCTCATCGCAGTGATGTAACAGTAACAGTATAGCAGAGTTGGAAGAGACCTTGAGGGAGCTTATAGTCCAACACTCTGCTCAAGCAGGAGACCCTATACCATTCTGGACAAATGGCTGTCCAATCTCTTCTTAAAACCCTCCAGTGATGGAGCACTCACAACACCTGGAAGAAAGCAGTTCCACTGATTAATTTTTCTCATTGTCAGGAAATGTCTCCTTAGTTCTAGAATGAATCTATATTTGATAAGTTACGATCTGTTACTTCTTTCCCTCGGGTGCTTTAGAGAATAGATCAATCCCCTCTTCTCTGTGATAGCCCCTCAAATATTGGAAGACTCTTATCATGTCACTCTTAGTCCTTCTCTTTTTTAGACTCGACATACCTGTAACTATTCATCGTATGTTTTAGCATCCAGTCTCCTAATCATCTTTGTTGCTTTTGTCTGCACTCTTTTTAGAGTCTCAACATCTTTTTGGTAGAGGCGCAGTGGCTTAATGACACTGGAGATGGTTTCTGCTCCAATGGTTCGAGTCCTAGCACTGCGTGTCCGGGTGAGCTACCATCACTTGCCTCAGCTTCTGTCCATCTAACAGTTTGAAAGCACGTTCTATGCAAGTGAATAAAATAGGTACCACTTTGGTGGGGGAAATGAGCTGGTGCTCCATGCAGACAGTCAGATTCCTGCCGTCTGAACCTTCCCAGTTGTGGCGCCTGTTTGTGAGGTGGCTCCAGGGAGGAAGAGGGCCTTGAATGATGCTTCAGGAAGAGCCGCTTGTCTTTCTTTGTGGTGTGAAGTCAGCTTGCCCTCTTGTGGTGCACCATGGTAAACACACAAGCATGTCCTACAACAGCTGGTACCTAGGCAGCCAAACTACTATTCTGCAATTTGCATTGTAGTCTCCTGTAACTATGTAACAATGTCATATCATCATCATCATCATCATCATCATCATCATCCTTTTTGTATCCTGATGTCCAGAACTCAACCCAGTATTCCAAATATCATCTTACCAGTGCACTATAATTTCAACTGAACAGAGATAAAATATTTTTCCCCTTCTACATCATGACCAGAATTTGTGAGTAGCAGTAGAGGACTATTCAATGTGTGCTAATTTAAAAATAGTTAATTAGAAAAATATCAGAAGAGAGGTATTCCTGGCCTACTGGTTCCTTTATTTAATGACCATTTGAATTTACAATAGTTGAAAAAAAGCGATTAATCCTCACAGTCACGTGATTGCCTTTTGCAAGCTTCACAGTTGCTTCCAACAAGCTGAATTAACAGCAAACACAGAAGTGAAATGGTAGCTCACAATCACGTAATATCTCACTTGGTGACCATGATGTTTCACTTAACAGCAGCAGAGGTGGCATATGTCTGGAATAGGCACATGATTTTTCACTTAGAGACTGTGGAGCTTAGCAACAGCAATGCCAATTCCAATTGTGGTTGGTAAGTAAAGATTTAAGTGTATTAAAAAGATATAACTTCATTATTTTCAACACCGTTTCAATTTTTATTAAACCACATCTTGAATCTATACCAAGAGTCTCCTAATCTGCCAACTTTAAGACTATAGGGGAAGGACTTGGGTCTCTTATGGGGGGCTGTAATGACTCTAAACTTATGATGCATTGGACCCCACCTTCAGGCTCAGCCTGGTCATCTCCTACAGGGTCTGGGACTTGCCATTTTGCAAGTGCTCTACAATCAGCAATTGTAGTTAGAGGGCACAAGACAGATGCCCTCCAGGGCACAGAAAAATGGATTAGGTCCTGCAACCCACCTATAATTTAAACTATAACAATAATGTATGTTGCTTCTTTCTGACAAAATGGGATATCCCTCTAAACTGCTATATTTTGTTTGCCCATTTCAACTCCTCTCTCCCCCTCTCTCCCTTTCCCCCCATCTCTCTCATTAAGATGCTTAACATCCAAAAGGAAAGCTATTAGAGGCTGACCTTCTATAAATCCCCTGCTGCCTTTTTTAATAAGCACAACAATAACACATTATTATTATTTTAAATGTTTTCCTAAGGATCGCAGTAGCCTTCTAAACAAGATCTTCTTTTGCCTGAGAACACACATATATGCTTAATTGTGAAATAAGGATATTGATGTTTGGTGAAAGAGGGAAGAAGAAATTCTGCAGCCAAACAACTGAGCCACACAGAAAGTGGTTGACAAATTGTTTAGGCCAAATTATTGATGTGAAAACAATACGGCTCTGTGTTGCTTTTTCCAATGCATATATTAACAGCCATACATGGGAAACAAATGCTGCTTTGTGGCAAATGAATTATGTAAATGCAATTTATAGCATTAATTTGGACGTGTAAATTTAATCCACGCAAACATAAAAAGGGTTTTCGTGCAATGAATATTTCAAAGGCAGTTTAATACATTTAAAATAAATATTGAGCAGCTGAGGGGAGGGACAACCATGCTCTCAACATTACAAAAGCTGTTTTAAAGCAATCATTTAAGGGCCTAATGAACATTTACTACCTTGGGATCTTAACTCCTAAGTAAATGTGGCTTTTAGGAGATTCATTGTGTAGTCTATACAGGTGCCAGATATTGGAAGCTGCACATCACAAAAGTACATTGTAAAATGTATTTAAGGAAGTAAGTTTGACTAGATTTAAAAGGTTCTTTTAATAAAGCATGAAAAAAACATCATAAATCTTTCAGTAGTGAAGCACATTTAATATGGTAGATAATTGTTCAATAGCAACATTTTAATTCAGTGAGTTTTATTGTTTATGTCACCAGATTTTTATTTAATTTATCAATCAGTATTCTGTCTCCCCAATTTTTAGTGGTCATGTTTTTATTCAATACACCCAGCTTTAATCAAAATATAAGGACTGGATTGAAAATTAAAACTCTACTTAAAAATGTTAGAAAAAACTTTTTAATAACAAGTCAGTGGCATAGCTACATTCTTTTTATCGTCACATTTAATTTTAGCAGTTAAAAAGTATATGTTTTTTCATGTTAACTAAAGCAATGTAACATTTTATATTGCCGAGTAGGAGATAAATGTTCATATTAATTTTTTTTATTTAGTGATGAGATTATTTACGGGCTTTGATCCAGGGATGAAATCCAGCAAGTTCTAACAGGTTCTGGAGAACCGGTAGCAGATATTTTGAGTAGTTCGGAGAACCGGCAAATACCACCTGTGGGTGGGAATGGAGATTTTGCAATATCCTTCCCCTGGAGCCGGGTGGGAATGGAGATTTTGCAGTATCCTTCTTCTGCCATGCCCACCAAGCCATAGCCACCAAGCCACACCACGTCCACCGAACCAGTAGTAAAAAATATGAATTTCACCACTGCTTTGGTCATTTCATAAATTTATAAATGTTTATATCAGTCTCCAAGAATCTTGATTCTCTATGGCTAATAGAGGTCTCTCTGTGCTTCACTTTATCAATCATGTAGTCCCTATTACACTATGATGCGTATGAGACAAAGTCTTCAGGTGCATCATTCTGCTGGTAAAGAACTGAAAATCATTTATCAGAAATGAATGTCTTTTTTTGAGTAGGCTCCAAAAGGACACATTTCCTGTTGAACCACCTGTCTTTGTTGCTTTTGGTTCCTGAAGAGCATACTGCCAAAATTCCTCATAGAGGAATTCCAATGCTTTTTGAAGTTTGTTGCTCAAAATCTGTTGTGGCCCGTCAGCGGCCTGTGCAGTTAGTAGCTGATTTTGACCACGAGGAGGCTGGTGTGGTGCTGCGCCAGCAGCCTGTGCAGTTGACACTCGAGTCGGACAATGAGGAGGCTGGAGAAGATGTGGTGCCAGAGGCGGGGATTCACCCAGGGCCTTCAGAACTCCCAGAAGTTCCCATAAGTGAAGAGGAAGATGAGGAGGAGCCTCTTCTCGATGCACGAGTGCACAGAGCTGCGAAAAGACAGGAGTGGCTCCTCAGGAGGCGGTCTCCTCAAGAGTAAGGTTTGGGGCTAATTGGCCACTCTCCTAGCCTATTTAAGAAAGGACAACAACTGATGCAATTTGCAGGAAACAACTTTGTTCAAATTCCTTTGCGTCTTGATTACAGAAAACATTTGATTTGGCTCTTGTTTCTCTCTTATCAGTTTTCCTGCAAATTGCTTCTGGGCATTCTGCCAACCACAGTAAGATTATGGTTATCTGAAATACTGTGCCTCAGAACTGAGTTATTATTCTTTGAATTCTTGTCGGCTGTTAATGAAGTTAAATTAACAGCCCTTGTTCAGAAAAGACTGATTTATTGTACTTTTGTTCGAACAACTACTAAGAAAGCTCATTAGTAATCTTTAATTAGTAAATTAAGGTTTGTATGGACATCTCACTTCCAATCAACACCAACTAGTGCTGGCACTAGAGGAAGGAGTAGAGCCAGCACAATATGCTGTTGCCCACTCCAGGAGGTCCAGAAGGATACTTTGGCTGGTTTTATCGGAGGCTCCAAGAAGTCAACAACTGCAAGGTGGATGCACTAACCCATCCTGCTCATGCCAAAGGTGATCCAAAGGCACAACTAATGCTGTTTCAGTCCCATATTCAGTGTCATATACCAGAGGTGGGTTTCAGCAGGTTCTGACCAGTTCTGGAGAACCGGTAGTGGAAATTTTGAGTAGTTCGAAGAACCAATAGTAAAAATTCTGACTGGCCCCACCCCCATCTATTCTCTGCCTCCCAAGTCCCAGCTGATCGGGAGGAAATGGGGATTTTGCAGTAACCTTCCCCTGAATTGGAGAGGGAATGGAGATTTTGCAGTATCCTTCCCCTGCCATGCCCACCAAGCCATGCCATGCCCACCAAGCCACACCCACAGAACCAGCAGTAAAATTTTTTGAAACCCACCACTGTCATAGGCCAGAAACCCAACTGAAAAGGATCTAAATAATCCATTTCTTCTAGGATCCTCTAAAACTGTCACATAACCACTTTCTCAACAACCTTCTATTTTTAGGTGCCTGACCACTATTTCACATCAGGTTTGGCATGACCTGGTATAAGCCCTTGGCTGTTACAATGGCCATGACCTCCCAAGCTACCCCAGACCTCTCTCCCAGTTAAGGCAAATTGAAGACACACACACGCATATAAGCTGGTAAAACTCTAATGCCAGGTTGCTTATGGAGTCAAGGAGCACACATCAGGGAGGATGGTTCAGCAGCAACAGCCCCAACTGATCCCCAGGCCCAACATAATACCAATGGCAATAGCACTTATACTTATATACCACTTCATAGTACTTTACAGCACTCTCTAAACAGCTTACAAAGTCAGCATATTTCGCCCAACAATCTGGGTCTTCATTTTACTGACGAGTTGAAAGGATGGAAGGCTGAGTCAATATTGAGCCAATCAGGACTGAACTCCTGAGAGTGGGCAGAGTTATCCTGCAATACTACATTCTAACCACTGTGCTACCATAGCTGGAAATAAATGTTGGAAATATAATGAGCACATTGGCTCTTTTAATCCTATCTGGTGGCAATGTTGTTATGTCCAACAACACTGGAAAATTGAAGAATGGAACAAACTTTGAAAGTTGTAACCCGCATTGCAATCGCAGATTTCACTGAACTATGTATGCCTTCAAAATACTCCAAATTCCTTTTGTATATGTAAATTGCAATCATTCTATATTTTTCTATTTTTACTAAAAAAGATCTCTGACCTCCTCTTCGGAAGACTGGCTAATTAAATTGTGGGAGTATGTCTGTCTCCATGTTGAGAATAATTTCATATTCTGATGTAGACTTAATTCTAATTGGAAACTATTCTTGGATAACCATTTTATACATGGAACTGTGCCACATTGAAAATTTGAGTTTTAGAGTTCATATCTTAATTTGAATGTACAATTTATAGTACTGATTTAATGAATTGTTTACCATCTAGTCTTTTTTTAACATCCTGGACTGTGTTAAGCCCTTTTAGCTTAAAGTTCAACAATCTGACTTTTTATTAGAAAAAGATATGAAATATTTCATGAGACTCTAATGATCATTGGAACATATTTGTTTTATGGTATTTCTGACTTATTGCTTTTTGCCTATATATCAAGTCAATAAACCTGTATCTGATTCTTCTATTTGTATCATATTTTTCTTAAATTGTTTCAAAAAGATATAAACAATAGTGGTGGAAAATAATTATTTTATTTATTTATTTATTTGATGCAATTTGTACACTGCCCTACCTCCGTAGACTCAGGGCGGCTCCCAACAAACAAAAACAAACCCAACAAAACACAAAATACACACAAAAAGTACATAAATGCATAAATATATCATTTAAAACATATATTAAAACCCATTAAAATAATCAACCCCCCTCAGTCCAGATTGGGCGATGTAAACAGCCATGTTTTTAATTCGTGGCGGAAGGTGCGAAGGTCAGGAGCCAACCGAAGCCCCAGGGGGAATTGATTCCAAAGAGTGGGCGCACCCACAGAGAAAGCTCTGCCCTTGGGGGCTGCCAAATGACATTGTCTAGCCGACATTGTCTAGCCAACGGCACCCGGAGAAGGCCCTCCCTGTGAGAACGTACCAGGCGATGGGAAGCTGTTGCTGGCTGCAGATATCCGACAAATATTCTGGGCCTAAGCCATGTAGGGCTTTATAGGTCATCACCAGCACCTTCAATCTCACCCGGAGGGCAACCGGTAACCAATGCAAGTCGCGCAGGAGAGGTGTAACATGGGAGTATCGGGACCCTCCCATCATAACCCGCGCGGCCGCATTCTGCACCAGCTGAAGCCTCTGAGTGGTCCTCAAGGGCAGCCCCAGGTAGAGAGCATTACAGTAGTCAAGACAGGAGGTGACTAGCATATGAGTAACTGTGCATAGAGCATCTTGGTCCAAATAGGGATGCAACTGACGCACCAGACGAATCTGGGCATATGCCCCCCTGGTCACTGTGGCTCCTGGCAATATGCGGCTCCTGGCAATATGAAAATTACTAGTTCTCTAGAAAGGATAAAATAGGTTACGTTCATTCACCCTTCAAAAAGATTCACTATTCTAAAAAGGCAACATATATCTGCTGTTGTCTCACAAAAGAACTCCAGCTCTTTAGAATACATATGGGTGATTTTTCTTTTTTCTTTTCTTTTCTTTTCTTTTCTTTTCTTTTCTTTTCTTTTCTTTTCTTTTCTTTTCTTTTCTTTTCTTTCCTTTCCTTTTCTTTTCTTGAGGGAGTTCCTGCACTTTCTCTATTTTTAATGTATTTTGGGGATTGTCTAATATCTATTTTATCTGTTCGATATAATACTTAATAAAATTATTCAAAAAGGAAAAACACAGATGCTTCTCCTCAAATGCATTTCACATTTAAATAGAAGAACACAGCCCACATTAGAGAACTTTATATTTTCTAGGCATAATGTAGTTTTGCTTCCTTTTGAAAGATCATTTTCTTTTCGTGAAAGACTTCACATTATATCTGGGTAAGTCTGGGTAATGGTTAGAAGCAAATTTTGCTGTCCTACTTGAGTGAGGGAAAGCTTGCTGGGGGAGATAATAACACTATCTTTGTTGGCTGGTTGGACTGATAACTGGAGAGTGATGAAGATGACCGTGATGATGATGATGTTATCCATTCAGTCAAGTTCGACTCTTGGGGATTCTATGGGCCAGCCCTCTCCACATCTTCCGACCTTGCACTACTTCTTTGAGTTTTTCTATGCTCTGGCTGGTGTCAGCTTTGATAGTGTCCAGCCATGGTGTTCTTTGATGGCATGGTTTCTTTTTATCACTAACTCTTCTAAACATAATTGCTTTCTCCAGTAAACTATCCTGCATGACATGGCCAAAGTGAAACAACTGGAGAAACCCAGATTTAAGTCCAACCTAAGCCACAGAAGCTCTTTAGATCAGGGATCCCCAACCCCCAGTCCATGGACCAGCACCAGGCCGCAGCATGCCAGCAACAGGGCCATGCAAACAAGCCAAGCCCCATTCACGGGATGCAGGCCACACACAAAACCACACCCCCACCGGGCCATGTAAAAAACTTTTTCCATGAAACCAGTCCCTGGTGCCAGAAAGGTTGGGGGGCACTCGGGTTTCTACCGGTTTGCCCCAGTTCAGGTGAACTGGTAGTGGTGGCGGCGGGAAGCTATGCCAGACTTTATCACGGACACTCTGTGCATGCGTAGGTTTTGCGCATTCACAGAAGTGCCACGCATGAGCGAAACAACATGTGCACACATACACGCTCAGAGTTCCGAACAAGTAGCAAAGATAAGTGGAACCCACTACTGGTATCTTTGCTACTTGTTCGGAACTCTGAGCGTGTATGTGTGCACATGTTGTTACATTTGATGATTTTCTTTCTCAAGCCAACTTATTTCACAGGGTTATTGTGATTATAGTGAGAGTAGGGACTCCAATGTACATACGCTGTTTTATGAACTTCTCAACCATAGGTAGCATATAAAACTAACCACAAATAATATATTAAAATGCAGCACTTGGTGGTGGTGGGGGGATATGAATTGTGCATAAAATAGCACTAAGTATGAGTGAAAAAAATGCAGCCTTGAAGAAAATGTTAACTATAACCTACAACATTCCTCACCATTGTCCAGGGAATCTCCTCAGGGATGAGGTCAAAAAGGCTGAGATGTTCACCACAACCACACAATCGAAGCCTTGCCCCATGCCAAGGGCATCACAATGCAAGGCAGGACTTCAGTTGCAAGGTTGTAGCCACCATCTTGACATTTTTTTACCCTCCCCGCAGGCACCCCTGACCAGTGGTGAAATCTAAAATTTGTTACTACCGGTTCTGTGGGCGTGGTTTGGTGGGGGGGGGGTTTAATGTGACTGGATGAGCGTGGCCAATTTTTTTTTTTTTACTTTTAAAACAATTTTTTCTACAACCTCTTCAGTGAAAATGCTTTCAAAAGGCTCTGATGATCCCAGCTGAGTTGCCTGATCAGCAGAGACTTCTTTTCTTTTAAATACCTCTGATGATCAGGCAACTCAGCTTGGATCTTCAAAGGCATTTAAAAGAAAAAAGGTTTTTTTCTTTTAAAAGCCTTTGAGGATCCCAGCTGAGCCGCGCGATCATCAGAGACTTTTTTTTAACTTTTAAAAGCATTTTTTTGGCCAAAGAGGTTGTAGAAAAAATGCTTTTAAAAGTAAAAAAAAAGCCTCTGATGATTGTGCGGCTCAGCTGGGCATGGGAGGAGGGCAGGGATTTTTGCTACCAGTTCTCCGAACCACCCGCCTCTATCGCTACCAGATCGGGCCATCCGGTCTGAACCGGGAGCATTTCACCTCTGACCCTGACTCTGGCCATGCAGGAGAGTATAATCTAATGCATCTAGAAGGCACCGGATAGAGGACATGCAGTCTAAGCAACAGCTATATAATTACAATATTGAATGTAGATAAAATGTCTGAAATGGTGCACAGCATTCTCCATTAGGAAACAAAAACAGTACAAATTTGCAGCCTAAAAAAGAAGAAGAAGAAAAACTCAGAGTTACAGCAATCAGCATAAATGTAGTGTGTGGTTCCTTCTTCACCTCCTATAATTAAACCAGATGTTGCCTCTTTCAGCAGACCTATGGCATAATTTGTGATAGCGACATAATAAGCATTTTACTTTGCTTGGAGAAACACTCTAAGAGCAAGAAAAGCCCATCTCTCTTAAATTACCAAAATATGTATTATTGTTAAGAGATGTGGAAGCATAAATGCAGCCCAAGGCTGTTCTAAGACAAGCTGTAATTAGACATGAATTAGAGCGAAATGCTTGATGTACAACTGACAGTGGCATAGACTATTCTTTCACCCTCAAAGTGGTGAACGGAGGTTGTCCATCAGTTTTTCACCTTCAGAAAACTCAAAATAGAGGTATCAGCTTCCCACCTGCTCTACCTACTTTTTTACAGGCAAAGTTTGTAGATTTGATGATTTTTTTTTTAAAAAAAGGGTTGAAGCAATCTTGTTTCAAGGTAACATTTGTTGACTCAACTGCTATTATTGCTAATATTCCCCTGTGATTTTTTTTTAAAAAAATAATAAATTGATGTGGGAGCTTTATTCTAATTAGCTTGGGTTTTTTTTAAATAGCAAGCAGGATAAAGGATTTCAGCTCCTTGCAGATCTCTTCCACTCCTGTTGGTTTGGGCAGTGATGGTATTCACTTCAAATGTGTATTCAAATGTGAGCACGCCAGTGGTGGGTTTCAAATTTTTTTACTATCAGTTCTGTGGGTGTGTCTTGGTGGGCAGGGGAAGGATACTGTAAAATCTCCATTCCCACCCTACTCCAGGGGAAGAATACTGTAAAATCTCCATTCTCACCCTACTCCATGGGAAGGTTACTGCAAAATCCCCATTTCCTCCTGATCAGCTGGGACTTGGAAGGCAGAGAATAGATGGGGGCGAGGCCAGTCAGAATTTTTACTACCAGTTTTCCGAACTACTCAAAATTTCTGCTATCGGTTCTCCAGAACTGGTCAGAACCTGCTGAAACCCACCTCTGGGGAACGCGCCACCTCTGTGCATGCACAGAGTGAGAGAGATGATGTCTGGGCAGGTGGGTGGAGCCTCCCGCCACCGCCACTACTGGTTCACGTGAAAGGGTTAGAACCATCAGATCGCTTCCTAGTGATCTGGCAGGGCTGCCATCTCTATTAACTCAACCTGTCAGCAAATAGGCACCTGAATCTCAGCATTAAGTTGGTGCATTTTAGATTTTGCTGCTGTAACCAATAAAGAAAGCATCATCATTTATGGATGTCATATTTATTACTTTAACGTTGCAGAAATAAGGATGTATTATTATACCCTTTTATGTATAATTATAGCGATGGAATTCTGAGATTCTCAGTCAGTCAGCTCATAGTTGAACCAAAAGTGGTTTTATTTTATTTTTTTGAGAAAGAAGAAGAAAAAGACAAAAACATTTAACTTCCTATGCTGGAAGTTTTATCAATACAATTGATGAAGCTTCCGGGGTTGGAAGCAAGACGTTTTTATCTTCTTCTCCTCAGAAAAAAAATCAGTCCAGTTGCCTTTTCAAAAATATAATTGAAGCTATATAATTAATCTTTGTTCTAGTGGTCTTGACTTGCTTCTGTTTTAACAGTGTTTAACACTTCGGTTGTGTCATACTATGCAAAGGAAGGAAATAAAATGTGATAAATACAATGAGTGGGGGTAGTAATCTTTTTGCAGCTGGAGCTGCTTTTTCCTTAGGAAAAAAAGAAGCAACTCAAATTTCCTAAAACCAGAGGAGATATGGCCAATATTACAATGATACTGATGGACTTCCAAGGAAGGTATTATGTTCTGAATATGGCTTTGCTACAACTGTAGCAAAGAACAAGAAGCCAATGAGTAAATTGGCTCCTTCAACCCCCTCTGGAGAAAAAGGGAACGCAAGATTGTCCATTTTGTATTCCATATGGATGCTCCTAACTAGGAGACAGTCTCCAGAAGACAGGAATTCTTACAACTCAGGAAGGATTGTCAGGAAAGTTTATAATCGCCCCACATTGACAGTTGCAGAATGGCAATTGAAAGATTGTAGCTTGCCTGTAGCCATCCATGGCTGTGCTACACTGTGAACCGAGAATCACTATAACTCATAACTAACCCTCTAATACATTAAGTGGGCTATTTCAGCTGTCAATCAGTTGCTCCCTTCTTACTCCACACATATCATCTTTATTCTCTCCAGGTAAAGAATTTACCTTGGGAAGCTGGAGAAACAAATAAGACATGTGGCTGGGCTGTCTCCCACATTGTATTAAGCAGGTGTATTCACACACCTGGCATTATCTACATCACCTGCACCCTAAATTTTCAATGCAGCTTCCAGAATACCTTGCATTGTTTGTTAAGTGAGAAATTTACTCAAAGGCAAAAAAAAAAAGTGTTTCTAATATTCATCTTTGGATATTAGCTTCTTAGAAACCCTAAAGGATAATACAATGTCTGAAAGTTCAGATGATAATCAGCCCATTATTATTCCCCTAGAGCTCATTAAAATGGCAGAACATTGTTTCTTGAAAGAGACAGGATGCTGACTAGAGTGCTGATAATACAATATCGTCTCCCTCCGTCCCTTTTTTTTTTTGTCTCCCTTTCAAAAGGTTGTGGATGCATGGGAAACAGACTAGCTTTGGTCACCATTAAGTGAAGCTCACCTCACCTCCTTTCATAACTGTGAAATGAATTTTGAGTGACGCTGATTATAGGAACTGCCGTCTGGCCCTGGTTAAACCTAATTATAATCTCATGTCGGATTGCACTCCATTATTGTTTCCAGGTAATGTGGTCCCTCTCGTTCCCTTTCTTTTCAGGTCACAGACATTACAGAGAGCTCCTCTTTAATGAATAAAATAGTTGGCAGCAGGGCAAGGTGGATGGGGGGGAAGGGGGGAGGAGAAGGCTACAATCTCAAATGATCTCTTTTGCATTGTAAAAAGATACGTGGATTGATAAATATCCTAGGATGTGCCATTATCCATTATTCAGCTGCACAATTAGTGAACACCTGGCATCAGGAAAGTGAGATGGTTGTTTGCTTCCCTTCTGAATTAATGTTGATTGTCCAACAGACCCCACAAAGCATACCGATTTCCCTTTTAGAGGGGGCGAAGGGGGTGGGTGGGATGGGTGGGTGGAGAAGAGGTCTAGAGAGACAAAAAGCTAAATAACAACAAAAATAAGCATTTGATATTTCAAGGCAGTGAACTGGAATATCCATTCTGTGTGCATATGGGGTACGTATGCCAGACGGATTAGATTTTACTCAGATTCTTTCTCAGCCCTATTTCTTAATCCAGAAATGAAAGCTGAGCCCAAGTATAAGGAATGTTAACATCCTCCAAACTGATGGCAATAACATTTTGGGAATTCCAAAGACTGAAACAGTATTTTTCCCTCTCTGCTAATCATTAGAAGCATTATATTTAGCACACCAGAAATGAGTCAGACTAGTCAACCCATCAAGATCTCCAGGGGCTGGTAGTGACTTTCCAGGATCTCAAACTGGAGAGCTAACTCCACCACCCGAACATAATTTGGCTTCAATACTATGTAGTTTTATACATTCATTCTTTTAATTGACAAGATTCTGTAGATATCGGTGAACTCAATGGAGAACAGAAGAATAGCTAAAGAATTAGAATGACAGAAAAACACACATTAAAGTCACATTTCATTGGATTCTGCTGTACTTCATGAGTTAAGGGACATAGTTGACCTTCTCTCCCTCCATTTCTACTTTTTTAGGACAGTTTGGGAAACAATGAGCAAGACAGCAGAAAGAATGGATGAATTCTTAGAAGGGAAAGTGTTAGTGGACCATTCAGTCTTATGGTGTGTGCTTCACTTTTTAAAATATGTTTTTCGGTCCAACTTCTTGCAATTTGTTTATTTATAAAACACAATCTCCAATCTATGTAAAGTTTGTACTGGACATTTATATTCATTTATAGTTCAGCTTTTCTTCCCATCATGAAATGAAGACACAAATGGGATGTTGGTATACTCTCTAGCCATGATTAGATCTTAATTTAGCCTAAACAAGGCTCCTAATTCATCTATCTCATCTAATATCTGCTGTGGTCCTGCTGGCTGGCAGTTCTGGGAATGGCAATCACATTGCATCTTAAGGTGACTGGGGTGGGAAAGGGTTACCATATTTTCGGAGTATAAGATCCACTTTTTTCCCTCCTAAAAGTGGCTGAAAATTTGGGTGCATCTTATACTCCGAATGTAACCCTGTCCACCCACCGGTCCCCACCCTTCGGCCTCCGCACGTCCTTTTCCTGGCTGCAGAGATTGCCACCGACAATGGCTTGTGTTTTTGGGCTCCATGCATCACGTTTTCAGCCTCCAAACGCTCCGTTTGAGAGCCCTTCAAGGTTGCGGGGATCGCCAAAGCACATTGCTGTGGATCGCTGCCCAAAAGCCCGATGCATTTGGAGACTGAAAACACAATATGCGATGCCCAAAATGGCTACCTGGAATAGCTGCTGCCTTCTCTTACCCCTTCCCTTTGCCTGCTTTAGTCACTGGAGCTCCCTCTGATGATCAGCCATGCTTTTGAAGCTGTTTTTTTAGCCCCAACCAGCCCCAACCTCAAACCAGCGAGCAAACTAATATGCTGAAGGTGATGCCCCAACCAGCCCCAACCTCAAAATCAGCGAGGGAACTAATGCGCTGAAGCTGACCAAGCTAAGGACTAGCCAGATGAATACCTGCTAGGCAGAATTTTTTTCCTCTTTTTTCCTCCCCAAAAACTAAGCTGCATCTTATACTCCAGTGCGTCTTATACTCCGAAAAATACGGTAATTTCCAGTGGCATAACCTTTCAGGTTTAAGAGTCTTGCAGTTTCGCCTGAATAGAATTTTTTTAAAAAACTGCTTCCTTTTAGCAAATTATGCAACATAATGTAAGACTCTGCAGTGATCAGTGTTGACTTAGCAAGGCCTATGTTAGAGGCTAGAAGAGAGAAAACAAATGTAAATGTACATGCCCCAAATGGCAATTTGGAAATAATTTAGAAGCAATGAACCCCAGTAATATAGAACATCAGAGACTTAAGTCCTTGGTGCTTTTGGATTCTGTACCATTGTAATTCCAATGCTTTCTAATAGGAATTATGATATTTAACTACATAACTATGGAAAAATTTGGCATGTTGTAGACATTAGGACTACAAGATTTGGGGTGCAAAAATTCAGAGGATCCCTACATGACAGCAAAAAATTAGGGTAATATGTATCCCTTTGCCTCTAATGTCCATTCCAGTATGGTAATTCTACAGACATCTCACTGATCAGTACAACTGAAACAAACTTTTGCAAGTTGGAAATTGCCATTTAGCCTTAGTCTCAAGTTGTAAACATCGCTCTAGCAGCATCTGAAACTAGATTTCATCAAACTCCAATTACCACAAAAGAAGAAAATGAAATACCTTATTTGTGTTATTGGAAAAATGTATTTTCTATTTTTATTTATACATCATTCTCAGTCCCAATAAATATTATGAACAGGGCTTTTGTGTGGACAAAACCTGTGTTTTCTACAGCAAACCTGTGTTTATGCCCTGGACGTGCATTTTGCCTTTTGTTGATCAGTGAGTGGAAACAACGGAACGTATCACTGTAATATTCCCAATCATTCTAAAGCCAGTATCGGAACATAGGTAGACATGAACTTACAAACACAAGCACACATTTGATTGATTGTTTTTCAGGTGAGGTCGTGCTTCATCCATACGCAATTCATTCTTGTTTGTTACACAGTTGCCAGGGAAACCGTTTTCTTTCAAGTAGCAAGTAAATTGCTAAGAAGTACATCTCATTTTGGCTATAGAAACAGCACGCTCTTATATACGTAGATCTTTTTTGTCTTATACGCATAAACATTTCATTTCAGGGGCCCAGTTCTTCAGTAAAAGCTAGTCTTCATGCCTTTTATTGGGTTTTTTGTTTTCCTGTTTTTCAAAAATCCACCTCTCTCTTTTATATGTTTCATCACTTAATCCATCTCAGGATCCTAGCCTCCTGGAGTTGTGAGAAGAGGTGACATACAAGTGATTGTAAATAAATAAATAAATCTACCTCCTGTGGCTTTTACTTTATCATATAAAGGGAATTATTCTTTCTCTTATTGTTCTCCCCCCCCCCTCTCTCTCGCTGAAATGCAGGAGAAAAATGTTATTTTCAAAAGAGTTGGAAAAGGCTGGCTTCCTTCTTCTCTTCCTTTCTCTTTTAAATTCTAAGCAAAAGAGATGGAGGATGCAATCTCCAGACAAAATCCTCCATCAATCCCATTTCCAGAGGGAAGTATTCTAGAAGATGCGATTTGTGTGCGCCATTGGTAGATACAGGAGGTCACTGATGGGGCGATACTCACCTGTACAACTCCTGCCAGTGTGGAGATTCAGCATCAGCGAAGTTTTATTAGAAGAGCCTTCAAACTGGGGTTCTGCTATATAGGTTCCAATGTAAATGACAATGAGGAAAAGACTAAGAAATGTGCATTGCGATATCATGACCCAAATCCTGGCCTTTCTAATGCTAGAACTAGGTAATTAGATTGCATGGTTTCTCTCTCTCTCTTCTTTCTCTTTCTCCTCCCTCTCTCTCCTCTGAAAAGACAGATTTCAGTGTTTAGCAAAATGTCAATGAAGGTTCTCAGTCATCCAGCTAGAGTCTTCTGAAACTTGAATCATGGCAACTGGACTTACTTTCTTTCTTGTTAAAGACATTTTGTGGCTCATTCAAGTAGCTTCATCAATCTGAGCAAGATAATTAGACAGAGAGTTAGTTGGAATATACCAATTCCTCCAGCATCAACCTCAGACTTTATTCCTCAAGGTGCATAACAATATTTGTTAAGGTTCTGAGTTATCCAGGTAGAGTTGTCTGAAAGTTGAGTCATGGCAACTAGACTTTTCTGAAATGTCTCAAACCAACAATAAGTCCAGTTGCCACGATTCAACTTTCAGTCTTCAGTGTTGTGCTAGGGCAGTGATTCTCAATCTTGGCAACTTTAAGATGGATGGACCTCAGCTTTGCTGTCTGGGGAATTCTGGGAGTTGAAATCCACCCATCTTAAAGTTGTGAAGGTTGAGAAAGGAAAACACATTGTCTGCGTTATTGCTGGACACCTTTTTATCCTGGCTTACATTGAGGCCTCATTGGATGTGACTAACTTTTTTTTTTATTTTACTGTGGGTCAACTAGTAAATGCTTTCATTTACTATTCTGCAGGAAATAGACTTGATCTGGTGATGTTGGATCATAGGACAGAAAACAGAGGTTGGAGGTCAAAGAATTAAGCCATCATACTGACATGCTTGATTAGGTTTAGATTTTTTTTATTAGGTTTAGCTATTTGGTAACCTCTAAACTATGCAGAAATGGAGGGGTTGATGCATTGCTGGCAGTTTGAGGAGATTTTTAGCCAATGTGGTTGATGATTTTTCCAGTCTCTGATATTCTGTAGAAAGCAGAAATGCCAGACGCTCTTATGTCCTTATTTTTCCTGCAAAAATTCTAGTCTACTTGAGAGCTGGTGGATATGATACAAGCAAGGGTATACAGGTAGTCCTCGACTTACAACAGTTCATTTAGTGACTGTTCAAAGTTACAATGGCACTGAAAAAAGTGACTTATGATCATTTTTCACACTTACGACCATTGCAGCATCCCCATGGTCTCATGATTCGGATGCTTGACAACTAGTTTATATTTATGAGGGTCGCAGTGTCCCAGGTTCACATGATCCCCTTTTGCGACAAGCAAAGCAGGTGGGGAAACCGGATTCACTTAACAACCGTGTCACTAATTTTAGAGATGTAGTGATTCACTTAACAATTGTGGCAAGAAAAGTCTTAAAATGGGGCAAAACTCACTTAATAAATTTCTCACTTAGCAACATAAATTCTGGTCTTAATTGTGGTTGTAAATCAAGGACTACCTGTAATTAGAGTGGTGTTGGGGGAGAATGTGAATACAAAATGTTTTGCCTCTCCTAAGAGACCTGGACGGTGATTGTTTCTTTGCTAAATTTTGGTGCTGCTCTTATTCTTTAAAGGCTTACTTGACTTGAAACTGGCTATCTTAAGAATCACCTCCTCCTTGCAGAGAACAGTAGTTTGAAAACCAGGGTACAACAGTGATTAGGCTATCAGGCTGTAACTGAGAAAATGTAGGTTCAAATCCACAATTTCTATGAGATTCTGGAGGGAAGTTCATCCATCATTTTCTCTTAGACCAGCCCAACAGAGTTAAGGGAAAGGAGATTTGAGCTCCTCAAGAAAAAAATGTGGGATATAAATCAAGATAAATTACTTCTGTGTATATTTTATTTTCATTTTACTTGACTCAAATGCTGAAGAACCAAAGTCTTTAAACACTGCACAGATAGCTTACCTTTCAAAATAAAAGGACTACTCTTGCAAAACATGGCAAAACAGGCACCATCTGTCTTTCTGTGGTATGTCTATGGTTTGGGCTCCCAGCATGCCCAAAGAAGATTAACTTCCTTTGCTACTACATGCACCATTGAAAGAAAACAAAATATCCAGGTGAGTGTAATTCAACATGTTTGTGATTCCAAGATACTTGGACTGAAAATGCTGTATGATGAAAATAATAGGGAATGTTTTTGCTGTTCCATTTTACTGTTTTGCAGAAAATTCTAAAACCTTTTCCAAAAGAGAAATTTTGGTGATAGAATATACGTTTTGCAGACCCAAGGTCTCAGGATTAAATCCTTAAGATTTTTGTTGTGCCATCCCAAATATTATCAAATCTTCAAATCATAGAATCTGAGTTAAAAGGGACTTACAGGTTACTAGACACTTTGGTCTAGTGCAGGGGTCAGCAGCCAGTGACTCCGGAGCCGCATGCGGCACTTTGGACCCTTTGCTGTGGCTCCCTGTCAAATGATCCCACCACTGGCTGGCCCTGTCCCTCGCCCTCCCCTCCCAGTCACTCCTCGCCTGGCCTGAGAAGGTAAGGGTGGCGGTGGGGGATGGAGAAGCGCCCAGGGCAGAGACAGTGAAATATAGTGAGAGGAGGAGAGAGAGACACATAGAGAGATACAGAGAGGGAGGGAGGGAGGGGAGAGAGAGATATGTCAAAAGGATTTTGTGGTTCCCGGTGTTTTTTAACAACTGGTTCTCTGCCCTAATAACTGGCTGGGTAGGCAAGGCTAGGAGTCATGTGACTGGTGGAAGTGAGTGACATTGAGTTGGCCACGCCCACCAGGGTTTTGTGGCCCCCAGTGTTTTCTTTTCTGTGGGAAATGAGTCCAAATGGCTCTTTGACTATTTAAGGTTGTAGACCCCTGGTCTAGTGGTTAAGACATTAGGCTAGTAACCAGGAAAAGGTGAGCTCTAGTCTTGACTTAGGCATGCAAGCCACTGGGTGACTTTTGGCCAGTTGCTCTTTCTCAGCCCAGTCCCTTCCCAGGGTAGTTGTTGTGGGAAAAATAGGAGGATGGAGGAGTATTAAGACCCTGTTGTTCCGCCAGGCTGGGTATCAACGTAATAATTTTAAATCGGGTGTTTTAAATTTTGGGGGTTTTAAACTGAGCCAAAATTATTTAATAATTTTAAATTATTTTAATTGATGTTGTCTTGTGCTTTTAATAGGCTGTACACTGCCCTGAGTCCTTCAGGAGAAGGGCGGTATAGAATTATGATGATGATGATGATGATGATGATGATGATGTACATTCACTGCCTTGAGTTATTTATAAAAAAATAATAAATGTGGGATACAAATAAATAAATAACATATAAAATATAGACCAACCCGCTGTTCGTTGCAAGAATCCATTAAATAATCCTTAGCAGACTGCTATCCAGTCCTTGTTTGAAAATTCCCATGGGGCAAAGGTCCCATACTTCTACGCAAAATTAGCACTGCTTAAGCATCGAGGACATTCTTCCTAATATTTAGTCTGAATCTCACTTCTTTTAGTCAAAAACATTGGAATCAGTGAGTGGTGTCAACAGAGATGGAGGTGAAAACAATGGAAGCCCTAACCTTTTTCTGGGTGTGTTGTGATGTTGCATGGACACTTAAAATGGGCTGAGCTTACAGATACCAAGAGGTTAAATCCTTGCACATGATTATCTTGCAGATGTTTGCAGATTATCATATTTTCTATTAGAGGTTTACTTTTGCAAACAAATTAAACATGGCCACAAAAAACAATTACTACCAACTTACCTTCCAATGAGGACCTATATACTGCACAAGTCAAAAAGAGGGCTGTAAAAATATTTATAGACCCCTCACATTCTGGACATAAATTGTTTCAACGTCTACCCTCAAAACGACGCTATAGAGCACTGCACACCAGAAAAACTAGACACAAGAACAGTTTTTTCCCAAACGCCATCACTCTGGGAAACAAATAATTCCCTTAACACTGTCAAATTATTCACTAAGTCTATTATTATTACTATTAATCTTCTCAGCGTTCCTATCACCCATCTCCTCCCACTTATGACTGCATGACTATAACTTTGTTGCTTGTATCTTACAATTTATATTGTTTCCTAGTATGATTTGATTGCTTATTTGTACCCTATGACTATCATTAAGTATTGTACCTTATGATTCTTGATGAATGTATCTTGTCTTTTTACACTGAAAGCATGTGCACCAAAGATGAATTCCTTGTGTTATGGAATGATGGGACCAAACAACATTCCTGGTCAGCCAGAGACAGTTTATTTGCGCAGGTACAGAACCAATTTGTTTCTGGGATTCTGGACAAAGAAGGGCTATAACACAACTGCTTTTATACATTTCTAAGACAAAGGATTTTGTGGGCACAGCAGTTTTCCATATATGGTTAACATACATTTGTTACATGATAATTGACATTTCCTAATTACTAAATTCCTATATTATTTTCTAGTTCATAAAGTCATCATAGCTAAGCATCCTTTATTAATTCTGTGATTGCTGATGCTTAGATTTATGCCTTCCTTGGTTAATAAGTAACTTTTGGTTCCATATGGCTGTCCTTGCATTCTTGACAACTAGGCCCCTTAGAAGATATATGTCTATAACCAAGGATGTCCTTGACAACTAGGCCCCTCAAAAGATATATATATGTATGTAATTTAGCTGACTTAGCGTAATCTCTAAACAAGCACTGTTTTTCTAAACCAGCACATTTCTTTCTTACAATAATGTGAATAGAGGGCCCTTCAGTGTTCATATAGCTGACCTTGTATCATTCACATTACTTGTGTGTCCAATCACACTTGGCCAATAAAGAATTCTATTCTATTCTATTCTGTTCTGTTCTGTTCTGTTCTGTTCTGTTCTGTTCTGTTCTGTT
>WNWU01000002.1:15495326-15549021 GCA_012654045.1 Ptyas mucosa | reverse complement strand
TTCTATTCTATTCTATTCTATTCTATTCTATTCTATTCTATTCTATTGCTTTCCAAGGTTCTCATAATCCTGGCAACTGATTTCTGAGCCCATTCCAAGTCAGCACAGAGTTTTTTGGAATTTTTATGACCACATATTCTAAAGTTATTACTTCTTTTAATGTCGGCCAACATTGAATTGTGGTTTTTTTTAGCTGCTGCACCATATTGCTGCTCATGGTCAGTTGATGGTTCACTAATATTTAGATTCTTCTCAGACTCATTACTACCAAGCAAATCCTCCTCAAATCTGCTCTAGTGCATTCTATTTTTTTAAACCAAGATATTTTGTTTCCTAAATTATTAGCCAACTTCTCCTTACAGCCTAGAATAGTTCCTCCATTCTATCCTCTGGGTCATTTATAAAGATATTGAATAGCACAGATCTGAAGATGAGAGTTCTAGGGAAGTATCAGGAAACTACAGACAATCATTAAAGGGTACAGACATAAATTTAATCAGCAATCTCTAAAATGACTCATGGGGGGGGGGAAGCGGATTTGTCTTCTCAGGATCTTTTTAAAGTAATTGATTTCTGATTTGCTGTCTTTCTTATACAAGTCCTTGAAGTACAAGTAAATGTTAATGACCACCTGAGTCCTCTGACTATAGATAAGATGTAGACAATTTCCTCTAATCAAAGAAATAATTTCTACCAAGATGGGAAAAATAAGTTAGAGATTCTATGATGAAAGGAACATAAAAAAACCAACAACAATCCCCAAACTTTATATTTGTTCTTAAGAAAAAAAAATCCTAAAATTACCAATAGGGCAACTTGTTCATGTGAACCACTCAAAGTAGGCCACTTGATATATCCACAAAGTCTGTATTTTAGATTCCATTTCATTTTTGCAGTGGGCTCTCAGCTTGCTTGTTCTGGCATAGCTCATCCATTCCACTTGGACATATAAAATACAAAATACAGAATAACAGAGGTAGAAGAGAATTTGGAGGTCTTTTAGTACAATCCCCTGCCCAAGCAGGAGACCCTATGCCATTCCAGACAAATTATGTCCAATCTCTTCTTAAAACTTCCAATGATGGAGCACCCACAACTTCTGAAGGGAAACAGTTTCACTGGTTATTTGTTCTCAATGTCAGGAAATGTCTCCTTAATTCTAGGTTGAATTTCTACTTGATAAGTTTCCATCCACTACTTCTTGTCTTGTCTTTTTTTTTTTTGCAAAAAGTTTTTTATTTTTTTTCCAAACATACAAATTACATCTTTTCAGAACAGAGTTTTGATCTGGTCATCAATTTGTTCAATTTTTGGTCATTTTAAACAAAATTTTATCTATTCTATTTTGCCATAACACTTATTTCTTAATCTTAAATCACATTTTCAACTAATGCCATCTTTAAAAAAAATTAACACATATTTATTTAATCAAAACAATTACCCTTCTATTAACCTACCAAATCTTAATTCAACTAATAACTCATAATACATTTCAGTACAGTTCAAACATATTTATATTTCATGATATTCATTAAATCCTTATTCCATTATTACTTTATCAAATTTAAATCTTATCTTTAATCTTAAAAATATAGCGATTTAACATTTAAACATACTGTAGTTCTTAGTTCAAATAATGCTATTTAATGCAATTTCCCAATTATCCCAAATTCTATCTATTAAACCATATCATTTATATAACACCAATTAAGTAATTTTTGTTTATAAATCATAATCATATATTATTTCAATTTTCTTTTTTACTTAAGTAAAAAAATGTTCAAATTATTACAATTATTATACATATTTAAGCAATATCTTAATTATTGTAGCTGTCAATTTTCTAATTTAACCTTTTCTTTTATCCTTCCACTATTAATTCCAGTGTACTCATCTTTATTCCACTGTTAATCCCAGTATGATCTTTATTTTTCTCACTGCTAATCCCAGTGTAATTATTTTGTTCCACTGTTAATCCCAGTGTAATCATCTTTATTTTTCTCACTGCTAATCCCAGTGTAATCATCTTTGTTCCACTGTTAATCCCAGTGTAATCATCTTTATTTTTCTCACTGCTAATCCCAGTGTAATCATCTTTATTTTTCTCACTGTTAATCCCAGTGTAATCATCTTTATTCCACTGTTAATCCCAGTATAATTATCTTTATTTTTCTCACTGTTAATCCCAGCATAATTGTCTTTAATTTTTGTAAATATATTATTAAAAGTATTCAAATTATAACAACTGTTATAGGTATTTAAACAATATCCCAATTACTATTACCATCAATTTTCTCAAGTAGTACTTTCTAACATCTTAATAAAAATTGGTTCATTATGTCCATTGCTATATTTTCTTTTAATGTAGTCTAATTTACCTATATTTTAGCTTCAATCCCTATTTCATTTCTAAATGTCCGTAACATATTTCTTCTCACATTTATTAATCTCAGTATAGTCATTTTATAAATCCAGGTCCTGGATTTTTTTAATTTCCTTAATATTTTCCAACTTTTTATTCTCTTATCATTCACTGTTAATCCCTATGTAATCATCATTGTATTATTGTTAATCTCAATATAATTATCATTATGTTGTTGTTAATCTCAATATAAACTCTAGAGACCTCCTTTATTATTATTACTATTCACATATTCAATTATTTATTCACATTTAATCACAATGTCTTTATCTTCTTTATTTTCCACTTCTATGTCTTATTTCTCCATCTTCATTTTCTTGTCCACTCATTTCAATTTTTATATCCTCGACTTTTTATCCTTTATGCAGCATTATAGTTATTTCTCTTATTTCCATTCTCCAAGTCAAATAATTATTCCAATTATACAAGTTCCGTTGTGTTCCCTTCTATTTCTTTCTTTAATTCCTCCAAAAATCAAACCTCTTGTAGACAAGAAAATCCTCCTCCACAATTTCTCACGGTTGTTATCTGTAAAGTTCACAATTTTCCAAAACAAAGAACCAAGTTGCAATGTTCCTTTTTATTCCAGATGGTGTCTCTCTACAATCCACAATTTCCAATTGCTTAACAAGTATCCATTTTGTTGCAATTATATCACGATCTTACTAGCTTCTCTTTTTTTTCTTTTTCAGTTTAAAAATATCATATTTAAAGTCCAGTCCAAATTAAAATAGTCTTCTCACTTCTTTTTTCCTTTTTCCCCTTTTATTTATACATCACTTTTTTTTCTTTTTAAAGCTTATTATCCATTCTTTTTGTTTTTCTTGCAGTTTAAAAACGAAATGGGAAAAAAAGGATCTCTTTATTTCTTTCCAATCCTTTGACCATATCTAATTGTTTAAAGTTTCCAAATAGTTTGTTCAAAAATCAATTTTCCCTTGGGTTTTTATCTCTTCAAAGTTACATTTCAAAATCTTCTTTGCCCCCGTGCTCCTTAGCTGCTATTACACATTAGGGGTCTTATAATTGTAAGATGTTTTTCTTTTTGTTATTCAAGCCTGAGTTGGCTGTCACTGTCAAGGCTCAGTCAAGGCTGAGTTGGCTTCAAAAAGACTCTGTTCTGTTTCTTTCTTCTCTTCAGCTCTACACTTAGTCTGGTTGTCCCAGCTTTGTGGCAGCCGCCATGGCTGCCACCCCCCACCACCGACTCACAGAGAGTTCCCTCTGACCTCTGAGGAACTTGCCTGTTCCTCTCGGTTGTCTGAGGCACCTCTCTTTCTTCCCCGTCCCTACAGGACAGTTCCGGTCTGAAGACCCATCGGCAGCCAGGGTTTTCGTGGCACTCATTGGAGCCCGCTAATTCCCCATCTGTCTCGCCACGATGTCAAACTGGAAGTCCACTTCTTGTCTTGTCTTGAGGTGCTTTGGAGAATATGTTGTCCCCCTCTTCTTTGTGACAGCCTCTCAAATATTGAAAGACTGAACTAAACCAACATCATTTAAATTTAAGCCTTCTTTACCTGTCTCTTAAGATGTATCTTGCCTGCATTTTAAACTCTAACCAGTTTTTAATTTAATTCCAGTGGTTGTTTTATATGCTTCACTTGGAGTAAATGTATTCTGAGCAGATATAGCGCAATTCCATTTTAATTTATATAGTTGCTTTAATTCCTTCAACATGTTCTTCTCCAATGTCTAAATATCTGCTCCCTTTGACACGGTTATTATTTTTTTTATTTGATTTATATGCTGCCCTTCTCCGGAGACTCAGGGCGGCTTACAATGCGTTAAGCAATAGCCTTCATACTTTTTGTATATATTCATACAAAGTCAGATTATTGCCCCCACAATCTGGGTCCTCATTTTACCTACCTTTGAAAGGATGGAAGGCTGAGTCAACCTTGAGCCTGGTGAGATTTGAACTTGCAGTAATTGCAGGCAGCTGATGTTACTAATAATAATAATAATTTGTTATCAGTCATCCATAATTTAACCTTCATTAATAAAATACGTTATTATATTATTAATTATAACAATATATTAAAACAAAATAAAATGCTTTTTTCTTTATTCTGTATTTTAAATTGGATTGGTAATTTTCTCAGCTAAGATAATAAAATTTGTGGCATGTTACTATAATCCTGAAATAACTTGAATGCTTTTGATTGTATAGGCCCATGATGGTGAACCTATGGCACGTGTGCCAGAGGTGGCACACAGCGCCCTCTCTGTGGGCATATGAGCCATTGCCCCAGTTCAGCTCTGCTGCATATGCACGTGCCTCCCGCCAGCCAGCTGGTTTTCAGGTTTCTGCCGCACATACACGGGGGGCATGGGGCAGGTGTGTGCGGTGCATGTGTGCGTGGTGGGTGGGGCACATGCAGGGGAAAGGGCACTGCAGGGTGCATGTGCACGCATGGGGCTTGTGGGGGCATGCACATGTGTGAGGGTTAGGTGCATGTGTGGGCCGCATGCGCATTGTATTCTGGAGGTTCAGGCACGTGCATGCCCACTTTGGGCACTCGGTCCAGAAAAGGTTAGCCATCACTGGTATAGGCATTGTGTTGGCCAATAATTTTTTTTTAAAAAGAGATGGTATGCATGGTCATTAGATTTTAGTTCAGTAAGATACATATATGCCACTGTTGAAATTTTCAGAAAGGATATATATTAGGATGTGGTCTTGAAATTGGGCTATGCTTCTCTACAACATTTGGAATGTCAGATTTTCACAACTAAGTACCGTATTTATTGGCGTATAACACGCACTTTTTCCCCCTGAAAATAGGGGGCAAATGATGTGTGCGTGTTATACGCCGATATAATGTTAAGAAGCCATGTTTTTACAGTATTAACAAGTACCGGCAACCCGCGCCTGCCTCACGTCTAATTCTCGCGGCCGTCGGAGCGTAGTTTTTTCCTGAAATTTCCCTCTTAAAATGAAGGTGCGTGTTATACGCCTGTGCGTGTTATATGCCGATAGTAAGTTGAAAAACTATGCTGTGGTTTAGTAGGTATAGCTGAAAAACTATGCTGAAAAAGCTCAGAAACATATTTATATGAACACGGTAGCATATCAATACTTTCCATTTTGATATTTTTTCCAATCTGCATTTCACTATATCAAGCCTTATATATCATATTTGCTTACTATCTTAGAAGCAGCACATCTTCACTTTTCTTGTTTGACAATTCCCAAGTCTTAGCTTTTAACGTAAGGTCTATATTCAGAATATAGGAATTAAACTCTGAGAATACTAAATCAGTACAACCAGTAAGATGGAAGCTAGTTATCCAGAAGAGCCTGTTTAGTGACAGCAAATACAAAAAAGCAAATACAAATAAAGGAAGCTTTATTAACTCCCAAAATGTCCCTTTTCACTGTTGTAGATAATGAGAAGAACTAATTTTTTTTCTCTGGGCAATTATGTGGACAGCTAGTTGTTTATCGATGTTATTAATCCTGACATACGGGATTCTACATAGGAAAATAGTGTTTGATCTGGGCTTCTATATTTTGAGGGCATCTTTTTCACTAAACTTCCAGCCAAAACATGAAAAAGTCAGGCAAATGCAAAAATATTGTGTGACAAGATAAAAGACCTTTGTTAACTGTGTAAAGGTTTACATGGCACATGATGTGATGAGGTTCCCTATATCTAGAGCAGGTCACAACATTTGGTTGCAATTAAGCATTTAAGCCATGGCCAAGATTTTAATCCTTGGAAATTTATTGTAAAGTAATAAGGTAGTATGCCTGATACTTTCATGAGTAGTGGGCTGTTCCTAGGCAGCTGCAAATCCTAGTTTTATTTTGCCTTTAAGATGGTAGACTGTACTCTGTATTTTTAGAGCTATTAAACATATATTATGATATCGAATCTTACAAAAACAGAGCTTTTACAAAAATAGAATATACAGTAGAATAATTTATTTATTTTACTAGGATTATGCCATTCCAATCATGTCTGATTCTAAGCTGCTTACATATCTTCAATGGTAATGAGATTAAAAACTGAAAGACAGAACAATACAGCAATATAAGCTACTTAAATGCCCAGGCAGAACCATAACTCTTATACCCATTTACCAACCAAGAGGGAGAGATAGTTGCCTTGATAAAGGTTAGAAGTCACTTATTCATATATTTCTTTTCTTTTTCTGTATTACATTCTCTTTTTTTCTTGCACTTAGTTTTTTTATTCTCTAAATTCAGTTTGCAATAGTTTTTATTATTGTAATTAAGATTCTTAATTTAAAAAGTGAAAGAATTGCTTTACAATTAACAGCATCTAAATCCATTGTATATCTTATTCTGAAGAAGGGCAGTGACAGAGAAAGCATTTTCCAAGAATTGGGACCCAGAGAAAGCTTTCTTCTTCCAGATTTCAAAAGACAGACAGAAACTGCATGATGAAGTTGTAGCACTCAGAGCATCTTTTATAAATTAGAAATAACAGGAGCGGAACCTGAAAAATCACTGCTCTCCACTAGAGAGGCATTATTCATCCTATTTCCTATGTTTATGCCTTTCCCAAAAAGCTTTCTGGACACTCATCTGCACCAGACATTCTTGCTTCAGATGGATGTGCTGGGTATAGTCAAAGCAAATGGAAGAAGAATTAAAATAAGAGTTCTATAGAACTAACAAAGAGCAGGTTCTTTGAGAGAATGAATGTAGATATTGCATCTATCTAATTTTATGTGATGGCCATAAAACGGACGTTGGCTTACCTGAACGTCCCTTTTCTGGGCGCTGCGACTACACTCCATAGGCTGGGATATTCATCTGCATGTTGCTAGGGAACTGAGTGATTATTCAAATGTTCTTACTGGGCAACGCCCACCTCTGTGCTCCTCCTGTCAGTCTGTTCACGAAGTTGCGAAAAAAAAACCGCCTGTAGCCAAGACCAATACGTTAATGAAGCAGTCAGTCATAGGGCGGGGATGGAGTGTAGTCGCAGCGCCCAGAAAAGGGACGTTCAGGTAAGCCAACGTCCGTTTTCCAGTGCGCTGCTCCTACACTCCATAGGCTGGGACATACCCAAGCTTCCCCAAGGATCCGGGTGGGCACTGACTGCAGGACCCAATCAGGCCAAAAGGACTTGCTGCAGAACTCTACGGCCAAATGCAGCCTCAGCCGAGGCATACGCGTCAATCTTATAATGCCGAATAAACGGCGAGGGCGACGTCCATGTGGCAGCTCTACAGATGTCGGAGATCGAGGCCTGGGTAGCCCAGGCTGCCGTGGTAGCCGCGCTGCGAGTAGAATGGGCGAAGATATGACCAGGAACCGGCCTAGCGTTGCGGTCATATGCAGTGGAGATGCAGGCCTTGATCCATCGAGCCACCGTAGGTGAGGACACCTTGCGGCCCATGGAGGCTGGATGGAATGACACCAGAAGAGCTTCAGTCTGTCGAAATGACGCTGTCCGCCTCAGGTACCTGCGCAACGCCCGGCGGACGTCTAAAGTGTGCCAGCACCTTTCTCTAGGATGTTGAGGAGAAGGGCAAAAGTCTGGAAATATGATCTCCTGAGAACGATGGAAAGGAGAGTTCACTTTAGGTAAGAAAGTGGGGTCCAGACGCATCACCACCCGGTCTGTGTGGAAAACGCAAAGGTCCTTGCGAATGGACAACGCCGCGATCTCGGAAATTCTCCTAGCCGATGTGATAGCTATAAGAAAAGCCAATTTAAAGGAGAGAAACTTCAAACTAGTGGAACCCAGCGGCTCGAACGGCTCAGCCGTAAGGGCTTGAAGTACTAGGGGTAAGTCCCAGGACGGGTAACGGTGAACCGTCGGCGGGGAAAGATTGGCTGCGCCGTGAAGGAAACCCCTAATTCTAGGGTTATGGGAAAGACTCCGATTCGGTTCACACACTAGAACTGTCGCCAGAGCCGCGACCTGACGTCTCAAGGTCGCCGGGGCAAGCCCTCGAGCCAATCCCTCCTGCAAGAAGTCCAAGACATCAACAATGGAGGCAGACGTCGGGTCGACGTGTTGACGTGCGCACCAGGAGGAGAACGCTTTCCAGGATGCTTCATAGATCCTAGTCGTAGACGGACGTCGCGACGACTGGATGACTTGAATGACGTCCTCTGACAGCCCGTCCTTCCTCAGCAGGATCCTCTCAAATGCCAGACGGTCAACCGGAGCCACTGAGGGTCTGGATGGGCGATGACCCCCTGGCAAAGAGAAATCCTGTGCTGAGGAATGGTCCACGGTGGTGAGGTGGAGAGGCTCACCAGATCGGCATACCAAGCCCTGCGGGGCCACCGAGGCGCTACAAGCAGGATCTCCGCCTGTTCTTTCAGGAGTTTCCGAACGACCCGTGGTATCAGGGGAAGAGGAGGGAAGGCGTAAAGAAGGCCCTTTGGCCAAGGGCAACGTAACGCGTCGCACCCTTCCGCCCCTGCGCTGGGAAAGCGGGAGAAAAACCGCTTCAGTTGTGAGTTCTGAGGCGTCGCAAACAAGTCCACTAGGGGCTGTCCGAACCGTACAACTATCTCCCGGAAGATCCGTGGATGAAGCTGCCATTCTGCAGGATCTAGGATCTGTCTGCTGAGCCAATCGGCACGGACGTTTGCCAGGCCGGAAATGTGATCTGCCTTTATTGACAGAGTATGGCGCTCCGCCCAGCACATCAGTTTCTCCGCCTCGATCATCAGGAGCCTGGATCTCGTGCCTCCCTCCCGATTGATGTGCGCCTTTGTTGTCGTGTTGTCGGTGAGAACCAACACGTGTTGGCCTTCCAGTGCAGGGCAGAAGTGCCGGAGGGCTAGACGCACAGCTCGGAGCTCTAACAGGTTGATGCTGGACGTCCTTTCCTCCTGGGACCATCGACCTTGAGCTACCTGGTCCAGGAGATGAGCCCCCCAACCCTGCAGACTGGCGTCTGTCGTCAAAACCAGACGGTCGGGGTCGAAAAACGTGGAGCCTTTCAGGATCGCCGGTGACATCCACCACCGGAGGGAAAGCCGCACCTGAGGAGGCACGAAGATTGGAGATTTGGAAGTGCTCCGTCCCGACCTCTGGTACGGCAAGAGCAGCCATTGCAACGGGCGGGAGTGTTTGCGTGCCCAGGGTACGATGGCTATGCACGACACCATCTTCCCTAACAACTGGGACAGAAGAAGTGGAGGGACCATCCGCTGAGTCCGTACCTGAGCCACCAAGTTGGAAATGTCGGTCACCCTGTCTGGTGAAAGAAAGACCTGACCTTTGACCGAGTCGATCACGGCACCCAGATGTAGTAGCCGGGTGGAGGGAGTGAGGTGGCTCTTCTGAAAATTGATGGAAAAGCCGTGGTGTTGAAAGGCCTGGAGTACTGCTGTCATGTCGAGTGACGCCTGGAGCCGGGATGAAGACAGGACTAAAACGTCGTCCAGGTAGCAAAGGACGCGGACAGGAAGGAGGCGGATCTGCGCAGCGACCACCGCCACCAGCTTGGTGAATGTCCTGGGGGCAGAGGAGAGCCCGAAGGGCATTGCACAATACTGGAAGTGCCTGTTGCAGTACTCGAAGCGGAGGTACTGGCGGTGTGAAGGGTGGACCGGAACGTGCAGGTAAGCTTCCTTGAGGTCCACTGACTGCAAGAAGTCTCCTCTCCTGACGCACGCCAAGATGGACCTCAGGGACTGCATCTTGAACCTCCGATACACAATGTATTGATTCAGATGCTTCAAGTTCAGGATTCCTCTCCAGCCGCCTGAGGACTTGGGAACCAGAAAGACTGTGGAGTAGAACCCGGACCTTTCTTGAGACGCCGGCACCGGTTCGATAGCCCTGATGGACAACAGGTGATGTATCTCTGCATCCATCAGGTCCCTCATGGAGAGCAGAGCGGGCACTGTGCAACGAACGAATCGATTGGGAGGAGAACCCTGGAATTCGAGAAGGAGTCCATCTGTTATGGTACGCAGAATCCAAGGTTCGGTCGATGACCTTGCCCATTGAAGGTGGAATTGCTGTAGACGACCACCAATGGGCCCCGACTGGTCTGAGTCACTTGCCCCGTCTATACGATCGAAAACCGGAACCCCGAAATTGGCGTCTCGTGGGGGCCTGGTTCCGGCTTCTGTCACGAAAGGGCTGCCTGTCAGGTGTACGGTCAGTTCCATGTGAGACTGGTCGTTGGGTATATTGGCTCCCGGAACCTGAGAAGCTCCGAAAGGGCTGTCTCTGGGAGTAAGGAGTGTACCTGCGATCAGGCCGACGGTACGAAGAAGGTAAGACCTTTCTTTTGTCTTTATCTTCAATTAATAGTGGATCGAGAGCTGAGCCGAACAGGTTGGGGGCCTTGTAAGGCGCCGCTGCTAATTTCCACTTCGTTTTGGCGTCGGCACGCCAGTTACGGAGCCAGAACAGTCGTCTAGATGTTACTGACGAAGACAATGCGCGGGAAGCAAACTTAGCGGCATTGAGAGATGCGTCTGCTGAGTATTCCGCAGCTGCCACTAATTTATTGACATCCTGATGTAATCTGATGTCATCTGGCGGCAGTCTCTCCTGCAGCTGGCGGAGCCACAGCAATGAAGCCCGCGTGAAGAAGGAAGTGGATGTAGCCGCTCTAACCGCCCACGCAGCGGCTTGATGAGTCTTTTGGAAGGCTAATTCAGCCTTCCTGTCCTCTGACCGAAGGCCATCAACAATGTCTCCAGAGATCACAGATGAAGAAGACAAGGCTGCCACCGGTGCATCTACAGTTGGCAAGGACAGGAGCTCCTCCAACTCTGGGCCTGAACAATAAAGCTTTTTATCGAGAGAACTGGGCGCCGTCAAGGACCCTGGCTGGGACCATCCACTTTGGACTACTTCTGCGAATAGTGGCGGACAAGGTATCACGTCCTTGTCAGGTTTAGAAACCTGGAAAAGCGGATCATGCGGAACCAGGGCCTGCTGAGAGCCCTCAGCAGTGGCTGGTGCAAGGCCAAACTTTGTAGTGATCTTGGCCTTATGGAGTAAAGATCTGAATAGTGCTGGACGGAAAAGGCCGGTGAAAACAGGCCGGTCAGGTAAGAGTCCTTCGTCTTCTGAGAACTCCAAGTCCTCTGGGTATTCTTCGCAGGAATCGGAGTCCTCACTAGACACATAAGCCCGCTGGGACGAAGCAGAGGGCCTGACAGTGGGGCGACAGTGGCCCGATGTAGAAGGACCAGAGGCCTGGTCAGCTGAACTCGTTTGTTGGAGGCTGGCCGCCAAAATCTTGGCAAATGCATCCGACAGGACAGAGTGGATGTCCATCTGCGAGCTATGAGGAATCAGATGCGGCCCAGTAGGGTTGGCAGGAACAGGCTGCGACACCGAGGTGCCCGGAGTCGTTTCATCTGGGGCAGGCCCAAGGGGCGTCGCAGAAGCAGGTGGTGGATGCGACTCCAACTGGCTCTCGGAAGGCGCCTGCGGATCTGCAGCGGGTGCGGGCGGGAGATGGTGGGGTAAGGACCCAAAAACTGGCTGGGCGGGTGTAGGAGCAGAAGTGGAAGCTCGCGGAGTAGCCTTCTTGGCCTTATTATATTGGCGCTCAAGGGCCTTGTGGCGCCTCAGTGCATCCTTCTCTAGGGCAGAGGAAGACATAGAGTGGGCCACATGGATTCTGGGAGCTTTGCCCTTGGATTTGGCCTTGGATGTTTTGCGGCCAGTTGGGTCAGCAGACCCGGCGCTTAAATCTTCTAGCTCCAAATCAGACGATAAGGGCGAATCAGTCATCTCTGGTCACGAACAGTAAGGCTTTTAATGAAAGTCCAAACGTCAGGATTGAACCACCCACTAACCAGCAGGTCTTGCTCGAAACAGCAGGTAAGCAAATTGACTCTTTACGCCCCAAATAATTGGCCATCCACAAGGGCTAGGCTCAAACGAGCCAACACCGCCTCCTTTCCCTTTTTCGGCAGATCGATGTCGCACAGTTAGTAACTGTAGGACTGCGTGGCAAAATGGCGGCCGCCCGAAGCGACACCGCGATCCGCGGCCGTTAGAGAGGGTAGGCAAAATGGCGGCCGATAAAGCGCAGCAAATGGCGGCTGTCAGCAGGGGCGGCAGAACAGCGGCTGCAAGGCGCGGCGTAAATTGGCGGCTGTGAGGGAGATATGCGGCAAACGATGGGCGGTAGTGAGGCTGTCGAACGTCCTAGGCAGAGACCGACCGTCTCCGCTCACTCACGTTTAGCGTAGAGGGGGTCGCCGCAACATCGGAATGTGCCCTGAGCCTGGGCATTGACTCCGGAGCCGCTAGGTTGAAAATTGCTGGCGCTGAGGCGGCGGCGGTTAGACCGGCTCACCGGTGGACCAGCACGCTCGCCTGCGGCTGAAAAGGATCTCGGATCTGCCCAGCCGGGTCAGAATCCGGCAAGCTGTCAAATGGAGGTCGGAGCGTAGCGGAACGGCCTGGAGCCCCAGGCACGTTACCGCGGCAGACAGCAATACAAAATGAAATCCCACGGAGCAGCAGCCAGCAGTGGTAATAAAATAAGTAAGCTAACTAACTAACTAACGACAGGAAGACAAAAATAACAAAAAAACTAAGCTAAATACCTAAAAGGCAAATTTGAGAGCACAGAGCAAAGTCTAACACGAGTTCCCTGAGCAACTGAGTGAATAGACTGACAGGAGGAGCACAGAGGTGGGCGTTGCCCAGTAAGAACATTTGAATAATCACTCAGTTCCCTAGCAACATGCAGATGAATATCCCAGCCTATGGAGTGTAGGAGCAGCGCACTGGAAAAGGACATCTTTTCTCAGCCCTGCAGTGCATAATGAGAAATGTGTGGGGAAAAGAAGCATCCTTGGTGCAACCCCCCCCCCTTTAATTTTTTAAGGTTTTAATGTTAGCTGCTCAGAATCGCCTGAACTGCAAGATAGGCGGTAAATAAATTTGATAAATAAATAAAATGTTAGATTGCTCTTTTGCCCTATTTTAATGCCTGCAGTTAGACTGTTATTTATGAAAACATTGAACTCTCTTAACTGAAGCCCCTGTTCGTTTCAGTGAAGCAACTAGAGCCTGAATACTGTGGATTCTTAAAATAATTTATTTAGGAAAACACAGTATAAATATGTTAAATAAATAAATAAGATTACAATATCATTCAATTATGCAGTACAGGTACTGACATAGGTAATTTGTCATTTTATTGGAGTCCTAGGGAGTGTTCCTTATTTTAGACCTCTTCAGGTAGCAAGCTGGTCTCTAACATAAATGACTTAGCAAGCAGCTTTATTGTTTCCATTGTTTCCTAGCACTCAAAGGGCAAATCCAGGCAGAATTCCTATCCCAGCAAAATGTCACTGCAGTATACTTTGCTATGTGGATATAAATATGCTAATATTGTAAGTCCCACTTGCTACTTGGGGGAGCAAATGCCCTGTATTAACCTTCTCCCCATCTACACATCATTTTCTGTTTTACACTCACTTCACTTAATCACTGAGCAAAATCTTGAATTTTCCAATTAACTATGCGTAGCAACTGAGTTACAACTGGGTTGAATGACAATTCCTAATATACAGTATCTCACTCCTGGCTATGTCAGGTGAAGCTGCTGGAAGTGCTAAATTAGTTTCACAACATCTGGAGAACCTTGAATTCCTCACTTCCATGTTGTTATATTGTTGTTATACGGTATAACACAACACAGCATTGCATCATGTATGAATTCTGTAAAGCACATAAAATTACATAGCTGTAATTTTAGTGTTTGTTACTTTCTTTTGAAGGGTAATATCCTTAGAAGCTTTTTCAGTAAGAACAATGATGATAAGTCTGACATTAGCCTTTGGCTGCCAGAAAAAATAATATAAAAATAAAAGTTCCATGGATTTGGTTACCTACTCTTCAAAATCCTAACGGGCTGTTTCTTTGCATTGTATAATACTCCTGCCTTAATTACTATTATCCTTAAAATGTGGACTAATTACTCCAGAAGTATTAATCAGTTGCAGATCCCTTTACTCCCTGCCCTGTTAACTTTTGTGCTGCAGGACCATAATCTCCATATTGATACAAATACCTCCTCCCCTTTAGTTAATTTAAGGAAAACATTGTCAAAGTACTCCAGGTTGAAAGGGATGCTAAATAATTTTAGACTCCAAGTTGAAGTGGATTGATTAGGAGCAATTTTGATGTTTTGTACAATAAAAAGATGAGCCACTGGGGTTTGTGGAGCCAATTTGCAGAGCAACCTCTTTCCTCTAATTGCTGCTAGACTAATGTAGAAGCACACTCCTAGGAAGTAGAAAAATCCATTTACCCAACCATGTTATTTAAGTAGGCTACACAAGTAGTGGATTTTTCTATTTACCCTGCCTATTAGTCCAGCTACACTCCACCTGTGACCCTCATTTTATAAGGGCAGCACTCTTTTATATAATTTTGCAACTATAATAAAGGCCCACTTAAACAAAATTTTCAGAGCAGACCAAGAACATTTTTTAAGGAGAAAAAAACATAATTAGGGTCCTAACCAATCTCACTAATTCCTGGTAATGCATTGTGGAACCAAATTGTTTGATAAAAGGTCTAATAAATCCACATCTTTGGGAACAGAAAATAGCATTTCGTCTATTATAAAAGCACAGTGATGACCCATGGCTGATGATGGTTTGACATTAGTATTGCATCTTTCCTTGAGCATTTAACAATAGAGTGATGACTGGGTAAGGGAAAACAGCAGAAGGGTAAGATCAGAGATGGCACCAGAGCAAGCTAGAGCACATCGCGTAGAAAGGGAGCCATTCATCTCAGTGATGCTAACTCATAAATAAGCACGTAAGAGAGCTTATAGTCTCATCTTTACATCGCCGTCTTGCAAATACATCATGGCCGCCATTCTTATGAGATGTTATGTCATTGCCTTAACTCTCATCTCCAATCCCCAGCTGAGACAACTTAAAATCACCTTTGGCTGTTTCAGCATTAAATAGCATTTTTCCTCTTATCCCAACACAATTTCTGCTACAGCCATGAGCTACAGCAGAGGTTCCCAATCGTTTTCGGTTCGCGGCTCCCATAGCAATCCGACTTGCAACTGCGCGGCTCCCATAGCAATCCGACTTGCAACTGCGCATGCGCATTAGACGTTAGACCCAGCGGGCGGAATATTTCGCGGCGCCCTTATGACGATAGCGCGGCTCCCCAGGGAGCCGCGGCGCACAGTTTGGGAACCACTGAGCTACAGTATATGCTTCAGTGGTGATACAGTTGATGATGTGCTCATGACTGGGATTTTTTTTTTTTAGAAAAAAAAATCTGCCTGGGAATTTACTTTAAATTAATAATTATATAATTAGAATTTTTCCCTCACATAATAGGCATAAAATCATTCTTTTGCGGCATTTAATGAGCCAGTTTGGGTTATCTTCAATAATGAGGCAGAGGCTGAGTAAACCTGTATGCATCAAAGTAGTTGTTCTGGCTCCAAGATTATCCATAAGATTGGACTTGGAATAGTAATAGAGGGAAGAAAAACTTTGTAAAACAAAGTGAATGGTCCATAACCCAAAAGCTCATCTCATGTAATATTAAAAATATTAAAAAGCCTGTTCCCTGATTACATGACTGATTCAGTGTAGCCTGTGTGGCCTTTGAAGGACATATACATATACAGACAGGCATAAATGCAGGTCCCTGGTTGAGAAAGAATGGCTGCTCTTTTAATTGACCAAATTAAAATCATAATGCAACAAACGTAAGTACTGTACCTTTAATGTATGGTAAACATTTTTTAGCCTCTCTTATGTTTGGGTTTCTGTGGGACTGAGAAAAATAAAGTTTTTCTCTGTTGATTTTTGAAGTCAATCAGGATGTGGAGAAACTTAATAAACTGAAATAACGTCCAGAATTTAATGTTGTTTTATTAACTTAAATGAAAAGGACTAATCCAGCTGCTTATTTCAACTAGTAAACTAAATTAAGTTTTAAATCTAATTCACAATGTCTAACAATGAGTAAAATACAAAGTGTACATCCCTGGATCCACCCATCCTTCCAAAATTTGCTTCAATCCACAGACTCTGGTGGACTACAATTAAGCAGAAAAAGCAATATTTAAGACTACCGGTAATAACCCATCCCAAAATCAGCATCTCTAAACAATCGTCAAGGATTAATGGCCTAGTAGAATAGGTTTATTTTAAAGGACTTATGAAAAAGCATATGAAAGAAAGGAGCTGTGTAAAATTCTGGCAGCAGAGTTTCATAACAAGGGGGCCACGAAGTCCTGCTGCCTGATTCAATTCCTCCAACCTCACCTAAAGGGGGGACTCTCAGTAGGCCTCCACAAGTTGTTTCTACAAATTGCATAGATTCCATCCTGACAAAGTGGTGCCTGATGTAACCTGCTGCCATTCTACATATGGTTTTTTAAGTGATGACAACACTTTGAATGGGACCTGGAAACCTACTGGCAACCAGTCCAATAGTTTAAGTGGGTTTACTTTGCAAGGGGGAAATTGACACACCAACAATCCAGTTGCCACACAATGGACCAACTGCAGTTTACAGGTCATCTTTAAAAGCTGTCTCACATAGAGAACATGACAGTAATCCCAGTCAAGTGTTGATCAGGGCATGAGTTATCATTGTCAAATCACACTAAACTGGAAGAAGCATAAGTTGATCATTAACTTTCTTTTTCTTTTCTTTTTTAGTATACAATAAAATTACCATCTCCATCCTCTGGAAAGTTTGTTATATCTACTGCATGCCTATGTACTAGATAAAGCCAATACATCTTTTCTAACAACATAAAATGCTGAATTCTACTTTATCATACAAGTGCTAAAGAACAAGAGCATTGCCACTGACAAAAGCAAACACTGGCAACGTACGGGTAAGTGCCAGCCCATTCTTTCAAAATTCACAGAGGAAAGGATATGTATATGTGTCTAGTTTGGACATCTAGACGCAGGTCTAGGCATCTCTTAGAGAAGCTGCAGTTTTTGAGGGAGGTTGAGAAAAGCAACTCTTGTGGCAAAAAAGTCTTTTGAATAACATAAAATTTCTTCCTGGATAGATTTTGCAACTCTTTGGTCACTGGTGTTTGTCTCTTCCTTACTCTAGTTTGTAGGCACTGAGTCAGGGAATTTGTCAATTAGTGAAAGAATCTTTTCAGGCCTAGAGTTATATTTGGCATTTGACTGGCTTGCGGAGAGCTGCACTTGAAAAAATAGATGTAGCTAAGTAACAGTGAAATAGACCAGGACATTTAAAAAATTGGCTTAATTTAATACTACAGCATATTTAATAAAAGCATTCTTCCTTTCCACATGGTTAGTAATTTTTTCTCTTAATTATAAATCAGTGGCAACTTTTGTAGAGATCCTACACAAGATCCTGATGGTCAACAATAGCTACACCTACAGATCAGATTTTATCAGACAAAGGTTATGCATGGTAAACTTTGTTTACTGTGCTTTTGAGGGCGCTTTTTACAAGATGCATCGTGTGGACTGGAGTGCAGACACATATCTGCCTATTCCCCTTAGATCTGGTGTGTGTTTCCCTTGTGTTTCCCTGTTACAGTAAAGATAGCAGAGTATTATCTATTTGGCATCCTTTCTTAAGAATTGGGGGCGGGGAAGAGAGATTTGTAATGTTTTAAAAATGAATGTGCAAAGACACCTTTTACAACAGATAATTTGTGGGAAATTATAGTAACACCTTGGCAAACAATCTGCAGTTTGGATGTTACTGAGCTACAGTTTGCTGCTTCTCTCTATACAGGCTACCCCAGTGAAGGAGCTGGACTGTTACAGCTCAACTCTAGAATGCCACAATATACTGAGTTTGAACCAATTTGATAAGCATTATCAAACAAAAAGAGAATAACCATATATTTGGGAACAAAATATTGCATTGGGAGCCCAAAAGCCTTTGGCCACACTTAAAAATTCTTTAAATAATTAGATATTATTCAGCATAGTATAGGTTAGTACAATATAGAAATAACTGTAGTTAAGAAATGATGTGGAAAATGTCCACAATACTGGTAAAAAAAATTAGCAAACCTAACCTTAATTGTATTTTACTAGGGTTTTGGTTTTTTGCTAATTAGGAATACATAAACAGGATTACATTGTTTACCTTTAAAATATATTTTGAATTATTTATTGTAGGATTAATTTCATGCTGCATGCCACTCTCCTAGCGTTCATTATATATATTTACATCATTTCACTTTCCCAGCAGTATAATATTGTTCTAATTTTGGTGTATTTTGTTTATTTTGCCTATAAAACCTCTTCTCGCAGACCCAGGAGGCAATATTCTGTGTTGACCCTGGCATTTATACAGGTTAGTAATGTATTCTGAGAACTCATTATGACCCATGTTTAGCAAAATTTCATTTTAAGTGGTATAGATGTTAAGCAACTTTTCAATTTAATTAGAATCCTCTACTGCATTTCATTAGAAGGTTATTCAGTAATTACTTAGCAGGCCTTGAATGCTTACAAATGAAGTAGTGACAGGACATAATACTCCTAAATTATAGCTGCGCAGCAGGAGAAGATGCTGAAAAAAAAGAATAAATTCATTGTTTTAAAAACAGAATGTGAAAATTCAGTATAGTTTCCTTATCCTGTAAATGAGGTTTCTGCATTATTTATCAAGTCCTGTTTCTAACAATGTGACTGCTATCTAGTTAGGCAGTTCTGGAGCTGATCTAGATCTGGAATTAAGTATTTACAATATGGGTTTTTCCTGTTATTATGGAAAGTATGACAGATAGTTAATTTCCAAATCATCATTTTCATGCTGTTTATGGCTTTATGTCTTAAATTTACAAAGCATTTTTAAAAGCAATATGCCATCTTTCTTCCTGACTTCTTTCCCCTCCTTTGAGCTAGGAACGTACCTGATGGAGTAAGTTTCATTTTTTATTTCAGTGAGAGAAGTTGGTTGCAACCAGGAAAATTGTATTTCTGTTGATATGTATAAAATGATCATACATGCATAAAATACATTTAACTTTTTAATGTTAGTTTTACACGGCTGCAGTAAGATTTTTTGTTAAAATGTATTTCACATTAGATAAAATTTAGGACATAGTCCACGAATATTGGCTGGAAAAACTAGTTCAACCAAAAGTCAATCATTAGTATGTGTTTGAAGGACCATAAAGTTAGTTCTTGATTAACTATGAAAATTGGGACTGGAATTTCCATTCCATTGCAGCTGTAAAATGTGAAATCACGTGCCTACATCACTTAGGAACATCAATCCTGGCAATACCTTCTGCTGTCGTTAAGATTCACAGAACATTAAGCAAGGACCTCCTCACAATTCCCCGCCATTTTCCAACAAGCATAATCAGTGGGAAACCAGCAGGAAGTTGCACATCCCAGGCAGTTTGCAAGAAGGCTGTCAGGCAAATAGTACTGCACAGTAGGGATGTGTACAAAGGGCTGATGCAGGGCCAGCAGTGTGGCTTGGGATTGCTGCTGCTGGGTGGGGGAGGATATACAGTATGAGCATGTGTGAAGAGCTGGTGTGGTGTGAGCAGTGTGGAGTGGGGTGGCTCGTGTCAGGTGCAAGAGACTTATCTGAGCAATTTGCCATCTTCCCTGATGAATTTTCCCTTGATGTTTTTGTGGAAAGCCACCACAGAAGGTTGCATCTGGCAATCATAGGACTACGGGACGCTGCAACCATTGTTAGGTGTGAGCTGGGCACCCAAGCACTCAGATAGCAGTCACACGATTGCTGGGGTGCTAGAACAGCCAGAAATTTGAGGACCCATTCAGCACCGCTGTTAACTTTGAACAATCACTGAACAAGTGTTCATTAACTGAGGATACTTGTGCTCAGCAGAACAGATAAAAAAGATCTTGGTATCTTGGTAGAGCACAAACTGAACATGAAAAAATTTGGGTTATATTGTATTAGAAATACAACTACAACTACAAATATCAACTATCGAACTTTCCATTATGGATACAAATCTAGGCTTTACAATTTAGGAAAGACATTGTTAAATTGAGATATCTTGGCTTGGAAAGAAAAGTTTATGGGAAAAAGAATAATATATTTAAGATAGGAGGAGACTGTATTGAGACATGGTAGCTGTCTTTAAGTACCTGAAGGGCTGCTATATAGAAGCTGGGGCCAAAGTGTTTAGATTTCTTCCAATAGACAGAAGAAACTGGTTTAAATTAGATAATTGGCAAAACAACAACAAAAAAAACCCTAACAGTACAGTACTGCAACAGTGGAAGACTTTTTCTCGATGTTTAGTCAAAGGTTTAATTGCCATTTTCACAGGCTCTGTAAGATTGGGCAAGGAGTTGGAATAAATGATCTCCAAGCCCCATTCCTTTCCTTTCTGATTCTTTGTAATATATCAAGTATTTACATTACTGAAGTACATTCTTAATCTGTATTTTTGTATTTGTATAGTGGCGATGATTCTGAATAGTGTATTTTCTTACATTGTTGTTTCTAAGTATGTGTTTAAATTACTGCAAACCAAAGACATTCCTTTAGTATTTAATTTGAACTGGGAGGATAAAAGACCTTATTTCTGTTATAATCATTATTTCATTATTCAAATTTATTGACCACCCAACTCCAGTGTTCCCTGGGTGGAATAAAAAAATATAAATAACATAAAAACTAAAAACATTAAATCAAACAGACATCCTAGACTAAAACACTTTAATAAACAACAAAATGAACAAAAGAAACTACATCTAATGCTTAAGTATTTATTATGCATGAATGTGCAGCCTCTACAAACTGTGGTGCTTAGTAGGCTAAACAAAATTTAGTAATTCTTATTTTTTTCTTACAGATTAAGATGATGTAGCACTGGAAAAATGTTTAACAAACTACAGGTGTTTATGATAAACAGGTTAGTAAACAATCCTCAGTTTAATGCAGACAGTTGCAAGTGATCAGCTCACTAGTTTCAGCATGAATCATCTCAATTCTGCTATCCTGCCTCCTCTAAACTTCAGAGGAAAAATCCTTGAATCTGGATTGGTTTCTAGAATTTTCACCAATTAGTATCCCCTACTATGCAGTATACAATGGTTACTATCCTTTTACAGTTTAACATAAATACTTGAACATAGTATGTGTGGTCTGACTAATACTGAATATTCTATTCCACTTCAAAATTAACCTGATTAGGGAATAATTTTATTACTATTGCGGTAAGAAATACCTTATTTTGAACTCCTTAAGTAAGCCATTATTTTTCAGCCTCATTATATAACTTTGGGAAACTAAGATACATTTAAATCTTTTAACATACTTTAACAGATGTCCTTCAGGAGCAAATTATCTAGAATTCTAAGAATTTTTTCAAAAGTTCCAGGGACTCTTTTCAAGTGTACTTTCCAATTCTACTTTTAAAAAAAAATCAATAGCACTATTCTCCAATCTCATTTGTTACTGAAGAGTTCTGTTTTGCTTTAGTAATAGCATTAATAGACAATTTCACCAGCTGGTAGCCCCCACTATGTAATTGGATGTCCTTCTAAAATTTGATGACTATACCTGGAATAAAAACATTAATGGAAAGTTTCACAATTGGAAACCCCATTATGCAACCTGTATAGTGCAGCTACTTGTCATTTTTCCTTTCTCATCAGTTTGCTAGATTTAAAACATTTTGTTGTATCTGAAAAATAATTGAAAAGCATTGGGATTAATATTGAATGACTATAGGCAACAGAAAATTAATTATGCAGCGTTTCCCAAGCAGGCATGTTCCGAATGGGTTAGGACTACAACTACCAGGAAGTTGTGGTGCCAATGCATTTCAATGGCATCGGGTTATAAAAAATAGATACCATATATAACATAAAACAGTGTTTTCCCTATTCTTGACTAAACATAGATCCAACTCATAGAAAAGATAATATCCTAGACAATGGGTGCCTGATCTCTATTTAACCCCATCCCTATTTTTTTATCATAAAAGTGCAGTTTTATCCCATTTAAATTGAAGTCCTATTGTACTGCTACGTGAGAACTACCTTGAATAAAAATGGAAAAGAATGAATGACACTGCTGAGGATAGCTTTTATTTTAACTCCCTGTTAATGTTCTTAGTCAACATACAACTACCAAAATATATTAACTTTAGGAGAAAATAATTTATATCATTTTTTTATAAAAAAAACTATTGCAAAGAGAAATCAAGTCTACACTTATTTTAAAGTGCAAATAATTTATTGCAGTAGATAGCAAATTGCTAGAAAAACAATTTCCTTTTCATAAAGCTTCCAAAAAGCATAATAGAAGTATTTTATACTAAAGTAGCAAATCAAATCTAAAAACATCCCTTCATTATCTTTGTTTTCTTCCTTATAAATACTCAACCTGGCTCTCATCATGTCTAATTATTCTCACCCTCTCCACTGACCCTGCAGCTGGCTCATTTATCATATTCTTTGTTAGAGACATCCTGTCAGATAACAGGTTAAAATGGCTTCACTCTGATTTATTCATAAATCACCTCCATGCTACTTTGAATAAATTTTATTTCTAAAGATTTGTATGAATACCTAAATACAATGTAAATACAGTACCCAAGTGACTGAGCTATCAAATTTCCAAACTTGAAAAATTGGGGCAATATTTTAATTAACAATTTCAATTACTTCCAAGTTTTTCAAAATGCATTGGATACAAATGTCATGTCAATATTGTAAAAAAATCATGAACAGAAGACTGACTTGTTCATTCCAAATACATATACTTCATTTTACTCATTGTAAGAATGCAAAGGATGAAAAACTCTTAGGAATAAGTTCTTAATTTTATTTTTCTCACATTTAAAAAATGTTATTTTCAGGAAATAGTTAAAACACATCAACCACTGCGAAAACAAATACGTATTTTGAGCGAATATGTGCTATCATGAAAATATTTCTCTATTCTTCAACTGAACCTGAATTCGAACAGTACTACCATAATCAACACCTAGTCTAAGATACAGGTTTTTCTTCAGATTATAACCTGCTGCTAAGTGTTAAATATATAAGCGGCTTTTTAAGTGATTCAAATCATTTATATTAATATCTTGCAAAACTATTACTGTTCCTTTTGTCTGGCAAACATTAAATTCAATAGTCATCAAGCAACAGAGGTCTATTAGTTCTGTTTGGCAATTCTGTAATCCCTCCCTAAGCTTTGGGTACAGGACAGGATCTTTCCTCAGTTGCTTCATTTCAGGCACAGAAAAGCCAATTAAGCTTGTAAGAATCTCATCAGCAAATTCAACTTCTAGATAAGCTGTGCCATCAGATATTTTTGCTGTTACACTCCAGAAGCCATTACTGCTTGTGAGATTTCCTGTAAGAGTTACTATAAATGCTTTGATTTTCACAGTAGTATTATCTCTGCGCTTGCTATTTAACAGAACAGAGAGATATGTAAAAGGAGCAGTATCCAAATCAACTTTGTGACATTTATTCTTTACTTTTATCATCTCTACCTGCTCAGAACACAATCTGAATTCTGCATTGACGTCGATTACTCCATCATTAGAAATTTTAGAGGATTTCTTACTGCAATCTAAATTCTGAGTGTATTGTCTTTTATGACTTGTAGTAAAAACTGCCATGCTTTCTTCAAATGTATTATACATTGCGCTTTCACTAGATCTTTTTTCTTGAACAGCTTCATTATTTATACTAGATTTAGTGTTCAGAACATGTATCTGATCTTGCTGGATCTCTTCTACTAAAAGTAAGTCATCATCCATTGAAAATCCATCAAAATCGCCTTCCATATTTTCTAGAACTGAAACAGTTTGTGGTTCTTCATTTCTTGAAATTAACTCTGCAGATCTCTGTTGTGAGCAATTCCCATAGCTCTGAGGAAGAGGAGGCACAATAGAATTTAAACTGGTACTTCTTGTACAGTATCCACTTTCAGGAGGATCTTCATTTATCCTTATTTCATCATTTTCCTCAAGAGTTGCCAAAAGCTCTTCATCAGAAAGCCCTAATTCATCATCAGGCCTTGCAATTTCATTTTCGCCAGTATCAGACCTGACAATGTTAGGATTGCAGTCTTCTCCAATTAATCTGGCAAGCACTCTCTCCAAAGCAAATGTCTCTAGAAGGCTATCAACTTCACCGCCCAATAATTTCACATTTTCTGGTTTAAGCAAAAGAACACCTAAACGAAATGCAACTTTCCCTTGTATCATAACTTTGGTACCTGGAGGTAGACCACTATGGAGTTGAGGAATAGGTTGATATTCCATACCTTGGATATGATGTATACCATCAGTCATTTGTAGTAGAAGCATTCGAGTAGGATTTTCCTCCCATGATCTCAAGGTTCTCTGTGTATAAGAAGTTACTTCCTCATTTACAGTGCTTTTTCCTCTTATTTTTTGCAACTGGGAATAAGCAGGTTGACTCACATCAACAACTGAATCAATTTGCACCGAATAAAAGCCATTCAATTCTCCTTTTGGATCATTTAAAATGAATTCAGGCAGAATAGGATATTCAAGATCTCGGAGATCTGTAAGAAGCCACTGCTCAAAAACTTTCTTGTTAATAGCAGCCTGAACCAAATTGCTTCCATGATGCTCTTTTTCAATCCAATCAATACAAGCTTCTAGCCATCGAGTTGGCACTTTCACATGCCAGGTAGATAAGAGCCAAGTTTCCACTCTTAGTGCAACACCTGATGTGGTCATTTTCTTCTAAGATAAAAAAGAAAAAAAAGGGATTTTTTTTTTAAAAAAATGGCATTACATAAATCTTTGGGGTTATTGGCAGATTTTTTGTGTGCATGAGTTTCATAATGCCTTATTCTATTCTCTCATATCGTTGATTCTCTTAAATTTAAAAGCATGAAACAGATTATTTCTTATGAAGGAAAGCAATATAAAGGTGTCCCACTAAGAAACTCATTTATCAGGCGGCTTGTTTTTAATAAAAAACGCATAGAAACCCGCAATAAACACTGCCATCCAAATATATTCACTGAAAGGTAATAGGATATCGTCTAAAAACTACACTTGGGACTAAACTGCACAATTATTGTCCAATTAAAAGTGTGCAAATCAATACAATTTTAGCTATAGGTAAACAAGATGCTGTTTTCGGGCTTCTTGCAGATTCCCTTCCCTCCCCTCAAGGATGTTCGATTTCAGTGTTGTTGGCGAGAAACCCGAAGACTTTCTCTTCTCTTACCACTTCTGCGAGAAGAACGCGCCCATATAACCCTAACGCCCCAGCCCCACGAGGTGAGGAGCACCTGGCTCCCTTCGGTCCCCACAGCACCGACGTCCGGCCCTTTTTTCCCCCTTCTCCCGCCTCCTTTTGTTTTAAGCGCCAAAGCGGACGGAGAACAAAACTTCCTCAGCTCTCGCGAGAATTCCTCCCCCTGTCCATTATCGACTGTGAGGACGAGGCGGAGTTTTCGCCGACGCCATTTTGTTTTTCCCCTCGCGCGCACTGATTAGGGTCAATTTCGCTCTCCTTGAAGCAACGGTAACGACTGTAAAGCGGTTGGGATCGATTTTTTTTAAACGTTCTTTTTCTTCCCCTCCCCCACAGTAAGTACCCACTCTCTAAACAGGGGCGAAAGGAAACAGAAAAGATAGGTAGAAGGAGCGATAGATCTAGATATATATATACTGGTACGTTACAGCGTCAGCCGCGCTTTAACAGCCTGAAGCAGAATTAGCGGTAGCGGCGCGCCGACAGTTGCCACGGAGGGCGGGAGTGATAAATCAATAGTGTTCCCAGGTAAAGAACGACACCTGTGACAGCCAATAAGGATTCAGGAGTGCAGCAAGCGAGCGAATAGGAGCGACAGTAGCGCGGGTGAGTGCGCGCGCTCTTGCTTTTTGAGCTCTTATCGTACTTGGGAAGCAGCTTCGGCGGCGTTTAGTCCGCTGCCTGGTGCGGAAACCGGGCGAGGTTACCGGACTGACCGTTAACGCCCTTCCACCTTTTGTAGGTGGGAACTATATATGTAGTGTCCACATACTTAGGCCTACGAAATTAACCGGTACGTGTTTAAAATGGGCAAACGTCTTCTGTTGAGGGGTGGGCCGGTATGTTTATACCACGGCGAGAGAGGCGGTTTTTCGGCCTGCGGCTATCCTTTAACCTTCCACCGTCGATTGCGAGTGCCGCATGGCTGGCAAGGAGGTAAACGGGCTTCAAGCCCGGTAGTCCCCAGTGCCTCCTGCTGCAGGAATCATGGCGGCTGGTTGTATTTGGGAGGGGCGAGGAGGAGAGAGCGCAAGGCGTTCCCTTTCCTTGGTGGCCCCATCGATTGGGACGGACCTCGGTAGGCCCCATCGCCCTCTTCGCCTTCCCTGGGAAAAGGGGAAAAAATGGGCAAGGAGGTTCCAGGCATCTTTTGTGTCCCCTTGAATCCCGTGTTTCTGGAGCTGCCGCGTGGCGGTGCTTCTTCCGCTCGGGACTCCTCCTCAGCAGCTCGTGATCGCCATTACTGCTCAAGCTGGCGTTAAAGCCGCCATTTTTAGTTGGCATTTCATCCGAGGTAGTCTCGAGATTGCACAATTTCTGGTCGCGGCGAGGCTTCACCTTTTGTATCATCGTGGTAGGGAGGGAGTCGTTTAGGATAAGAGGGTTAAATCAGGCCTGCCTTGTCAGAGCCAGAAACGAGCCGCTAGTTCCTGCTGGCCACCCTGCTCGCAACTCGCGTGATTGAGAGAGAGAACTGCAGATCGGTTTTGAACAGAGCATTGCTTTATAGCCCTTTATAGCTCCTTTTCTTCGCCTACAACCAGGGCTTACAGTTAATCATGCTTGACGCGTTATTATATCTCTAATATAGCTGTTGCTCCTGTCGATTACTAAAAGGACTGTAAATAGTATTTTCCTCCCAAATACATAACCAAAATCCTTTGTGTGCAGTGGGCATATATTTTACCAGTTGTAATGAGGTTGTACTAAACGTGAAGAAATATTGTACTTTGTAGCAATACCAGGCACATTGCAATTTTAAAATTATCGGTTGATTTCTCTTATTTCAGTGTTACAACATTTTGTGTCCTAATTGTACATTAATTGTAAGTTCATTTAAAAAAGTTCAGATCACCTTATTTTACAATTCTGGGTTGAACTTGCATTCATTGTTCTTCCAAGATGAGCTAAAGGACAATTTAATAATATTTAATATAGAGATTATATAAAAACATATATAAAATTACATATGCTGGAATTTAGTTTGATGACCTGATCCAATGTAATAGTTTGCTTGTTAAAAGAATTATACATATATAGAAATAAATTTTAGCTATCAAAGCAGGCAACTTGCACTTTGTAAGAAAAAGAAGTAGCAGGATGTGATTTTTTTTTAAACAGTAGTTGTGCTTTCAGATTGAAATTAAAATTGTTAAAATTAACTTGTGCCAACTAAAATACAGCATGGTCTGTTAATAAAGTTAGTCAAAGAAATAAATGCTGCAGAATAGCAATATATTTGCTAAAATATATTTACTGATTCACTTTTTATGTTGATTCTTGTAGCCTAACTTGTAAATTGAGAGCCAGTTCAGTTTAGTGGTTAAGGTGCTGGACTAGAAGCCAGGAAACCTGAGTTTTGTCCTACTTTAGGGATGGAGGTCAGCAGAGTGAGTTTAGGCAAATCACTTTTCCTCAGCTCTAGGAAAAATGCAGTAACAAATCACTTATGAAAATCCTTGTCCATGTAGTTGCCAGGAGTCAAGACTGACTCGATACACACACTCCCCTGTAAATTAACAAGATCATCCCTTCATGTATGCTGCTTTTCATAGGCTACGTGATTGTTGATCCCGCCCAGAAGATTTACTTGGCAAAGATATATAATACTGGTAAGTGCTGGCAACCCGTTGCTAACCTTTGTCATGTTCTCTAAAAGCTGAGGATTCTGTTTGAGCACTTCGGTATATTTATATTTAATCGGTTTTGTCTTCAAGTTTGAAAACAATGGAGACTGAACAGCAAGAGGAGACCTTTACTAACACAGAGACAAATGGTAAGTTTATAAATGATAAAATAGTAAATTTACAATATATATTATATAATAGGATTTATTATGAGCCTCATAATTGTTACTGGAACTTGAAACATGCTCCCTGTATTTCAGGTGAGGGCTTAGGGATTAGTGTAAATTTGTTTTGCTGTCAATTTTTCTTTTTGTAACACATTCACAAAATCCTGCTTGAGATTTCAGACTATTACATCTTCGTTTTTATAATTTTGATTAAAATTGAATTTAAAAGACCCGAAAAAGTTCATTTATTCATTTGAAATATTTATCCTCCCCAATCCTAGAGGGCTTTGTCAATGCTCTTTTGGTAATGGTGGTAAGGTATATGATAGATAAGTAAATTATTGGTGCATGAAATAAAGATACATGTGCTTCCATGCTTCAAGAAGCTATTAGAAAGCATTTTTTGTAAACAGTTTATTCTCTTAAATGTTAGGCAAACGACCAGCTGAGGATATAGAAGAGGAACAGGCCTTCAAAAGGTCAAGGAACACTGATGAGATGGTGGAACTGCGCATTCTGCTTCAGAGTAAAGTATGTTTATTTCCTAACTTACTTTGGCCCCCTATCCCCCCCCCCCCGCCCCAGTTTATTCTTTATTGAAGCTATTTAGGAAACCTTAAACTACTTCATAATATTTCTTTTTAGAATGCTGGAGCAGTAATTGGCAAAGGTGGCAAAAATATTAAAGCACTTCGTACAGACGTGAGTATTTACAAACTAAACCCTTATTATTTTGCAAAACATAGCATTAATATATTTTTAGTAATGTATAATTTAAGTAATAGGCTAGTCTAAGCCATTTATAATCATCTTTAAACTCAAGTCTCACAATTCATTTTTAGAATTAAGACATAAAGTAATATTACGAGATTCCTATCCTTTATTTTACAGTAACTTTACAAAGAGTGGTAGCATATTTAATTTTTTATACTTGAAAATTTGTTAAAAATAGTTGTTTTTAGAAGACATTACAGATTACTATTCTTTACTTAGGTATACAATGCTTTTTGTGCACCAAGCTTATTTCTCTAATAGAGAAAGATTCATAGGAGTATTTTATATATAGAAACAGCATGGTAGCTACATTCTCATCTGTAAGGAATTTTACGTGAATGTAACTTCAAATATATTTACACATTTTTAGTGGGTTGACTCTTGTGAATAGACACGTTTAGCATTATCTAAGCTTTATAGTTTAGCACCAAACTTTGTAAAAAGCAATATCTTTATTGTGCATAATCAATTTTTTCAATATAGTAATACTCGTATTTAATGAATTATTTGGCACTACATTGTTTCACATTGTGTTTGATATTTTCATTATATTGTAAAATAAACTCTTGTAGAATGTTATAACTGTCAACCTTTAGTTACTAGATCTGAGGTATAAGCAAGGACTGGGTAGTAATCACTTGTACATTAACTGACCTTTCTGAAGCTAGTGTACTTAAAATTTCACATACCTAAATCCAGATTTCATACACATAATTCCTGGATTAGTAGTGGCTTTCCCTATTTCCCAGGATTTCAGTAAACTGAATCTCTACAGATCTTGTGTCTACCCTCATGAGCCAGCCTGCTACTGCAACTTTTAACGTTCAAAATAGTTTAGGCCAAGTAACTCATTATTACGGTCCATAACTGTTAAGCCACAGTCAATGTAGCTATCCGTTATTGTGTTAAGTCTTCAGAACAACTTAAGCTTGTAATGAGTATAGTTTGTATTAAATTAAAATTTATTGCTTTTCCCCCTCTTCCCTCTCCTTGTTTTTTTGGCCATATATCTCTCCGTTGCCCATGTACTGGATCGACTTGCCCCTGCGTTGCCCACCATGACGTTGGCCCATCCGCCCCTGAACGCCCATGTGAAAACCCTGGTTGGCTATGCCCAAAAATGTGCTCGTTGCCAAACGGGTGCCTTACTTGACAACTTCTGATTGAATGCCCATGCCCATTGCCAACATCCACGAACGCCAATGACCAATGCAGTACAATGCCAGTGTTTCAGTCCCAGACAGCAGTGGCCCCGAGCGGTATGTCCCAACAGTTTATGCCTCACTGCCTGATTAGAAAGAGAGAAATGTATATTATTACCTGCCTTTTATATAATTAAATAGTATCCCCGTAGACGGTGTATTGTTTTTAAGTTTTCTGTCTTATTTTCCCCATTAAGTCTTTTTGTCACTGAACTTTTACGTGAGTTACCCACCCAACAAACCACTAATTTTATTTCAATGGAAGGAGCACAGCTTCAATTGTATATTTTCTGCATTGTAAATCAGATTGTTTCAAAATAGTCTCTCGCTCTGCTCTGTCTTTGTGGCCCACCTTGCTCCCTCAGCATTGCCTGTTCATAATTTTTCTGATGAAATGCTAACTCCTGGTTCACTCTCCTTCACTTCTCATTTGTGTTGTCTTTTTGTCTTGCGTTTGTATTTCTTTTCTTGCAGAGCCCATTAGTAATCTAATTTTTAACTGGTCTCATAACCCTATTCCAAATACAGTGTTCACCTCTTGCATATTCACGTTCCTTATGAGAAGGTGTGCCAGTTTAACAATGTAATAGCGAGGGTGTCCTAAATTAATGGTGGCGGGGAACATGAATATTCACTCCTGCTTTCAATTCTTCATCAGTATCTTGTCCACTTAATCTGACTCCTTCCAAGAAACTCATTCGCTATATCCCAAACCTTATTTTAAACTTATACCATTTATAATATTGGGCATAAACAAAGGTGCATGTTCTATATCTTCAGTAAACAGAATTAAGTGGGGAATATTAACTGTAGGTTCTGTTCTAAGAATTGATTTATAATCTGCATACATATGAATATATAACTTACTTCATTTCCCCCTCCCCTCTTTTTGTAACACCTTGATGTGATTTAACAGTATACTGAGTATAAGTGCAGATATTGAAACAATTGGAGAAATTCTGAAGAAAATTATCCCAACATTGGAGGAGGTGAGTATTCATCTATTTCACATTACATAACCGAATCTTTAGATCTGGATGCACTTGTTTTGATAGTGAATTTTACCAATTAACATGAGAAAGCATGTCTAAAGATGGTGGCACATATAGAAGAATTGTATATTGGAATTACAGGAACTAGGAAGCTCTTCTGCCAACTAAGATCATAATCGTACCTAGTTCAGTATTCTTGAACTGATCAACAGCCATTTTCCAAGATCTCATAGTAGACATTTTCTATCCACCCCCATTAGCAAAAACATATCATATTTTAACATTTCAGACACTACAGAGGTCATTGTCTAATCACATACTAATAAGTAAGGGTTACTTGGTCTTCCAATATATATGACTATTTGATGTAAAAAAAAAAAGCTCTGTGGAAAATCTATTAATGTAAAACCCTCAGCAGGATTATTTGCTTTAAGCATTAAACTCCCAAAGTATCACAATAGTTTGAAATATAATTTTATTTGAATGTGTTAACTGCAAATAACTAGAATGGGTTTCTTCAAATCACAACATATTTTAATTTAAAAAACTAAATCTAGACCTGGTAGGTGGGGAGTTCTAGAAATTAGAACAGAAGAAAACAGCATGGTAGCAGCACTGTTTTAATTCAACATACCTTTATAACTTTTTTAAAAATATTAATTTAATTAAAGTTCACATCATTGTTTTGTTAATTTCTTACATTCTATAACAGTACCAGCATTACAAAGGAAGTGACTTTGACTGTGAATTGAGACTATTGATTCACCAGAGTTTGGCTGGAGGAATTATTGGTGTCAAGGGTGCTAAAATCAAAGAACTTCGAGAGGTAACAAACTTGTCATTTGAAAGCCTTAAAAATACTATATTCTCAGCATAGATATAGCCAGCTTTCTTTTTTGCGTATTTATTTCCAGTGTATCTATACGAGCCCAGTTACATAACTTTTTATAAATTGGATCATAAGAATTGTACAATAGTTAAATAAGAACTCAAATTAAGTCTCCAAAGACCTCGGGAAAAACTATTTTCTGAAAGGTAATATTGGTGGAGATAGTATTCCAGAGAGTAAGAACAACAATAGAGAATCATTACTTTCAGAATTCCACTTTCTGAATTAAGTAAATTCCAAGCAGAATGAATAGGTCATTCAGCTTGGAGGAGGCTGTCCCGCAGTTATTTGATGTTTACCCTGTAAGGATGTAAAGTTTAAAACTTAATTCTATTCCTAACACCTTTTGGAAGCAAATGCAGTATCCAAAAAATAGCTATTCTGTTGCTGAACTGGCTTGTACCATCAATGTGTAGGCTGCTGCATCTTGCACTATTGCAGTTTTTGTATAATTGTCAGAAATGACTCCATAAGTGCCAGAAATAGAATAGTCTGCTGTGTGATGTGAAATTATGAGAATAAAGCCTCAAAGCTAAAATACAGGTGATATTTAGTGTCAATTATGCTTGTAGAATCTCAACCTCAAAATGTCTAAATATTTTATAATATATAGAAATAGTCTTTTACCTTTCAGTGAAAGAAAAGGAGAAAATTCTTTATTTTAACCAACTACTAAAATAATCATACTGTGTTTCCCCGAAAATAAGACCCTGTCTTGTATTTTTTTGAACCCTGAAATAAGCGCTTGGCCTTACTGCCATGCGCTCAAAAGCCCAATTGGACATATTATCAGGGGATGTCTTATTTTGGGGAAAACAGTGTAGTCTCTGAGAGTGCTGAATAGCACTATACTTAAACCTATTTTTAATTTTGCACATGAAATTTTATTGCTTAAAAGTTTCTAAATGTTTTCTAGTATGGCTTATACACTAGCAAGTGGAAACAACTCATAGTAATGGTGGTAGTATATGTACCCATTATTCTTGGTAGTCTAAAGGATCACTGAATATTATGCCAATTCAGTGGAACACAAAGGTCATGTTTAAGTATTGTCAAGTGGCCCAACTGAATAAATTTTGCAAAAGTATTAATGATACTGTATTGTACATAATGAACCTTTGGCACTAAAGAGACTAGGGTACAGATGATTCATTTCCATTACCCAAAATGGTGGCTGAGCAACACAATTAAAACTGCATTATAACATGTAGCTCTGGAGATATGACTCAGCTTTTTTTATTTTCATGAAGGAAGTATGTTACAATAGAATTTCTTGAACATTCATGTTCTGATGTGTCACCAGATCAATTCAGTAGGTGAATTGTTCTGCCAGCTCATATTCTTTTCCATGCTAGCATATGAGATTCTGTACATTGCATTACTTTCCATTCCATTCTGTTATAGCATCTGCAAAAGATGCTGTCTAGAATTATGACTAGTAATAAAGATTTGGTTGAAGGTGACTAAAATAAAATCCATTACAAGCAAAATTGATTTTTCAGTTCAGATGTAGTGGAAAAGTCAATTCTAGAATGGGTTTAATGGTCAGATTTTTAACAGCAGTATTAAACATTGCAGGAATACACTAGGAAGAAGTAAGTATTAAATATTAAGATTATGTAAGGGAAATAGGGTTTGTTGGATATGTTTATTGTTTTGAGTTATTTGTAAAAACAGTAAAGGTGGGATATAAATAAATAAAATTACTGGCTTAAAAGTTTCTTCATTTTCTTGACAGAACACTCAAACCACTATTAAGCTCTTCCAAGAATGTTGCCCTCATTCTTCTGACAGAGTGGTACTAATTGGTGGAAAACCTGATAGAGTTGTGGAATGCATTAAAATAATATTGGATCTTATATCGGAGGTAACTTAATCTAGAACACGTTTGCATGCTTATCTCCCCTTTATGTATAAAGTCTATTTAGAATTGAATAAGTAAGAATATAGTAATGTATAGAAAGGCAAAACTGTTTAGCTGGTACAGGATTAGATTTTAGATTAGATATTTCTAAAATAGATATTATCTGGTCAGTACTTTATTGCTGTTTTATTGTTTCTTTGTAATAGTACAATCAGAATAGTATATTAATAAGCAAATGCAATGGAAAGTTTACAAAGGTTTAAAATGAGATGACTGAATATATTGAATTATTTCTCTTTTTTATATTAGTCACCAATAAAAGGACGTGCACAGCCTTATGACCCCAATTTTTATGATGAAACTTATGACTATGGTGGATTTACAATGATGTTTGATGACAGAAGAGGGCGTCCTGTGGGGTTTCCAATGCGGGGCAGAGGGGGCTTTGATCGAATGCCTCCTGGCCGTGGTCGCCCCATGCCTCCACGAAGAGATTATGATGATATGAGCCCTCGCAGAGGACCGCCTCCACCTCCTCCAGGTCGTGGTGGTAGAGGTGGCAGCAGAGCTCGCAATCTTCCTCTTCCTCCGCCTCCTCCTCCTAGAGGCGGGTAAGTTTACTTAAAACTCTCATTAAGGATGATCTCTGTTGAGTATGTGTTCAGCAGAATTAGGGAAGGAGATAAAGAGATTATAAATCAGTCAAAATAGCAGTTTGTACAAGTTTTAGTAAGAATGGACCAGGAATCAGTGCAGCTTTGATGGCCGGATATTGTTCTGCTAAATTAAAAGCAGATGTGCCTCATTCTCATCACCAATTGAATTTGCTATTTATTTGGAGGCCCTGTATTTTGAAATGTGAGATAGTGGAGAAAAGTAGTATTGCAATATGATGCAGGTAAATATTCTAAATTATTTATTTTATATTCCTAAGGGACCTTATGTCTTACGATCGAAGAGGCAGACCTGGAGATCGTTATGATGGAATGGTAAGTTTGATTTAATAGAATAAATCTGACCATGTGAACATACTGTATCATTTTTCTAAAGAAATATCAGAGATGATAGAATATTCTTTTTATTTCAAACTAACTTTAAATTTAGCAAGATTTTCAAAATACAGATATTGTATTGGTTATATGCATTTTTAAAATCAGTGTGGCATTTGTGTAAGGAAATAGTTATACCTTCTAATTGAAGAAATTTCAGCTAGTTTTTAACTTAAGATTTAAGTTTGAGAAAATATAAATTCTCACTGTTAAAAACAAATATAAAATTACATTTAGATTTAAAAAAATTAGGTTAAAAAAATTCAGTTCTATTGTTGAAATTTGAACGTTACTTCAAATGCGATTCCCTGTTTACAGAATGGGGGTGTTCTCCCAAATTTTCTTAGCAAGAGAATGAAATGAGGAAGTTAAGATGTTGAAAAGATCCGTTGGATTGTTAGCAGTTGCCAATTTTTAGAGCAACTAATTCTGTACTTTGGAATGATTATTGCAGAAAAAACGTGTGTTAAGCAACAATTTAAGTGGCTATTGGTACAATGTTTTATGCAAAGAAAGGCTTAACTCCACGGTTTTCTTCTTTGTGTTGCAATATTACCTGACCAAAACTCAAGTGAGATTTGTTTTTGTTTTTTTGGTGGAATGGTGAGGAAGAATTTAATTGTCCCTGTTCCAAGTGCCACAAAGTTCTCCACTACTGAAAACGGGGGGAGGGGGGGCATCTTGAGGAAGGAGAGGTAATGATAATAGCCTTTTTTCCTCTTCTCCCAGTGAGATTCCTTTTATTAAATCAGTGACTTTCAGAAGCCCTTCTATTAGGGACCAACTTTTACTTTATGAAATTGAAAAATAAATAAGAGAAATTTTGCGGGGGGGACTTGCTCTGTCTATATATAGAGAGAGAGCGCACATTTTTGGTTTAATTTATAAATTAATGCAATTTAAACCATTTGTATGTATTATATGACCATATGCATGCATAACATAATTGCCTTGATGTTTGATGTTCAGGATTTTTTCCTTTGAGTATGTAATAGTAATTTACCTGAGACATCTGAATATTGTGAGAATGTTTCACCTTGTTAGTGCTGTTTACAGCAATACAATAGTATATGTGACTGAGCAGTTTGTTAAAAAAAGTTCTTGCTTTTCCTTGTTGCTTTTTATCATGATTCAAAGAGTGTTTTGCTATTGCTTTTTAAGTAAGACAAATTGTGATTAAGGATTCATCAGTTCTGTATTTGTTTATAATGGAATAAGTCCCACTGATTTAGTAAAACTTGCTTCCCAACTGTATGATTGTACTTTTAAGTCTTAAATGTTTAATCTGTACAATGTACTAATTTGCATAAAGCAGAATATGCATGTTTCTGGAACTATTCTGTCTGCATAAAATTACAATAGAATTGTTCCACCAAGAAAATAAATGGATGATTGAGGTGTTGAAATTAATACTTTGCTTTTTGAATGAACATGTTTTAAAATCATAAATTGGAAATTAAACAAATTTAACTCCAAAGAATGGAGTATATTGGTCCCTTTATCTCTAGCTAGGAGATGTATATTTCTATTCATTGTACAACAAATTGTAACAGCATTTTGACCAGAAGTGCTTGATTCTGCATTATGGCAGTCAGTTAATACACATAGGAAGTAAATATTTTGGATCTAGAAATTCACCCAGTAGTCTTTCATTGGCATTAGAAGAAGGAATGAGGTGATTCCTCTTTGATTTCCTCTGCAGCCCTGAATTGCTATCGTCCTTCTAAGGCTGCAGATGACCCTCACTTGAGTGGGAAGCTCTATTGGATCCAAAATTCTTCACTGAAGATTCTTTGTATTTATTGTATAACTGGAGCAAGTCTGGATTAATGAACATTGTCATAGTGTATTTCAGTCTGTAACTCAGCAATAAATAACATTTTGTGTATGAGTATGCTTAAATTGCCAGTATTTCGAGAGTGTCTTTGTTTTTCTTACTCTCTTATACTCTCAAGTCCTATGATAACTCAATATTCATCTGACATGATTAATATTAAAACTATAGCTTTCGTACACTTGTAAAGATACTATAATTTAGAACTTGGCTTACAATTTTGCTTGAAGATCCTCACTGATTTCCTCCCCTCCCCCTTTCTTTGTGCTGTGTTCTGCTTGGCAAGATGATGCAGTGTCATGTCAGTGCTTGTGATGACATAGAAACACCAGAAATGGTAGGTACATTTTCTGTCTCCCTTGTAGAGTTAGGTGATTTGCTGCAGTTTGTGAAAAGGGAAGAAAAATGTCTTTTAAACATACTCTTGATACAAGAGCAGATTAATCAAGAGCTAATTTTACTAATAGCTTGCCCTAGGGAAAAGCTGCTAAATTTCATTACATTTTAGTAATGAAGTAAAATCTGAAATCCTCTTCCCTGAAAATAATTACCATTGAATTTGATTGGATGTATTTCTAAATAGGCAGATATAATGCTTTCTTTAATTATGGTTTGCAACATTTCTCCCTGCAATTTCAGTTTGAGATTATATCTCAAGTATATAAAGTCTAAAGAGTATAAAGAGAGAGTATAAGAGAGAGTTATATACTTGAGATTATATCTCAAGTATATAAAGTCTAAAGAGTAAAGAGAGAGAGTATAAAGTCTAAATACTTCTTAAACCAAGGTTCTCATTAGATGCCAGCTTGGGTCTAAAGATACATGACATAAGATTCTTCCAACAATTATAGTTTTTATTTTGTGAAATATTTTTGTAACATTAATTATAAAGCTTAAAATTGCTTATGTGAAAACTTAGACTTTGTTTTTCTCCCTTTTTTGTTAGTTCGAGGGTGGATCGGGTTATGGTAAGCTTTCATGTATATGTATTGAACAAAATTTATTGTTTAGTCATTTAAAGGGCAAGATGCATACGTTTTAAATTAGATTATTCTTACGCAGGGGGTCGTGGTTCTTACGGAGATCTTGGTGGACCCATCATTACAACACAAGTAACAATACCCAAAGACGTAAGTATAAAATTTACTTCCTTTTTACTTTTCTTAACAAAAAAAGCAATTTTCTAGGAGAGTTTGTTATATTTACTCAAGTTCCAGTACCAAATTTATACTCGGCTCAGAATATGAAGAGAATAAGTGAAAATATGTTTGATTTTTCATTTGCATGTACCAGTCATTATTTATCTTTTTTTTTCAAGCTAATTATGGATTAGAAATTATCATTTCAGTAAAATATACTCTTATTTTCAGCTGGCTGGTTCTATTATTGGAAAAGGCGGTCAAAGGATTAAACAGATACGCCACGAGTCAGGAGCTTCAATCAAAATCGACGAACCCTTAGAGGGCTCAGAAGATCGAATAATAACTATTACAGGCACACAGGATCAGATTCAAAATGCACAGTATTTACTGCAAAACAGGCAAGTTGCCTTTTAAGTTGTTACTTACTAATTTCATGTAGATATATTGCTTGTGTGTATGTTTTTATAAAGAGAGCATTTAGAGAAAAAAAAATAGTCATACTATATACTAACTTCTCAATTTAGTAGTATGCCTTTCTCTTCTGTCTTCCATTCTGATTCATTGAAGAAGCACTCAAAACTAATCTTTCAGGAAGTGTCCTTAACCAAAGCAGCTCTCATTTCTTTGGTGAAAACTGCTGCAAAAAACCTACTTTAATCTTATATAGAGCCTGTAGAAAATATAGAAGATTTCAGTTGGACGTTGGTCTAGTTCTGTGTGGAAGACTAGTGATTTTGTTGTTTTTAGATTACTAAAGTGACAACAAATCGCAGTCTACCATATGGCACAGTCCATGCCTCTACAGGACAAGTTGAAAGCTTTTGTTGCTGTTAATGCAGCATTTCACACCGCTTCCTTTTCTGCCATGTATAACAGCTTTAGATTTTACATGCTTTATTTTCTTTAACACCAACTATTTAGTGAGCATCTTGTAATGTATAACTTTAATTTTGCCTATAGATTAGCTACTAATTATAAATTGATAAATGTTGCATATTATATAATATAATTTTATATAATTTTATATTTGTAAATGTATTTGTAAATATTGATTCAAGTTGTTTGTTCAACCATTCTAATACATGCCTTTTTTTTTCTTTTTCCTTATAGTGTGAAGCAGTATGCAGATGTTGAAGGATTCTAATGCAAGATATTTTTTCTTTTTTATAGTGTGAAGCAGTATTCTGGAAAGTTTTTCTAAGACTAGTGAAGAACTGAAGGAGTCCTGCATCTTTTTTTTTTTCTTAAATCTGCTTCTGTTTAAAAAGCCAACATTCCTCTGCTTCATAGGTGTTCTGCATTTGAGGTGTAGTGAAATTTTTGCTGTCACCAGATGTAATGTTTTAGTTCTTTACATATAGGTGGGTGAGGCTGGGACGGCCTGCAAAACTAACATTGGTATTTTGAAACAGCAGCAGAGATAGTAGATTTTATTTTTATTTTTTCTATGTTGGTTGTAAACTGTAATGTTTTCTGTCACTCGTGAACCCATCTGCTTTATTTTTTTTTGTTTTTGAAGTGGGGTAGTAGCTGATAGCCTGCTTACCCCAACATCCATTCAATGCAGTGTGCGAAATGTAAGCGCTCTTTTGTAAAATGTTCTATGATTTTAAAAATAAATTTAGTGAAACAATTCTTGCAGTTCTTTCTTTATGAGTATTTTCCATAGTTAAAATACACACTCTACAGTCTACATTTATTGTGCTTGGCTTTTTTTTCCTTCTCTATACCGGAGAAGCAGAGTATCAATTCAAATATGTTGGTAAATGGGAAGTATTGATTGCACTGATTTAAACTTTGCTATGTGTAAAGAAATTAACATACGTCAAATTGTTTTCTTTCTGTTGCTCAAGTTGTATTTCCCTAATTGTTGTATTGCATTATATTGGTTTGAATAAAATCTTACAAAACCTGTTTTGTCAATTAATAGCAAGCAATTATAGAAAATACTAAAAGCTTGATAATAGCCTTGGCAAGTTTGCCCATTTCCAACTGTAATTTGTTTAATATGTTTCCATTGTACAAAGATTTTAATGAAATAATTGTATCTTTCATATTGACTGGCATAGGAAATGCGTGCTAAATCAATCTGAATGTTTTCATGTAAAATCCTGGCCATTTGTACTGATAGTTTCCAAGGTTATTTCTTTTATTGAATAAAATAAAAATTGTAATAATACTGAGCTGGATGTGGATGTGACAGATCCTGTTTTTTAATAGTTTTTGTTGTGTTTTAACTTCATGCTAAACAAAACCATTCCTTTCCTGTTTGCAATTAGGTATGAGATATTTCAAGACCATGCAAAAACTTTCAACCTTGTATAAGCAAAACAGTTTAGGTTTACATTACCTTGTCAAGAAGTAAGCCTTGTTGAATTCAGTGGGATTTCCATGAATGAATATTTCCTTAAAAAGTTCTTAGTTTTTGAATGAACAGTATTTCCAAGTGTTTCCTGTTCAGGGAGAAAATCCTAATATAAAAGGGACCCTGTAGGATGGTGTTGGATGATTTTTTAAAAAACTAATAGGAAACGTTAAAACCAGTAAGACCCAGATGGTGTAAAGAGGATTGAGTTACAGACTACAGATTGCCGAATTGAAGATTTTGAAGAGTTTCACATTTCAAAACTGCGGGAACGAAGATTGATTCACCCACATATACACTTCTAAGTCTGGTTAAGTGGGGGCTACGTGATCTGATTCTGCCTTGGCTACAAAAAGCCAGTGGAGTGAGTGGCCAGGTAACCACCTCTACCCCCGGTAAGAAGGCCGCTTTTGAACAGCTTTTAAAGTCTGCGTGGACCGAAAAGTAGCTGGCAGGGTCAACAGTAATAGTGCAAAAAAGAAAAACAACCAACCCACCAAGGATTCACCATTCCACAAAATGCAGTAAAACGTGGGTGTAGCTGCTCGCGAGATAAGAGCATGTTGCAGCTGGCGCCGATATCCGGTAACCTTTTTGAGTTCCGCACTAATTTATGCAAATGTAGTCCATTCTGATTGGAAGGTGAAGCAAGGACGATTAGAAAAAGATTGAAAGGAAGAAACGCCGTTTTGTATCGACGGAGATCACTCGTGGGTTTACTGAGCAAAGCATACCCAAATCGAGTACGGTATCTTTAAAGGTAAGATGGATTTGATCTCTTGGCGAGACGTTGTGACATTTTGCTAGAAGTCTGCACACTTCCGGGTGTTTTACGTAGGCCTAAAATCCGCAGGCAGTCCTTGTTTGGCCATGTGAGTAGAGAACGAGGAAAAGAAACACATTTTTGTTTTCTTCCTGCCTGTCATGAAAACCGTAGAAATAGCCAAGAATCAAATGCCAATCTGAATGCGACTTGGCGCCTGCCGGTGTGAAAATACTCCAGGAAATCGGATCGGATTGCCAGACGAGCGCTTCTGTTAGTAATCCGCTTCTGGCCGCGCCGCCTTTGTGTGTTCGATGATTGGCCCTTGAACTAGATCAACATTTCAAAATTCTGATGTGGAGAAAAAGTGCAGACCTAAAGTCTTACTTTGTCGCTGTTACTTTGTCGCAAGATTTCCTAAAGCGATCGGCGAAAGTGCGAATCGTGGCGGGTATGGGGGACGGAGGATGGGGTGAAACTTTTTTCACGTCTATTGTTCGAGTTGAACCCTTGCTAGGTTGGCTGAGAATAGAAGCACTTTCTATCACTTCATCTTTGCCGTTCGTGCATTCATTAAAAGATGAATCTCCCTCTGATAAAAAGGCATCGCTTTGACCATTGTATTAGGCAATATTGGTTTTTAACTGAGGCGGGTTGGGGGAAAAGTTTTCTAAAAATCAAAATACTGTATTAGTCACCGACAGAATCTGTGCATTCAGTGGGCGGAGCTAAAGCCTTCAGGGCAATCGCAACTAGTTTTATTTCTATAGGAAATCGTGGCTTTCCACGAAAATAGGACTTATCCCTTAGAATGGTTGCAGAAGGATATTAACTCTTAACTCTTTGCTACCATCTAATGGTCCTCCAATTTTTTTGCAGCCCAGATATGAGGTAAGACTTAAATGAAACAAAAAGAAACAAAAGTCGGAGAAAGACAATGGCATAGACTTTGTCCATGAGGTCCTCAAGAATCAGATTCAATTTGGCAAAGATTCTACCTTTTATTCTCCCATTGAAATTTTTGCCTTCTGAGACACATCAGATAACCTTGCATGACCAATCTACTTATCTCTTGTACCTTTGAAGAAAGCTTAAATGGTGCTGTGGTTGACTTGAGGGGGAAAAAATCAGAAATATGTCAGAAATATTGGAAGCACAAACTTCATTTCTCACCTATTTCTTGAATATCTAAGTGCTAATGTTCACATATAACCTTCTAATAACGCCTAAAATCCTTGGCACTTTTGGAAAGAGTTCTGTTTGTAATGCCATAAATTTGCTGTTTTCAATATATGGTCTGCAAGGATGGTTTGATCATTAAAAAAGTTGCAAAGTGCTTCAGTTAAGCAATAAATGTGTATCCATCCGCATGGCTTTTATATAATTCTCCCATTCTCTTCAATTTTGGGTAGGCTCAATAAGATGTTTTGTTATTTTAATATATATGCAGTTAGCTAGGTAAAGGTTTTCTTCAGCAGAGAATAACAAACATTATTGCCAAAATTGGTGCTGCTGCTTTAAGAACAGAAAAGTTTTATATTTTTGAATTGTCAAGGCTACAGTGTTATACAAACTTGAAAATAAACACTGTTAAACTGATAGAATTTACTGCTGCATAACCCATACAGGGATTGCTTACAATTTGGAAAGACCTGGGAAGATAAATGGATTGTCAACAGAATAAATGTTATGTATCTTTCTTGAATTCTATCAACTCTGTATTTATAGGTCAAAGACTAACATTTATCACATTTATTCAGAAACAAGGAAAATATGGAAACAATTTTAAATCCTAAAGAATCTGCCAAGTTTATAGCAGAAAATAGCAAAGATGTATACATTGAAGACGGTGGTGTGCAAAAGATTGCAGAGATGTTGTTTGATAAAGTCACAGAGAAGGAATTCAGTGTGGCTGGCTGGAAGTCTTCTCATGAGTTAAACCCTCAAGAAGCAAGTGAAGATGCAGTGAACTGGGTATTTGTTGCTGATGTGCTCAATTTTTCCTTTTGGTCTGAACATGAAGACCATAAATGCTTGGTGAAATACAAAGGCAAGACTTACAGTGGCTATTGGTCTCTTTGTGCTGCCATCAACAGAGCACTCGATGAAGGTTAGATTTCTGAATTACATTGATTAGACAGAAGGGTGTGTTTGGACTTTACACTACAGATATATGAATAGCAATAGAATAAACAAGACTCTTTCATGAAGTAGAATAAAATCCAGTAGAAATTACAGGTCGTCCTTGAGCCCAACGTTTCCATTGCTAAGCAAGACAGTGGTTAACTGTGTTTTGCAACATTTTGCAACCTTTCTGCCACAGTTGTTAAATGAATCATTCTGTCATTCAGCAAATCTGACTTCCCCCATTGACTTTGTTTGCGGGAAGCTGGCTGGGAAAGTTACAAATGGTGATCACATGATCCCAGGACAGCGCAACTGTTCTAAATACATGCCAGTTACCAAGCCTCCAAATTTTGATCACATGACCATTGGAGATGCTGCAATGTTCCTAAGTATGAAAACCGGTCATGTCACTTTTTTTTCAGTGCCATTGTAACTTTGGTCGCTATGGTTGTAAGTCAAGGACTACTTGCAGGTGATTATGAATATAATTTCATATAGTGCCATCAAACTATCTTGTTGTAATATAGCATTGAATAGCTTCAGGGGTCAAGCAACCTGTTACACTGAATGAGCAGCATAAAAATGTTTACTCCCATTCCAAAGAATCAAGACTCAGATTAGCCTTACTTTTTCTTTTTCCTCTCCAGAATCTGCCCATCAGATCAGGAATTGGACCAAATAAAATAAAGGCAATCCTCCCCCCCCCCCCCCCAAAAATCTGCCCATCAGACCAGGAAGTAGACAAAATAAAATAAAGGCATTCTCACTGGAGGGATTTCTCCTCTTTTAATTGTCTCTGCCAGAAGGAAGAATGTGAAGAAACTTGGCTGCAATAACAGAAGGGGGGATTAATTCTCAGCAGCGTTCGCCCTACAAATCTGACTGGGACTAATCTGGATTAGGGTTTGGAATTTGCTTTCAATAATAATGAAATAAAGATTAGGAAACCTCACATGACATGCCTTATTATAAAGTATTAGGTGAAAAGGATCAGAACATGACTATAAAGAATAATCTATATGTTTCTTACCTTCCTCTGCTATGGATACTTGGCCCACAAACAGGTGCTGTCATAGTATTAGACAAGCCTTGAGGGCAGTGTAGTGGAAGGCAGCTGGCCCAGACTGGAAAGCTGCCTCTTCAAATTTCACTTTAATTTCTCTTGCAGTCTTCTCCCAATAAACAGGAAAGTATATCAACAGAATTAGGCTGTGGTGAGTAAGATGCATGCCTTTGTGAAATTTACAAGTGGAGCATTAGCAGAAAAAGTCAACATCTTCCTCTTGTTTATCTTAAACATCTGGTATTCACATGCATTATTTAATTTTCACAACTGATAGTTTTTAATAGAAAAAGTAGGTATGAATCATTTTATTGATTCATATCGGTCAAGATATATGTCAGTTAGAAGAAGCATTAGAACAGGGCTGTCAAACTCACGGTCCTCACGGGCTGGATGGGTCACGCGCTGGCCATGCCTACGCCCGGTTTAGTGAAGGGGGAAAAAGTCCCGATATGTCACATGATGCCGCTGTGATGACACGAGTTTGACATCCCTGCATTAGAATGTTAAGTTTGGAAGAGGACACTAAGGAAAGAATTTAAAAATAATTTAATATGACTGGAGAGATACAACCACCACTACCCCTTTTAGAGACTTCAATTGTTTATGTAAACAACCCTAAATAAAATATAAAACAATTCCTTGTTTGGCAATTATGAAATGCTCACAAGGACTTACTCTGGCCATTTACTTCACTCTTTCCTGCTTATTGGCGCCCATGTAATTGAGTTCCAGTTCAAATAAAGATCTTTAAATTGCTTAAAATTGCAAGAACCACAGCTTGTTTTGCAAGGTCTCTATCCATTGGAGCATTCAGCATAATCTTGGACAAAAAGAAGCTAAGCAGGATTAGGCTACTAGAGGTTGACCAATCGTGGTAAATTGCTTCTATGCTGTTACGCAGAGAAACTTGCACGAACAGGTCTTTGAAGTCACCAGCAGTCAAATTGAACTCAAAGAAAACATTAACATATTCTCCTCCCTTTCTCCTCAATGATCATCTTCAACTACTGAGTTGTCTTCACTAATGTCAATCAAAGGAAAAAAGTATTTTTAAAAATTATCAATATTTTCATTTAAAAAAAAATAATTTGAATACAAAAATATATTAAATCATAATTCCAATAGCAGGTCCAGTATAGCATATTTAGAGGTAAATTAACTGAGAAATAAATTGTTTAGTTGATCCAATAATCAGCCTAAACAAATTCTGTTTAACTGTTTCCTAGTTGGAACATTTTTAAAATTTCTTTGTCTTTTATTTTACTAATTATCTCAAACGTAATTAATAATGATTCTTTTTTATTTGTTGCCCCTTCTGAAGGAACACCCATTACGAGTGCTTCTTATTATGCCACTATGACCTTGGGTCAGATGAAGCATGCATTTCGTTCTGATACAGAGGTGCCTATGCCTTTAATCGAGGAGAGACATCGTGTACTAAATGAAGCTGGAACAATTCTGCTGGAGAAATTTGGGGGCTCCTATCTCACATGTGTTAAAGAAAGTGAGAAAAGTGCCCAAAAATTATTACAGATAATAGTGGGAAATTTCCCATCTTTTAGAGATGAAGCTACGTTTCAGGTAAATCTCTTACAGTCTGCATTTTCAGCTAACCTCTTGGTTTCTTTCTTTCTTTCTTTCTTTTTGATGAGAAATGGAGAAAAATGGACAAGGAACTGCTGCATACCATAGTCTCTCGTTTTGTGCTGTGGCAGGGTGGAAAATACCACAGCACGCATTTCCTGTGCTCTTATTATCTAATATAGATAGTGAGGCCAATAATGATATGACTAATATTCCCAAACTGCTACAGAATTGAAACCACAGATATTTGTATTAATTATTCCAGTGTGTATAAATTAAAAATATCACAATTTACCAAGACATATGATGACAATGGCAAAAATCCAGTGGGCACAATTTTGGAAAAGACAACCTTTGCTGATGATATAAGATTGAGAGCAATGGAAAAATAGGCTAGATCCAATATTCAGAACAAAAGTCTGACCAAATTAAGGCAGGAATGGTTCCCTTACATAAAACATATTTGTTAGCAAGGCAAGATATATTATGGCTTTCAGAGAAAAGACAGATTGATTAAAACAACTGGGGGAAAAAATGACTCAAGCATATAACCGTAGAAGCTTAAAGCAGGTTATAATTAAATACTGTAGCAGGTAATAGTTGGGAGAAAATGAAAGAGGGGAGGTGTTACTGGATACTTCTTTTTACAGTGTTTTGCTCTTACATCATATCATATTGCATCTCTGTTTTTGATTTTTTGCAATGCTTAGGCAATAATGAAACTAATGCAAACTAATGTACATAGTGTTCTCTCCTCCAATAGAGCAAGAACCTTATTGAGTAGGTTTGTGTTAAAATATAGTGACTGGCTCAGAGTCCTCCAGGACAGGGGTCTCCGACCTTGGCAACTTTAAGACTTGTGGACTTCAACTCCCAGCTTTGCTGGCTGAGGAATTCTGGGAGTTGAAGTCCACAAGTCTTAAAGTTGCCAAGATTGGAGACCCCTGCTCCAGGAGATTTCTTCCATGTGAGTGGCTTAACCCTGTATCTTCCCACTCCTGGGAAGTCTGGCCCTTTAACCTCCTCGTGTATGAGCTGTCACTTTAACCTCATGTATGAGCTATCATGCTTCATATAATTCTCATCATATTTAGCTTCTTTTCAAATGAAAGGTGGTAAGAATAACATGTTGAAATTAACAACTGAAATCTGTACATGTGACTATATTCCAATCATTCTAATTACTTTGTTGTTTTTTCTCCTTTTCCTACCAGGGTAAAAAGGTAGCTTTTTACAAACGGGCGCAGATCCTTGTGGCTGACACCTGGAGTGTATTGGAGGGGAAAGGAGATGGTTGCTTCAGTGATATTTCCAAAATCTCTATATTTGCTGATTATAGGATACCACAAGTTCTTGTTCATTTAGGAGCAATGAGATATTCAGAAGAATTAATGAACAAACTTAAAAAAGGTATTAAATTCTTCATGATCATGAAGAATTTCTATTTCACCTGCCATTTTATATCAGTAGTCTTTGATGTACAGCAGCAGAAATAAACATAAGAGAAATTGAGTTATCTATTCCCAGAAAACATAAACTACAATTGCCTTCATTAGTGACAATCTACAATCCTATATAGATACTTTGGCGGAAGTCCCAATTACTTACTTTTGAGTATAAATGTAAAAGACAGTGCTAACTGAGTACTTTACTTTTTCACTTTTCACTTTTTATTATGCAGAAAGAAAATAATAAAAAGGAAAAGTAAGATTCTCTTCCAAATTTTCTGTTCTGGTATTTCAGATATAGAATATCATTTCTTGTCTAGGAAAGAAGACATTTCATTTTAAAATTATTTGTTGGTGATGAACATGAGGAATTTGATTGCTAAAACATGTATACCCAGTTTTTTCCCCGATACTTCAATCAATGTGTACTTGTGTTTGCCAAATCTTATTTTCCTTCCATCCATCTATGTTCCTCTCTAACAGTATTGAGGAATCAAGTCAAGTTGGCAATTGTCACCACATAAACCCTTTGTACAAAAATGTCAGTCTCGCTTGCATATACAAAGCGGCAGCTGTTCGATCAGAAGGTTGCAACTACCATCTTAACCAACTAGGCTAAACTAATATCTAGATTGCAGTCCATTTTTTTTATTTTTTATTGTACCTTGTTGGCTGTTGACATTGTGAGCCAACCAGAGCCGCTATTTCAAATTAATGTTTAAATGTAACTAAATAAAATTAAAAATCTAGAGGGGCTATTTCAAAATGCCAGAGCCATAACAGAATGCATTCTCCTGGCCTCTCCTCATGTCACTTAAGCAGGAAAAAACTAACAATTTCTTCCAGAATATGTGTATTAAGGTTTTGTCAATCCATTTGAAAAATGAACTTTTGTCAGGGTTGAAGATTTGTATTCAAGAGTAATTAAATACTTGATTGCCCATCTTGCAAGTTCATGATTGGGATTTTTTTTACCAAGAAGTTTAATAACTGCAGATAGTTGCATGTTTAGCTTTATCAGGGAGGCATGTTGGCTTGTTTACAATTCTGTTTAACTGTTGCTAAATATAGTTTATTTATTTGTCTATTCTAAAATAAGTTCTAATATAATTCAACAACCTTTACTTTCTATTAAGCACTAGGAATCTCTCATTTGTGGATTTAATCTTGTATGTGGAAATTAACTATTAGACCACTTTTCTTGATTTCTACTACATTTCTTAAACTTCCTGCATCTTTGTTCCTCTTGCCATTCAAAAATCTATGGCTGTTATCCGATCAATGTATGCTGAGCTGAGATGAACCATTTTCTTTCTGAGATTCCACTAATTTGTTTCATGTTTCCATTTGCAAGAAGATTGCCTTTTTCTGTGCAGTACAATGCAGGAAACAATAATTCTTGGCCTACCTCTAATGTGAAGACCTTCTCCTGATAGGATACAGGCAGTCTCTTGAATAACAGCCTACTCAAACAGAACTATCAAAGATTCTTCTGAAGGGCACATTTGTACCTAGTTAGGAAAAGTATTAGGAATGTTATGAAGGGCAAAGAAAATATGGGGAATGAGACATAAATAAGCAATTCAAAACTACTGCAACCCTTTCAATTTAGCAGTATAGTAATTACTTGGTAGATTAAGATACTGAAAATATGTAATTTGAATGAACCTGGTTAATGTAAAAAAAAAGTTAGTATACATTGATTAAAATATTTCCTCTTATATTCCCATTTTCTTTATTCATGTTACTTTCTTTGATCCTTCCCTACCTTGCAGGGCATATGTTCCAGTTTGGAGACAATCAGGAAGTGGAGATTCGAGGTTGTAGTATTTGGTGTTGTGAGCTCATCTGCAGCGCTTTGCTTGAACTTTATAAAAAGAAAGGTGACAACATGAGTGAAAAGATCAATGCAGTTCTCCTTGATTATTATCTTTGGGACTATGCTCGGGATCATCGAGAAGATATGAAAGGAATACCTTTTCACTGTGTACGTTCCATATACTATTAATGCCATTTATAAATGGTAATGACATAAAGCATCAAAATCTTCAAAATTTCTATATGTAATTTGGATTTTTTTTTAAAAAAAAATTCCATGGCTGCCCATGTATTAAGATTTGGATCTTTAATCTCCATTTTATCAGAAGAAAGGCCTTTTCTTGAATATTGGCATTCCAATTCTGTAAGCAATATATTTTTAATGAGTTTGATTAAAATGTATGAAACTATAAAAAATCTGGATTACATATAAAATCAAAAAATATCTTACAAATTAATATTATTGTAATCAAATTACCTACTTGTGTGCATGTATCTGAACATGCATTTGAGTAAAGACGATTTCAGTTTACATTTGATGTACCTTCTGAAGTTGTGTGCTGCTCAGCAGGAATTATTTTGTTCAAAACATTGTAATGTCATTCCACAATATTGATTCAAAGTTTATACACAAGACTTTTTTTAAAAAGAATTCTGAAATTACAACTAAAGAATAAAACCAACAAAATCAATCAATAATATTTCAATTATTTAATTGAATTTTAAAATGTGAAGGTCAAGCTAACAAAGAGATTATGAACTGATTCTTTAGGAAAAAACAATGTGATCCTTGTTTATTAAACTATAATATCTAGTTGACTTGGTTGATACAAAAGACTAAGCAGTAATTGGATGAGAGACTACCAGGAAATCTTTGGATTGTAAGATAAAATGGAAAATATATATGTTTAAATCTTAGGTTTTAAAAAAAAACAAAACAAAACACAGCCTTGTACAAACAATCACCAGGAGTTGACCTCAACACAAAGAATTATTTTTATCCTTTGATTCTTCTGAATACAGGTAATAAGTATTGAAATAGGCCCTTTCTATACAGATAGTCCTCAACTTACAACCATTTGTTTAGTGACCAGTTACAACAGCACTGAAAAAAGTGACTTATGACCGGTTTTCACACTTATGACTGTTGCAGCATCCCCTAGTCATCTGATCAAAATTCAGATGCTTGGCAACTGGTTCATATTTGTGTTCTGCCCCAGCTTCGGATTCCCAAGGATTGTGACAGACACCAACGGTCCTTATCAAAGTTATAACATACCAAGAATAAACAAAGTCTGGCAAAGATTGGCAACCAGCCCAGAAAACAAGATATGATAAGACACTCACTCTTCAAAAATGCTCTTTAATAATTACACATTGTTTCCAGCAAGAAATTACTAACTGCATGCGACTTAAATAGGCTAAGGGAGTGGCCAATTATCCTCAAACCTTACTCTCGAGGAGACCTCCTCCTCCTGAGTAGCCACTCCTGCCTTTTGGCAGCCCTGCGTGCTTGAGCATTGAGGAGAGGCTCCTCCATTTCACTCTCTCACTTGAAGGAGCCTCTGGAAGTTCTGAAAGCTCAGGCTGAGTCTCTGCCTCTGGCACCACATCCTCTTCAGCCTCCTTGCTGTCCGACGCGAGCGCCAGCTGCGCAGGCTGCAGGCGCAACCCCACACCAGCCTCCTCGTCGTGATCAGCCATGTCCGTGCAGGCTGCTGGTGGGCCACAACATTATGACAGTTGTAGCATCCTGGGTCATGTGATCACATTTTATGACCTTCTGATAAGCAAAGTCAATGGGGAAGCCAGATTCACATAACAACGTTACTAACTTAACAGCTGCAGTGATTTATTTAATAACTGGCAAGAAAGGTCCTAAAATGGGACAAAACTCACTTAATAACTCTCTCACTTAGCAACAGAAGTTTTGGGCTCAATTGTGGTCTTAAGACAAGGACCTGTAGTAAAATCATGGATTCTTGCAGCTTATACAATATCATGTAAAGAAGATAAAGCATTCCTAAGCTTGATTTTAGGGGGTGATTTGTCCAAACGGCTTTCAATTAGGGGAGTGGGGTGAGATGCCTGCGCCCCCTGCATCAAGGACAGTTGGGAATGATAACACCTGAGGATACCATGCAGTGGTGAAATCCAAATTTTTTTACTACCGGTTCTGTGGGTGTGACTTGGTGGGCGTGGTGTGGCTTGGTGGGTGTGGCAGGGGAAGGATATTACAAAATCCCCATTCCCTCCCCACTCTGGGGCCAGCCAGAGGTGGTATTTGCCGGTTCTCCGAACTACTCAGAATTTCTACTACCGGTTCTCCAGAACCTGCTGGATTTCACCCTTGATACCATGTCGAGGAGTTAATGTTTCATTGCCATCTAGGATGTTTTTTCCCCACACATATGCCACTATGCTTGTAATCCTGTAGCAATGGAATCAAGCCAAGCACTTTAGTGTAAATGGTCCCTTTTCTTTTCGTGGTCCCTTTGCTTAAGACAGGGGTGTCAACTATAAGACCTGTGGACTTTAACTCCAGCATGGGAATCGTAGGAGTTAAAGTCGACAAGTCATAAAAGTTGCCAAGGCTGGACACCCCTGCTTGAAAGCAAAAAGAAACACGCGCGTCACCTCCGCCCTCAGCTTTCGGGAACGCTTGCCAGACGGAGCGAATGGAAACGCCGCCACCAATGCGCCTGCGCCGAGAGCGCGCGCTACTCTCGGCAGCCTATCAGAGGAGGCGAGGGCGGCGACGGCCATCTCGGGGAGGACGCTGGTTCTGTCAGCGGCGGGAGCGTTTCGTAGTTGCCTGGTGAACCAATGTAAACAAAAGGCGGAAACAGGGAGGGGTGTTCCGGCTTGTGCTACCGCTGTTGTTGAGGAGCAGCCTGGAAGTGGGAGTTTTAAGGTCTGCCGCAAGCTCGGCAAGGCAGGTGCTGCCTGACAAGCTGGTGCCGCCGCGAGCTAGTCCGTTTGGATCTTAACCCGAAGTCTAACGCGAACAGCGCAAGCTACGCGGACGCGCTCGGGAGGGAGGGAGGGAGGGAGGGAAGGAGCGCTAGGGTGAGTTTGAGCTTGTCGGGAGAGATCCGGGAAGGAAGGGATGGGGGTGAGGTCGAGTAAAAAAGCGGTTTAAAACAATCCTCTCATGTAGTAGTCACGCCTGTTATAATTTGTAGTTGCATACTTGAATATAGCGGTTTTTAATGGTAATTTTTTTAAAAAGAAAAAAATAACTCCTGCACACAGGGAAAATATATAGTACAGAATGGCATCAGAGGAGTTTCCACTATTTTAGTGATTAGTTTTAAGTAACGAAATGCCTGGCTTACAAGTCGCAGTTAAAATCTGAATAAGTGAAATAGCAATTGACAGCAGCACAATGTAAATCATAAAATGAGATTAAGAGTTATGGGCATCTGTATCTGACCAACGATGTTAAGAGAAACCCTCATTTCAGATGAGGCACATTGAGTTTTAAGCCATTTTGGACATCCAGAGTACTCCCACAGTTTAATCAATCATTCTTCTTGAACAAGAAACTTGTATTATCCTTTCAGCAGTTACTATATGCACAAAACTAATTCAGTAGAAAGCTTTGGTTGAGGAAAAAATGTTCCTAGATTTAGCATTTTTTATTTCAAGGAAAATAATCTCTAAAATGTTATTTTTTGCTTCCTATAGAATAAAAGAATATCTTTTATTGTCAAATGTAGAAGACTGAGAATAGTATGAAGAAAGAATTAAAGAAAAGTTGTGAATATTAAAATTAACAAATGCACATATAAGCTGCAATGGAAGAAATTCCTGTTAAAGTGGCAGTAAGAATAAGACCTTTACTCTCAAAAGAAATACTTCACAATCATCAAGTATGTGTGAGATTAATCTCAAATACTCAGCAAATTATCATTGGAAAGGACCGTGTCTTCACTTTTGACTTTGTTTTTGGCAAGCATTCAACCCAAGATGAAGTCTATACAACATGTATTAAGCCATTGGTAGCATCTTTGATAGAAGGATATAATGCTACAGTTTTTGCCTATGGACAGACAGGCTCTGGAAAGACTTATACTATTGGAGGTGGTCACATTGGTATGTTCTGAAAAGTTTGTTATTATTTAACTATATGGTCAAAAAAAGCACTGTAAAAGGAATAATAAGAGCAATCTTTTCACAAACTGAATATTTATAATTGCTGTCCCTGACTCTTCATTTCGGAACAAGTTGGAACTAAAGGTTAGGTAATTCTATTTAAAATAGTATAATATTATTTTTTTAATAATAAAAAATTCTATTCTATTCTATTCTATTCTATTCTATTCTATTCTATTCTATTCTATTCTATTCTATTCTATTCTATTCTAT